>CM065701.1:33490978-33538478 GCA_017654935.2 Phymorhynchus buccinoides
CAGAAACCCACAGGCTAACGTTCCGATTCTGGACCACTCGATCTCGAAGCAAAAGTAAAAGAAAGACAACAAGAAATACTTTGGAAAAGAGAGAGAGAGAGAGAGAGAGAGAGAGAGAGAAAACAAAAAATGGTGTTCGAGATGGACAGGGAGAGAATTCCAGACAGTGGGGACACAAAAACTATGACCCTATAACTAGGAAGCATTTTTATCGTGGCTGGTTAGTTGGTCTTTGAGAATCTTTCCCCATCTTCAAAAACTATGACCCTAGAACTAGGAAGCATTTGATCGTGGCTGGTTAGTTGGTCTTTGAGAATCTTTCCCCATCTTCAAAAACTATGACCCTAGAACTAGGAAGCATTTTATCGTGGCTGGTTAGTTGGTCTTTGAGAATCTTTCCCCATCTTCAAAAACTATGACCCTAGAACTAGGAAGCATTTGATCGTGGCTGGTTAGTTGGTCTTTGAGAATCTTTCCCCATCTTCAAAAACTATGACCCTAGAACTAGGAAGCATTTTTATCGTGGCTGGTTAGTTGGTCTTTGAGAATCTTTCCCCATCTTCAAAAACTATGACCCTAGAACTAGGAAGCATTTGATCGTGGCTGGTTAGTTGGTCTTTGAGAATCTTTCCCCATTTTCAAAAACTATGACCCTAGAACTAGGAAGCATTTTTATCGTGGCTGGTTAGTTGGTCTTTGAGAATCTTTCCCCATCTTCAAAAACTATGACCCTAGAACTAGGAAGCATTTGATCGTGGCTGGTTAGTTGGTCTTTGAGAATATTTCCCCATCTTCAAAAACTATGACCCTAGAACTAGGAAGCATTTGATCGTGGCTGGTTAGTTGGTCTTTGAGAATATTTCCCCATCTTCAGCTGTCCTATCAGTTGTTGTGGCCGAATCAGTGGGGATTAGACGTAGGGCCTAGACTGGACTAGACTGGACTCGGGCATCTCCACTATCAATAAAAGTTAGCCCCCCCCCCCCCCCCCAGCCCACCCTCCCAACAACCCCAATCCCCCAGAACAGCAGCTCTGCATTATGTTTTGCTATTTGGAAGTCATTGTCGGAAACGTTACACTGGCGTATTATATGCACACGGGCCGTGCTCAATTTGGTCATTCAAAGCTTTAGGACAATTCGGAAAGCAACAGCAACACGCTTAAAAATAAAACAACAGAAAGAAAAACCCAACAACTGTTAGTTAAACATGTGGTGCGCCCAAACAGATATTCACGGTTCCGTGGTAACTTTATTCAATTGATCTTCGCTTTGCATGTTTATTCCAGCAGTTATACTAATTGACAAAATCCCCGCCGGCAATGTCCTGGTGTTTGGTTGAACGGAGCTAGGACAAAGACACTGTAATGAGAATAAGACAGACAAAGCAGCCATTTCCCCTTAAATGAGTAGTGAGGAACAGAAACCCTGATTATGCCCCCCTTGAACCATGAACGTCAGCGGTAATCTAACACTGGTTGTTACTGTTTCATAGATTTTCTGGCCGCATTTGCAGCTTCCTTACCTTTCTTTGTCTTCAAGAAAACAGGAAAAAGGTTTGCCCAAGCACTCAAATTTGAATCTGGTCTTTAAAAAAAAAGTCGATTCAAATGACGTTTTATACCGACAATTATCTTCCCCTGTCTCTTGACCTGAGATGCGAACAGCCCCTACTTAAGATTATCGCCCTTGCCTGTCAGGAACAAGTAGTATATAGCCACAGAAAAGTATCTGCTCCTGACTCATCACCAGGGGGCATCGGCAGTTCGGGCCTAAATTATCGCCCTTTCGTGTCGGCAAGGAGTTGTATAAAGCCTCATTCCAGTCTTTGGATAGAGCATAATTATACATCTGTATCGTTGCAAATTCGGGACTTTCCTGGGAGTTGCACCGCCTCCGGGCATTGCCTCCAGGATCGTTCCCGCATCTTTATATCTACTAATGTCCCATATGTGTGTTTCAGACCGGAGGACGTTAAACAGATTTTCATCTTGGAGAGAGCGGCCATTGTTAATGGGATCACGAACGATAACCCTATCAGCCCGGCTCGCCGTCACTCTCCAGTTTGTCTGTCTTAGTCCCATTGCAGTGTCTTTGTCTAGGGTGTGGTGGGCGGTGGTGCCGTATTTCAGTGTAGTTGGAAGTAGGGAGGGGCGCTGTTACAAGTGGCAAGTGTGATGAACTATAAAGCATTGTTTGTAAATCCCTGGTGAACATACCAGTCGGCTGCTTAGTTCTATAGTGTAGGTAGAACAACAGCGGATGCAAGCGATGCTATGAGGAAATCGAAACACACACGCTGATACACACACACGCGCGCACGCACGCACGCACACACACAATCAATCAATCAATCACTTTAATGATCCCTGAGGAAATTACAAAGCACATTCACAGGCTCGATCAACAAACAATACTAAACAAGGGCGTCGCCGAGCGGCAGACATGTCCGTCACCAGCAATGCCACGCACTTGCGACACCCCGTAGAGTGTCACATCCTGACACAAAATTGGAAGGGATTCTGTCTTCTAGTTCACGAGATACAGCTTGAAGAAGAAACATAGCGCAAAGAAGGAAATTTCGGTTTTCACGGTCACACTTCAAGGTCAAGGTCAGCATGGTGATAATTTATGCTCGGATGTTTTCTTCTCTAGGGTATACAGTACCACACACAATCTGAAGCGCTTCTGTCAAGTACAAATGTGGAAAATATGGCTTAAAACCCAATGTGTAGACCCCTACCACTTTCAAGGCCTACCGATTGCCGGACCGTGACCTTGACCTTGATCGGTATGCCACCAGCAGAACGGGCATAAGCCAAAGTACCTCCATGCCAAATTTGAAGACTCTAACACTAACGGTGTGGGAGTTATGGCCCCTGAAAGATTTTCGGTTTTTAAGGTCGTACGCCAAGGTCAAGGTCACGACGGCAAAATGGTTTGCGCGGATGCCTTCCTCTCATGGTGACACACCAGCACACAAAATTGGACGTGATTCGGTCAACCCGTTCGAAAGATATCCTTGGGACAGACAGAAGGAGAAAAAATGACCCTCCGATTTTCAGGCTCCAGTGATCTTTTTTACCTTGACCTTGATCGGTATGCCATCATCAGAACGGGCATAAGCCAAACCACCTTCATGCCAAGTTTCAACATCCTATGTTGATCGGTGCCCGAGATATGGCTAAAAATAGATTTTCGGTTTTCAAGGTCGTACGTCAAGGTCAAGGTCACGACGGCAAAATGGTTTGCGCGGATCTCTTTCTATTAAGGTGGCACACCTTCACACAAAATTTGACGCGGTTCGGGAGATATCCTTGGGACAGACAGGGGGGAAAAAAAGAAGAAAAAAACCCAGACAAACCAGCCCATCGCAAAGTCCGATCACCTTCGGTGACGGACAAACATTACATTTTATAGACTGATTAAATTTACATATAAGATATTAGGACAGAGGAAAACAGTAAATACACTAACATCGTCCAGTGAATAAAATGTAAATATTGATTAAATTTACATATAAGATATTAAGATGTCACACATACAAAAGATAAGATAATAATTAAGAAGCAGTATACATAAATCGAACATCACAAAGGAATTTATAAAGCAAATGCATACACCAGTGTCAGATAATTAAAAGGAAAAACTTAATTTATGATTAAAACATTAACCCGTCCCCCTCCTGTCGTTGTCTGTCACAAGTCCTGTCAGAGCACGCACGCGCGCACGCGCACACGCACACGCACACGCACACACGCACACGCACACGCACACACACACACACACCAAAAACAATACAGTAAAATGAGTCGGTTTTGTCATGTTACGAATGTTTGTTAATGCTATCGGGTTATTGAGACACACACAACTATAGATCAATAATAATTATCAGATTATCATATTCAAAATAGGCATATGTCGCTGTTAAATGTCTTCCTACAGATCACGTGGAGTAGACCCTATGACAATAAATAACACCATATTAATTGAATACACGTGTGTTTTAACTAGAGGTGGGGGGGAAAACCGAAAAACTGGTGCTAAACTTTCGCGGTTCGAAAAACCGGTTCGAGTTGCTGTGAACCGGTTTTTTAACTGCAAACTGAAAGTAAGTTTTTCTTAGAATAACGCATTCTTTACGAAAAACAACACCGATTCTCAGCGCAGATTGGGTGTTTGTAAACCAAGAGTAGCCTGAAACAATTTACTAGAGAATACCATTCCTTCCTCATCAGTCACACATAAATCGCATGCCAAAAACAAAACAAAAAATGGGTGGCGCGCCTATGGCTGCGACGCGCTCTCCAGGTGGGAGCAACCCGAATTTCACAGAGACGCCTCTGTGACTATAAAGTACCTAATACCTAATAATACATCATATAAAATATATGGACACCGTTATCAGTATACATTTGTCCTTTGTTATAATTATTGTGTTAATCCTCAGCATGTCAACATGATAATGAAAACAGTACCAAAAAAAATCTAGTAATTATTAATCAACATAAAATTTCCTTCTTGTAATTAGCATGGAAAACAAACTTGGCTACCGATCTCTGAGAAGAGCATGAAGTGCTAGAACAAATTGATTGTACAGTTTGATTACCAGAGTTACTGAGGAATCTGCTTCTTAAATCAGAGTACAGAGGACATATTAAAAGGAAGTGGTGTTCATTTTCAATGACATTCTTGCAATAAACACAATATTTGTATTACTGGGGATTCACTGTATCTGTGCAAGTTGTTATTTAAAGGAAGTGCGCCCAAACGTAATTGAGACAGTGCTACACGGAAGCAATATGAGACACAGAGAGAGAGAGACACACAGAGAGAGAGACAGAGAGAGACAGTGCTACACGGAAGCAATATGAGACACAGAGAGAGAGAGAGACAGATACTGTTTCTGTAGTCCTTTGTTATTCTTCTTCTTCTTCTTCTTCTGCGTTCCCAGGCCATATGACCATAATGGGTAAGGTACGTATGTGTGGTTTTCAGTTTTCACTGGTCTCCCCGCTGCGTACAGCCGACACATTCGGATTTCGGAGGAGCTCAAAAGGAGAAAAAGTATTTGGAAGATTTATAAAAAAAAAAAAAAAAAAAAAAAAGGCAGGAGAATGTTAGCCAGAAATATGGTAGGGGAAGACGGGGTAAAAAGCGCATGGGCGGGTAAGAAGCCCACCCCAATTATCTCATGAAATGAAGCAAATTTCAGTCTCATTTTGCCCATGAGACGAGCGTTAATGTCTAGCATTCGTCTCATGGGCAAATTTGACTGAAATTTTCTTTATTTCATGAGATAATTGGGGTGGGCTTCTTACCCGCCCATGCGCTTTTTACCCCGTCTTCCCCTACATGACAGAAAGCAAAGGAAAAAGGCGGAGCCAAAGAGAGTGGCAGATTAGAAGAAGGTACAAGCATAGAACTTCCAGAAGGTGGGGGAACTATTTTTTACGAAAGACCCCCCCCCCCTGGTATCCCCACGGGGAGAGACTCGTGGAGGGGACGGGGATGGGGGCACTTACACTTATTGAGCGAAGACTACGTACAAGAAAGGAGGCCCCAAAATAGCATTTAAAAAAAGACCTGAACTCGTTAGCCATGGAAAGAGAGAGAGAGAGAGAGAGTGGGCGAATGCGATGGTTGACTAACTAGCTTGGGACACTGAAGTCAGATAATGGAGAGGTAAGGGAAAACAACTGCGCGCCTCTGTCTCTGCGTGTGTGTGCGCGTGCGTGCGCGTGCGTGCGCGTGCGTGTGTGCTTGCTTTAAAAAACCACACTTTTCAACTGTGTTTTTGCTTGACTTAACATTCTATTGTTTTTGTAAAGGGCTTTTTTTAAATTTACCTTTAAGGTATTGGTTATTAGGTACTTTATACTCGCAGAGGCGTCTCAGACTGTGAAATTCGGTTAATGCGCTATAGAAATATCCTAACTAACTAACTAAATAAATAAATAAGTAAACCAACAAACCCGTAATATAGCTTTCGTTGTTCTCACACACACACACACACACACACACGCACGCACGCACACACACACACACGCACGCACGCACGCACGCACACACACACGCACATACGCGCACGCACACACACACACACACACACTCACCACTCCCATCCCCGGTCTTTATAGGGGCGATACACAAAAGAAAAAAGAAAAAACCCTCTGAAACTAAACAGGGTTTTTTGTCCTTTTTAATAAGACTTATTAAAAAGGACAAAACAACTAAGTCTTATTAAAAAAAACCAAAAAAACTTTAGTTTCAGCGGTTTTTTTATTTTTTATTTTGTATACCTTGTCCTTCAGTGGTCATTTCTCTTTTTGTCTTTTGTATACCTTGTCCTTCAGTGATCATTTCTTTATTTTTTCTTTTGTGTACCTTGTCCTTCAGTGATCATTTCTTTATTTTTTCTTTTGTGTACCTTGTCCTTCAGTGGTCATTTCTTTATTTTTTCTTTTGTGTACCTTGTCCTTCAGTGGTCATTTCTTTATTTTTTCTTTTGTGTACCTTGTCCTTCAGTGATCATTTCTTTATTTTTTCTTTTGTGTACCTTGTCCTTCAGTGGTCATTTCTTTATTTTTTCTTTTGTGTACCTTGTCCTTCAGTGATCATTTCTTTATTTTTTCTTTTGTATACCTTGTCCTTCAGTGATCATTTCTTTATTTTTTCTTTTGTGTACCTTGTCCTTCAGTGATCATTTCTTTATTTTTTATTTTGTGTACCTTGTCCTTCAGTGGTCATTTCTTTCTTTTTTCTTTTGTGTACCTTGTCCTTCAGTGGTCATTTCTTTATTTTTTCTTTTGTATACCTTGTCCTTCAGTGGTCATTTCTTTATTTTTTCTTTTGTATACCTTGTCCTTCAGTGGTCATTTCTTTATTTTTTCGAGTATAGGGGCGATAGTATATTACTTGTGTGTATGTGCTGTGGTGTGTGTGTGTATGTGCTTTTAGGTCTGTTTCTGTCGTTTACTGTTTATACCAACTGTGTCGGTTTGTTTTCACTGTTCTTCGGTATATAGCGTTTTTGTTTGAATGTGTTACGAATGTTAGGTGAAGACGGGTTAAAAAGCCCATGGGCGGGTAAGAAGCCCATGCCAATTATCTCATGAAATAAAGCAAATTGCAGTCAAATTTGCCCATGAGACGAATGCTAAACATTAACACTCGTCTCATGGGCAACATGTGACTGAAATTTGCTTTATTTCATGAGATTTTACTTGTCAATTCCATGTGGATGTGCGTGTGTATAACAACAATCATCCCGCAATGAAACTTTTCTTTAAAACAACAACAACAACAACAACAACAAAAAAACCAAAAACACAAAAAATCTTGGCACGCAATTCACAAAATAGAAGTTTAAAACTTAACTGCCTGTTCTTCAAACCCTCTTTATTACCAAGATTAATTTAATTCCTCGCATCATTGGAAGAAATTGTATGTGGTCTGCCCTTTTGTTGTTAAAAACAACAACAGCCAAGCATGTGCGCGTGTGTGGGAAGCCTATGTGGGTGTGCATGCGTGTGTGTAGCGCGCACGTTTATGTGTGTGTGTGCATGCGCGCGCGCTAGTGCGCGTGCGTGTGTCTGTTTTGTTGACTATTTGACGGAATACCTGTGTTTTCTGAGCTTACAAAAGGACTGACGTCAAATAACAAAACACGGTTGTTACCGAGGATAATAATTATTATCTAGACTAGTAACAACATTATTTCTCATTTTTGACCAAAAAAATACCTGGATAAACTAACCCATTTAAAAAAAAGCATAATATATATCTCCCAATTTTTGACAGTGACGACAAAGATGAGGGTGAACATTCCGATGACTTCGAAGGACAAGAGGAAACGAAGAAGAGAAACCGTTTCAAACGAAACCAATTATGGGTTTTGGTGTGTGGGTTTTTTGGTGGGTTTTTTTTTTTTAGAGACCCGTACAGTTATGAGAGCAGTAAAGTACCGAAATAGATACCCCGGTCTATAATATAATTTAAGTAGGACGGATTATTTACTTCATTACAGAGCCACCGCCGCAACTTAATTATGGCCACTGCAACTAGGGTTATTAACGCCCTTGACGGCAAGAGTTAATCCCTTGTTGGTCAGTATCCAAAAGGGCATTCACTCTTGCAAAAGACAGCCTTTCAGAGGCCTCAAATAGGGTTATTGGCGAGAGTTGGTATGCCCTTGTTTGGTCAGTACTCAAGCATCCCCCCCCCCCACACACACACCAAGGGCATTCACTCTTGCAAAAAGGCGGTCGTTGCAGTGGCCAATAGAGGAACAAATTACGAGTTTCATTCCTTGTGGTCGTTCCTCTCGTTCACTGGTTCAACCATCTCACACACATACCAACCCATGACCATTCCTGTCGACAAGTCCCATACTTTCATAAGCACGCACACGCATGCAAGGCCATCACCCTCTCCCACCCCCCACCCCACCACCAACACACACGCACATATATTATGTTAAGAAAATAAAATAATAATAATAATAATTAGCATTTGTAGCGCCTAATCTTAAAAAAAAGCGTTTACAATAACAAATGAATAAACCAAGAAATATTAATAAATAAACGTCAAAAATATATGATATACACACACGCGCGCGCACGCACACGCACACGCACACACGCACACGCACACGCACACGCACACGCACACGCACACGCACACGCACACACGCACACACACACACACACACTTACACAACACAACACACGCACAAACAACACGCAGGCACACAAACACACGCGGATGGAAGGGGCACAGTACTCTGAAAAGAAACATAGCAGGCTATGATTTGAAGAGAGTAGTTTTGAGAGAAGACCTAAATGAAGAAAGAGAGTTGGCAGAACGGAGAGGTAAAGGGAGATTATTCCAAGTGTGTGTGGGGGGGGAAGGGACCTGGAAAGAGAAGGAGCGTTCGCCAAGGGTCGTGGTGCGGTAACGAGGGATCTGGAGGAGAGAAGAGTCATAGGAGGAGCGTAACTGTCTAAGAGGTGCGTAAAGGTTCAGAAGATCAGCGAGATAAGAAGGAGCCATCAAGTACTTTAGCCCCCCCCCCCTCTCTCTCTCTCTCTCTCCCATCTCTCCCTCTCTGAGTGTATATTATATATATCTGCTGGTGTGTCTTTCTATGTTTATGTCTGTTTGTCCGTGTCTGTAAGTTTAAGTTTTGTTGCTTAAAAAGTAAGGCATTAGCGTGTTTTATATGAGATCATCATCTTTGATTTGCAATTGTTTTCTGCTTTTGAGATAATCAATTTTAATTTGATTTTGTTTGTTTTTGGGGTATGTGGTTTTGTTGTTGTTTTTTGTTGTTTTGGGGGGGGGGGGGGGGGGGGGGGGGGTCTTGATTCTATTATGATTTACCCCTATTTTCTTTATCTTGACACTCGGTTTTGTGTCTTTTGTTTATTTTGATTGAAGCATATAGTTATTTAAATCCGTCTATATTGTCTGATATGCACTTTTTCTTATACTGAGCACGCCATAAGCCTAGCTTGTTGTTGTTTCAGTTTTGTTGCTATGTATGTTTGTTATGTAAAGACAATAAAAACGTTTTTAAACCAGTCCCCCCACCCCCCCCCCCCCCCCCCCCCCCCCCCCCCCCCCCCCCCCCCCCCCTCCCCCCTTCAAATTTTCGTATTGAAAATGTTAACTGAGAATGAAGCAACATTCTGCCATTAGGGGAAAAGGAATACGGTTAGGATCAGCCTATTATTGTTTTCATAAAACTGAAAGAAAGCAGACTTTGAGATTGAGGGTCGTAAACAAGTGGGTGGTGGTGGTGACTAAAATACAACAAAAAATCAAATATTATGTAGAGGAGCCGATTTTCGGATTGAGGGTCGTAAAAATGACGGGGGTGGCTAAAGTAAAAACAACCCATAAAATATGATGTGATTGATTTTTTATATTTTTGTGTGCCAGAAAGCCCACAGACTCCACACTTCGTCACAAATAAACAAATAAAGCTAGCAGACCCGTGGATGTGGATCGTTTCATAGGGGATTTCATGGCATCGTGGGTGCAACTTTTCCTGCTATACAAGGATTTCCTGTTTTTGAATTTTACCAGAAAAGGAATTTCCTTTTTTCTTAATTTGTCAAACAAGATCTTGGTGTGTCTACTGCATTTTTCAAGCGCTTATTTTGTGCCACCCCCCCCCTACATTTCTCCGTTAATTGTATTTTTCCGTGTTTGCCTTTCTTACCATACATAAAGGTGTATTTTAGGAACATTTTTAGCTAATAACCTTTTTGGGAATACTAACCCTATCCCTAACCCTAGCCCTAACCCTAACCCTACCCCCCACCCTATAAGACGGGAAAACGCAACGAACCACAACTGTGACAAATAAACAAATAAAGCGCGGTGTACTGCAGTACATAGTGGGGGGTTAGGGTTAGGTTTAGGGCTAGGGTTAGGGATAGGGTTAGTATTCCAAAAAAGGTTATTAGCTAAAAATGTTCCCTAAAATACAGCTTTATGTATGGTAAGAAAGGCAAAAACGCAAAAATATAATTAACCGAGAAATGTAGGGGGGTGGCACATCTTTACCTTTACCTCATTTTTTTCTTCAGCTGCAGGGGGACGTTACCAGAAAAGGAATTTCCTTTTTTTTTTTAAATTTGTCAAACAAGATCTTTGTGTGTCTATTGTATTTTCAAACACTTTAAAATAAGCATTTGTATGGTAAATTGTGGAAAAAGCAAACTAAAATACCTTCATAAATCATTTTTTCTTCAGCTGCAGGGGGACGTTACCAGAAAAGGAATTTCCTTTTTTTTTTTTAATTTGTCAAACAAGATGTTTTTGTGTGTCTACTGTATTTTTCAGACACTTTATAATAAGCATTTGTATACATTGTGGAAAAAGCAAACCATAAATCAATTTTTTTCTTCAGCTGCAGGGGGACATTACCCCCTACACCCCGGCCTTTCAGGGTGGTTGTTTTTCATTTTGTGTAGTTGCACCCATGTGGCATAATTTATTTACAGTGCTGAGGGAGTGGGCACGGGGTTGGAAGGAGGGTGGGTGGGTGTTGGTTTCAGGTTGAAAGACAGTGTTCATGCTGCTTGTGTGAGGGTGATGTGCCTGCGAGCGTGCGGTATGTATGTGCGTGAGCGAAGATATCAGTTATCCGTCAACATAATATAGCATAATGTAAAGCACGAATTATTTAACCATCTCCAAGCATACCCCCCCCCCCCCTCTCTCTCTCTCTCCCCCCCCCTCTCTCTCTCTCTCTCTCTCTCTCTCTCTCTCTCTATTTTTTTTAAATTAGTTTTAGTTCGCTTTAATTTTGTATGTTCTATTTGTTTGTTTGTGCTAACGTCAAGTATGAAAAATGGCTACTCTATGTCAATACTTTTACCGTTGTAAAATAAAGGTTCATTATCATTATCGTTCTCTCTCTCTCTCTCTCTCTCTCTCTCTCTCTCTCTCTCTCTCTCTCTCTCTCTCTCTCTCTCTCTCTCTCTCTCTCTCTCTCTCTCTCTCTCTCTCTCTCTCTCTCTCTCTCTCTCTCTCTCATTATTTACTATGTTTGTGCACTTCTCAATTTGGGGAATGTTAAAGATGAATGTGAAAAGTAGGATTGGGTTTTATTTCCCCGTGTGTATGCGCTTACTTTCCACATTTCGAATGTTAAAAATGAGTATAGTCAATAATAATAGGTTTGATTTTGTTGTTGATGTGTTACGATATAGGGTTGTATTTTGCATGCTTTATTTTACTTTGTCTGTGCTTATTTTCGTTTTCCATTTTCTACTTTTATATATGGATTTTGTCCAGAGGGCTGGATGTAAAAAAGCATGTTATTGCTTACTCTATTACCCTCTATAAATAAAATTGATTAATTCATTCCTTCATTCTCTCTCTCTCTCTCTCTCTCTCTCTCTCTCTCTCTCTCTCTCTCTCTCTCTCTCTCTCTCTCTCTCTCTCTCTCTCCCCCCCCCTCTCTCTCTCTCTCTCTCTCTCTCTCTCTCTCTCTCTCTCTCTCTCTCTCTCTCTCTCTCTCTCTCTCTCTCTCTCTGTCTCTCTCTCTCTCCCCCACCCACCCCTTCATACGTGAATGAAAACAACAAGAACTTCATCAATAAAGTGCCTGGGGTCTTTTTTCCCTTTTTCTTTTTTTTTACCAATCTTCTTCTTTATGACTACCACTTCTGAATCCCTATTGGAAGACGTCCATGTTGGTGTCGGCGATCCTTCCTATATCTTAATGATTATTTATTGTCGGATAAGACCCATCCTTTCAAGCAGTCAAGTGACATTTCACAACTGACTTTTATGATCAACATGTTTTTCCTGATCCGTCATTTTTTTTTTTTTTTTTTTTTTTGGGGGGGTGCTAAAATATTATGGTAGGGATTAGTAAGATTAGTAAGAACACTCATTATAGATTAACATCAACAACAAATCATGAATGTTATTCCAGCTGAAAATTTTAAAACAATCCATTCTTCCTTGGTCGTAACATTGCTGTGACCCACATATAAATCCCCCCAACTTCAAATTGAGACTGCTCTTTATAATGATGTTTCGTTTTCAATTTGCGGGGGTATTTGTATGGGAATCAAACCTGGTCAAAACAAGATTTCTTTACCAGCTATAATAATAGGGGAAAACACGTGAAACCCGTGATTTTGACACGTGAGATGGTGATGACATTAGCGTCCAATCGGTCAGAGACTCTTCAACACATGATCTGGTGGGTCTTTAATACTGACAAGAACAATCTCTGTGTTAACAATCTTTCTGCTTTGACAGGCTCCTCTTTGCACACTTTCCCCCTTGTTCTTCTGTTTCTAGTCCGTCTTCTGCGTCCCTATTTGCTCTTCCATTAGGGCGATTTAGCCCCCTCGTCCCCAACCTCACCTCTCACCTCATCCTTTTGTTCTTCGGTTCTCTTGGGATTTGACCGAGGAGGACATCAGAAATCCATTAGGAGGACCTGTTCATGCGTTTCTCTTATAATATATTATATTAGGTGCTAGATCTCAGTAAAAGGGATTCCCGTGCTTGTGTTTACTATGTTTATTCGATAAAGAGCGTGGATGAAATTTAACAAAGCATGATTATTGTTTACTTACTTTTTCTGTTGGAAATTGTTTGTCTACAGGGATGCGATGGGCGGAGCATGACGTGGGACAAGGTTGCTTTGTTTGTTTTGTGTGGTTTTTAATGTATTTGTTTTTAATTTAAATGCAATTTTCAGTTTATATGACGATATTAAAAACTCCTCTCTGTCTGTCTGTCTGTCCATGTCTCTGTCTCTCCCAGCCCCCCCCCCCTCTCTCTCCCCCTCTCTCTCTCTCTCTCTCTCTCTCTCTCTCTCTCTCTCTCTCTCTCTCTCTCTCTCTCTCTCTCTCTCTCTCTCTGTATGTGTCTGTCTCTCTCTCTTTTTCTCGCTTTCTCTCTTTTTAGGACCTGTATTTTGTGGTTAATGACATTGAACCATTCCAGTGTCCAGCGTCCCTTTCTCTCTTTACCGCTCTCC
Source organism: Phymorhynchus buccinoides (assembly GCA_017654935.2). Taxonomy (NCBI): domain Eukaryota; kingdom Metazoa; phylum Mollusca; class Gastropoda; order Neogastropoda; family Raphitomidae; genus Phymorhynchus; species Phymorhynchus buccinoides. Next base: position 33,504,497 of record CM065701.1, read on the forward strand.
CTCTCCTGCCACCCCACCACCACCCCAAACCCACCCCCACCCCACTCTATCTCTCGCCTAAGTTCTCCGCTGTCTCTCACATGGAGCCGAGGAGATCGAGGGTATGGGTGACGTGAGTAAAGCACCGCCGGCCGGCAACCGTCAATTTGAGCGAACATACCAAAAGCGCGAATACTTTCTGTAGGCAAAATGCGCGAATGTCTGATAGTCAAAAAGCGCGAAACCCCTTCCGTGAATGTCTGATAATCAAAAAGTTCACAGCAATGGTGATCATTAGACTTATACAAAAATGAAAGGAAAAATCCCAAATCAAATCAATTAAAATGAATGTGTGTGTGTGTGTGTGTGTGTGTGTGTGTGTCTGTATGTCTGTCTGTCTGTGTGTGTCCGTTTGTTTGTGCGTTCTATCTCTGTCTCTCTATGTGGAATAGTCGCGCAAATGAGGCTTTATACTACTCCTTGCCGACACGAAAGGGCGATAATTTTAGGCCCGAACTGCCGATTCCTCCTGGTGACGAGTCAGGAGCAGATAATTTTCTATGGCTATATACTACTAGTTCCTGACAGGCAAGGGCGATAATCTTTAAGTAGGGGGCGTTCGCATCTCAGGTCAAGAAACAGGGGCAGATACTTTTCGGTTTAAAGCCTCATTGTATACTTCATGTTCACGCAAATGGACCTATTCGCGCTTTTGGACAACTCCCGCACCGCCAGTAGTACTAAGCCCCCACAGTGTTTAATTTAATCATTAATGCTGATGAAGATCGATGAACCCAAAGTCAGCCAGTGCCAGATGACTGATGGGCAGGGAATTAGCTGAATGTCCCGGTGCACCGAACTATGGGTTGCAAATAATAACTGCGTGGTAAGAATTAATGGCAGACCACGCGGATTGCTATCATATTACACAGTCTTGACATCTGTTAAGAGCCCCCCTTTTTACCACACAAAAAAGCTTCACAATAAGGGGTACCATTATAAATCACATGTTAACGGACAGAAAGTTACCCCTTTCAGATTGCTATCATGCATTTTTGTTTGTGGCTCAAGCCACAAACCTATAACTCACTTTGTCGGTCGGTCGGTCTGTCTGTCGGTCCAAAATTGTCGCACATTTTGACAAAATGTCGCACTTCAAATCGAGGCTACACTTCCAAATTAATTGAGGCCGCTCTTTAAAATGATGTATTTTAAAAGCGTACAAAATAATAAACATACGTAATACAGACGCTACAACAGACACGACGAGTATGCGGTGCTTCTTTTGATGAGTATAAGTAGGATACATAGTTTTAAATGTTTTCCAAAAGATATAAAAAGTTACGAAATGGTGCAGAGATACCATTCTGGTTTACAGATTCAAATTATTGAAAAGCCAGGGGAGGTAACTCATGATTGGAGTGGTAAAAATAGACCGCGTGCCACAAACTATGGCGATTTCGCGCTTGTTTGGAAAGGGGTGACTCTCTTCAGATGTCCAAAATATACATGATAGCAATTGCACCCCATCCCAGATGGTAATCATCCCTATTTGGGGGGTCTACCTGATGGTAGAGTAACTTCCTCTCTTTGACCGATTGCTAAGGCAAGATCGCTCCCATGCACCGTAAGATTACTCTCCTTAATTATTTCCGAACAATTCCTATTGCTGTAGGCTACATTCCCAGACAGGCGCAATCGAGTGGTAGCCGTTGTTTTTCACTCTTTCCCCATGGCAACATAGTCAGGTTGGCAACATAGTCATCATAGTCAACATAGTCATAGTCATTGTCATCATAGTCAACATAGTCATCATAGTCAACATAGTCAACATAGTTAACATAGTCATCATAGTCAACATACTCATCATAGTCAACATAGTCATCATAGTCAACATAGTCATCGTCAACATAGTCATCGTCAAACGCTAGCATTGATCATTACTAGCGTATGACTATGTTGCCATGGGGAAACAGTGAAAAATGACAACGTGTATTTTTGAACATTAGCTCGCCCCAAACGTTATTTATCATTTGGAATGAACGAAAGAGAGATAGAGTGAGAGAGAGAGAGAGAGCATGATGAGTGTGTGTGTGTGTGTGTGTGACAGAGAGAGAGAGAGAGAGAGAGAGAGAGAGAGAGAGACGCACGTGCTCGCGCGCAAGTACTCACACCCAACACAGGCGCCATTGCAAACAAACGCCTTCAACCTATTACACACATACACACAAACACGCACACAGAAATACACAAACGTAACAACTATATACAAACACACGTACCCGCACGCACGCACGCACACGCACACGCACACGCACGCACGCACGCACGCACACACGCACACACACACACACACACACACACACACACACACACTGATGTATGCTAAACACACACACACACACACACACACACACACACACACACACACACACTGATGTACGCAAAATATGTACACCAGGGAGTGGGGGTATATTTGGGGCCAGGGAGATAATACATTCTGGCCTGGGCCAGTTTAAACCCCGGGGTATATTATGCCGTAGGCCAGTTTAAACCCTGGGGTATATTATGCCGTAGGCCAGTTTAAACCCCGGGGTATATTATGCCATAGGCCAGTTTAAACCCCGGGGTATATTATGTCGTAGGCCAGGTTAAACCCCGAGGTATATTATGCCCTAGACCAGTTTATACCGGGATATATTATGCCCTAGGCCAGTTTAAACCCCGGGGTATATTATGCCTTAGACCAGTTTAAACCCCGGGGTATATTATGCCCTAGGCCAGTTTATACCAGGGCATATTATGCCCTAGGCCAGTTTATACCGGGGTATGTAATTGCCCTAGGCCAGTTTATACCGGGGCATATTATGCCCTAGGCCAGTTTATACCGGGGCATATTATGCCCTAGGCCAGTTTATACCGGGGCATATTATGCCCTAGGCCAGTTTATACCGGGGTATATTATGCCCTAGGCCAGTTTAAACCGGGGTATATTATGCCCTAGGCCAGTTTGTACCGGGGTATATTGGGGGCCAGGGGTATATTCTGGCCTGTCACACCGGGAAGGCGTTGTTTCCTTTCAATCAGCTTTGAAAACGAGCTAGCTAGTTAACGAATCACCCAGAATAAATTATAGATAACATGATGATAATTCGTTTGTAATCACCGGTAATTATCGCTATCGATCGTAGTCCAGCCTGCGTCAATCAATCACGAAAACCGTCAAGAATCACGACGTCACTTTTGGAATCACGGCGCTACCTGGCTTGTTGCGTTTATCTGATCTGATCTGTTCAATTGCTGGTGCGCGCGCGCGCGCGTTTGTGTGTGTGTGTTGCTTGTGTGTGTATGTTGTCGTGAATAGATACCTTTATTTTATGCTTGCAAATTGTGTGGCGATGCATACTTGTATTAGGTCTATTATAAGTCGTAGTCATAGTATTAGTAGTAGTAGTGGTGATGGTAGTGGTAGTAGTAGTAGTAGTAGTAGTGGTGGTGGTGGTTATGGTGGTGGTAATAGTCGCAGCAGTAAGTTGTTGCTGATTGTTATGTGTATTTTCTGCTCATGTCATTGGATTTTTGTTTCATGTTTTTATTCCATTTCTATTATGTGTAAAGCGCCCTGTAGCCTACATAGTAGGATGGGCGCTATATAAAATTTCCTTATTATTATTATCTTCGCAAATACTGTTAAGTGTCCATTTAGAAGATTCTCGTGTCCCTTTATCCCCACACACTTCTATTCCTTGGACAATAAAGAAAAAAAAGCGATCTTCTAAACAAACGTAAGAACGCAAATGTAATCGACTCTTACATAAAGACAAAATCGTTTTGTATGACATTTCAAGGTTCATATTAGTATCGCTTTACTATCGTGTCAAGATGGCCTCATACAATTATTAGGTGACCGAGTTGCTCGGGAACTTATTTTCCAGTTTTTTTTAGAAAGGACTTACTGATTTTCTTGTTTTCAGAAAGGAGTTAAAACTCCCGCTTTTTCGTAGTTGTTACTCCAAAATATGGCTTGGGGTCAAAACAGACTATCTTTAGAAAGCCCATTGACATTATTATTAAAATTATTGTGAAAACTAATAACTTGTATAAAAAAAAAAGACTGCAAATATTATCAAATGGGGATTAGGCTTTTTATATTTCTGCTTTTTTAATACAAGTTCTTAGTTTTTGCAATAACATCAATAATAAGTCAATGGACTATCTAAAGATAGTCCGTTTTGACTCTAAGCCATCGGAATATGGTCATTGACAGTAGGTTAAATGACGTGGGAGTTATTATCAGTCACTATAGGAGTATGTATTAGGACATATCTCAAACTAGGTTCTCTCGCGCGGACTATTTTAGTATCATATAATAGTCTTTTTTTCTTCTGAAACAAGCGGTTTAAGTGCTTTAAGTGATTGATGCTGAACATTTCCAAGCGTTTATGATCAGTGTGTGAGAAAAGCATCAAAGGTCACGTTTAAAAGGTAGCAAGTTACAAGCTAGTGTGTGTGTGTGTGGAGGGGGGGGGGGGGGGGGTATTTACCAGCCAACAAGAAAACAACAACCTTACATCAGAAAATTTCAATACCGTCAGACCTTTTGTTCACCGGGGGCGTTTCTTCACCACGACACTGACACCATTTTCAGGGATATTGCGCTATAATTACAATATAAATAATCATAGGGTCACGTGATCCTGATAATGGGCACCGATTTGGTGGGGCCGACAAACTATTATTTTCATCGGTGGGTTGTAAAGAACCACCACAGAAAGTTTGGCACATTTGTCCAGCAGGTTCCATCCCATGACTAACAGCCCTAGCTAATTTGCGGGGCGCTACCTTGGCATTTTATTGCTTATTAACCCTTTCAACGCCAGCCATTTTTTCAGCCAAAACTTTCCATAAAACTTACCTGGGTAGAGAAAAGATTTCTGTCTGCAATATTGGGGATTCCTCTGTGACATGCATAAAATAGGGCCTGTCCTTACCTCCCAAAATGAAGAACCTAAGATCACTGGATACCAGACCCTCATTTGATGCCTTTTAGTGACATGGGTGTCAAATCATTGTGGTGCCAAGAGGCGACAGTGGCGATTAAGCCAAAAATCGAGTCATTTTCGTAATTTTCACCCTTCTATTAGGTACATTTCGGGCTACGGGGAGGGGGGGTGGGGCCTCTTTTTTTTGGCCGGGATGGGGGGTCCGAAAACCCTGTAACCCCCCACCCCGATCGCTCCTGCTCACTTTACTATTGCCCCCCTCCCCTTCAAGGTATCATCATCGTCAGTATGGCTACAAGGAAGGGAATAACACCCAGTAGCCTCGGTGGCCAAGCAGTAAGGCGTCGGTCTCGTAAACCGAAGATCCAGGGTTCGAATCCCTGCAGTGGAATATACTTTTGTGTGTGTTGTTTTCTTATCTCTCTCTCTCTGTCTCTGTCTCTCTGTCTCTGTCTCTCTCTGTCTGTCTGTCTCTCTCTCTCTCTCTCTCTCTCTCTCTCTCTCTCTCTCTCTCTCTCTCTCTCTCTCTCTCTCTCTCTCTCTCTCTCTCTCTCTCTCTCTCTCTCTGTGTTGTTATAATCGCCGGGAAGAATGCAGTCTTTAGGTCTTGAATATTTTAGAATTTTATTTATTTTCTTTGCGAAGCTGCCATATTCGCAAGTGTGTGTGTGTGTGCGTGCGCGTGTGCGGGCGCGCGCGTGAGTGTGTGTGTGTTTGTGCGCGCGCGGGTACGCTTTTTACTCAATCGCACCTTGAGTGTCAATTTGCCGCTACAATCGTCTGATGTTTGTGGCGCTATGCATTGGAGGGATAAACCCAACATAATTCCCTTACTTTGAATAATTGTACATCAAATAGGGCTTAAACGCTTGGTTGCTTTTTGTGCTTAATGCGTTTATTTGCATTTCGACAGATTGTGTGTGCCTTTGTGTTTTTTTTCTCCCCCCTTTGTTTCGTACAGCAATTATTAATGTTGGGGGGGGGGGGGGGGGGGGGGGGGGCACATCTTTGACCTTTACCAAATGAACATATATAAATGTTTGTCAATCTACGTTATATAATGTTGTTGCATGCAAGTATGTTCCCGTGGGGGTGGAGGGGTGGGGGGTGACTGTGTGGGTGCGCATGAGTGTCATGTCAGCGCAGTACACTAACACATGTATGCGCACGGGCACGAACATGGCGTGCGAAAATCTAATAAAATGTTATGTCCAATCCACTTTTTGGGGGGGTGAGGAGGTAATACGACTGTGATTTCTCTCCTTTCATTTTGCATTCAAGGAAAACAACGGAATCTCGTGGGGAGAACAAATGTTTTCTGCTTCCGGTAGCGCAAATAACTGATGTTCGTGTTCGCGAAACGTCCTTGGGGAAGACGGGGTAAAAAGCGCATGGGCGGGTAAGAAGCCCACCCCAATTATCTCATGAAATGAAGCAAATTTCAGTCTCATTTTGCCCATGAGACGAGCGTTAATGTCTAGCATTCGTCTCATGGACAAATTTGACTGAAATTTTCTTTATTTCATGAGATAATTGGGGTGGGCTTCTTACCCGCCCATGCGCTTTTTACCCCGTCTTCACCTACGCATGGTCCTGTGGGACGGCTATGTGTTGGTGGTGGTAGTGTGCGTGTGCGTGCGTGCGTTTGTTTGTATGTGTGTGTGTGTGTGCAGGGTTTTTTCCCCCCATCATTGATTGCATCCATCTCTCTCTCTCTCTCTCTCTCTCTCTCTCTCTCTCTCTCTCTCTCTCTCTCTCTCTCTCTCTCTCTCTCTCTCTCTCTCTCTCTCTCTCTCTCTCTCTCTATCTCTCTCTCTCTCTCTCTCTCTCTCTCTCTCTCTCTCTCTCTCTCTCTCTCTCTCTCTCTCTCTCTCTCTCTCTCTCTCTCTCTCTCTCTCTCTCTCTCTCTCTCTCTTAGATCTTATTCTCAAACGTGTGTGTGTGTGTGTCTGTTATCTTCTTGTTCGTCTTTGTATAGCGTTTTTGTGTTGAATGCGTTGTGAATGTTTAACGTGTGTGTGTGTGTGTGCGCTTCGATTTGATTTCTATCAAGATTTAGCGCCGTATAAATACTGTATGTTGTGTGTGTGTGTGTGCGCGTGTGTGTTTGCGCGCGCGCGCGCGCGCGCGTGTGTGTGTGTGTGTGTGTGTTGTGTGTGTGTGTGCATGCGTGCGTGCGTGCGTGTGTGTGTGTGTGTGTGCGCGCGCGCAACATAGGGATGCAAGAAAGACAGGCCAATGGGCAAAGGGGAATCAACATTAAAAGCATTCAACATATAAAAAAAATCAGGGTGTTTTTTTTTACCAAAGAGGCCAGAATGGTCAATGTAATGGGCCCTGAACAGAAGAAGAAGAATTTAAGCTATCTCACAGGACCAAGTTAATCGTACGACATGCTGTTTCCTTTTATCTGCCTAGCAGTCGGCATGACGTGCCACAGACTATTTTGTGAAAACTTTTTTTTTTTTTTAATGACTCATTTTTTTCTTCCTCAATCTCTGTATCTCCCTGTGCCTGTGTCTCTGTCTCTCTGTCTCTTTGTCCCTGTATCTCTCTCTCTCTCTCTCTCTCTCTATCTCTCTCTCTCTCTCTCTCTCTCTCTCTCTCTCTCTCTCTCTCCCCCCCCCCCCCCCCCCTACGTAAGTTAGCTTTATATATTTTGTATTCCCTTCGTATACGGAAACGTATGGATGAGTCATTTGGAAGGTTAACCATGTTTCTAATCTAGTGCTATTTTGACTTTTTTGTACCTTGACCCTGTTTCTATGGGCTAATGGCCTAAAGGAATTAAAACTTTGTTCAATCTCTCTCTCTCTCTCTCTCTCTCTCTCTCTCTCTCTCTCTCTCTCTCTCTCTCTCTCTCTCTCTCTCTCTCTCTCTCTCTCTCTCTCTCCCTCCCTCGCTCCTCCTCTCTCATCCATCCATTTTTTTTTTTAAATTGTTTGTTCAGACATGTTCAGCTTGCGTTTATAAAATCAAAACTCGAACCCCAATCTTAATAGCACCACGAAATTTAAGTTATTTGTTGTGGGTGCTAAAAACGAAAAAAATGAAGAGCCTCTTTGCTGTTAAAGACCCACCAGATCACGTATCAAAATAACGGGTTTCACGTGTTTTCCCTCTTATAGCTGGTAAGAATTTTTTTACCGGGTTTGACTCCCATGCAAATGCCCCCAAATTCAAAACGAAACATCATTTTAAAGAGCAGCTTCAACTTAAAGTTGGGGGCATTTGTATGTGGGTCACATCTGCCCAGAAAATAAACCAAGGGACTTAATCGTCGTGGGTCAGTGGGTCTTTAAAGACCCACCAGATCACGTGTCAAAATCACGGGTTTTCATTTGTTTTCCCTCTTATAGCTGGTAAGAACTCTTGTTTTGACCAGGTTTGACTGCCATTCAAATGCCCCCAAATTCAAAGCAAAACATCGTTTTAAAGAGCAGCCTGAATTTAAAGTTGGGGGCATTTGTATGTGGGCCACAGCTTCCCAGGAACTTAATCGTGGTGGGTCAGTGTGTCTCTAATGTTTGCACTTGCGTATCAGGTTTTTTGTGTGCATTAGTTAACAGTAAGCTGATTAGAAAAGCAACCCCCCGAAGTCGGAGTGTGGCTGCCCACATGGCGGAGTAATCAAAAACGGTCGGTCACACACGTAATTATATCTCATCCCTAGCTGATGCATTTGTACCATAGTGTTCAAGTGCTTCGGCTTTGGGGATGATCCCTGGAGTCTTTTAGCCAGGGCACGCAACAACAACAACAACTTTAGAAAAGCACTGAATGTCTTTTCAACATGTGGACACCAAAAAACACATTGTAAAATGTCACCCTGAGAGAGGCAACACAAAAGGGTATCAAAGATTGTTTTTGTATAATGTGCGAATTACGCCTTTTATTCGAGTATCAGTTTTAAGGGGGGAAACTTGTTTTCTATGAAACACGTTCGCTCCCCCAAAACAGCGAGATAAATTTTGATTGCCTTTGACAGAACTAGATTTCCATAAGAATAACATTGATGTTTGATCGGATTACAGTAGATTTACACTACTACTTTTTGTGTCGAGAAATTGTTTGATTGCCTTTGACAGAACTAGATTTCCATCAGAATAACATTGATGTTTGATTGGATTACAGTAGATTTACACTACTGTTTGTTGTACAATGCCAGAAATATAACAATAAATGGTTGAAATCAGCATTAAGCACTCTTGATGTTATCCATGCTTATGTACTTTCGACCTGTAGCTAGCTAGGCAAATGCCCCCAAATTAAAAACGAAACATCATTTTAAAGGGCAGCCTCAATTTGAAGTTGGGACAATTGTATGTGGGTCACAGCTACCCAGAAAAACCCCCAAAGGGACTTAATCGTGGTGGGTCAGTGTGTCTTTAAAGACCCACCAGATCACGTGTCAAAATCACGGGTGTCACGTGTTTTCCCTCTTATAGCTGGTAAGAAATTTTGATAATCTGTATAAAATTATAAAAAAAGAAGGCTTGTATTGCGACCATTTCGTGCAAACGATTTGGTCTAAACGCAGGCGGCCATTAATTAGAAAAGAGACGGCACACGCCTTCTATCTCTTTGGGTGAAAGAATTTGACTTCCAGCACCTCCGCCAAGGAGGAATCGCCGATTTGACGGTAGGTTTGATTTCTAGGAAATCGGAGCAAAAACGAGTGTTGCAATCTCTGTAAAGGGTGTTTTCCTGGTGATCTGGACGTCGTGTTTCTAGCAAAAACTCATCCGTCAGGGTGGCCCTTTAACGTTTTGCCCAATCAGTGGACAAGCATGCAGCTGCCTTGTACGGTGTGTTTGACGTCATAAGAGATCACGGAGTGAGAGTCGGCGCACACATCAGTCATGCAGTTAGTGCTATTGTCGTCATGGTGGGTTGTTTTTTTCCTTCGTTTTCTTCTTCTTTTTATTCATTCACACACTATGAATTATAATCCGTATAACGCATGTCGTTTATCACTGATACATGATTTACACTGATACATTTGATCACTGATACATGATTTACACATACACACATTCTGATTCTCTCTCTCTCTCCACAGCTGTTTCGGGAGGAACATTTCGTTTACCCATATTTTCAGAAGGTTTTTTTCAAGCCAAGCTTAGTTTACCATAAGTAACTTTTCATAACCAACAGTCAAGAATATGTTCTAGAATGTGACTAAATTAGTTTTATTCAGTGGAAACTGTTAGATTTTCACTCATGGGCAATTTTATGTATGTTTGCGATAACATTTTCTACTAAATATGTTGAATGATACTGCTCAACAAAAAAAAAATTTTGCCATAAATCTGATGAAAGAAATATGTTAAAAATACAATGAAAAACATACAGTCAAAATACTTTTACAAACAAATGCTTAGTGCAGTTTTTAGTTAAGATTTTTAGATTAAGTCTTTTAACTAAACAGCTTGATTTTGTGTGGGACGGAACAACTGTGTCTCTCTCTCTCTCTCTCTCTCTCTCTCTCTCTCTCTCTCTCTCTCTCTCTCTCTCTCTCTCTCTCTCTCTCTCTCTCTCTCTCTCTCTCCCTCTCTCTCTCTCTCTCTCTCTCCTCTCTCTCTCTCTCTCTCTCTCTCTCTCTCTCTCTCTCTCTCTCCCCTCTCTCTCTCTCTCTCTCTCTCTCTCTCTCTCTCTCTCTCTCTCTCTCCCTCTCCCCTCTCCTCTCTCCTCCCCCCCCCCCCCCCGTTGCCGTTGTCCTTCCTGGTCATCTGCTGGTGGTGTTTTATTCTGGTCTTTTCTTGGTTTTCTTCTTCTTCTTCTTGCATTTTTGCTTTTCTTCTCATTCAACTCTTTTTTTCTTTTTTCTTTTTCTTCGTCGTTCTTCGCCTCCTCCTCTTCACATCGTATTTGTCTTCTTTCTCCATTCTCTCTTTTCCTCTTCCTTCTCTCGTTATCACCAGCTTTTGCTACCTTTATGTTCAAATAGATCTGTATGTGTAGTATTATGCCTGGCCATGTTTGTGTTCTATGTTCGCATATGTACCTAAGGACAGATTGGAAGACTAGGCGTTGCCTAAAATCTTTATCCTTGAAAAATAAAGTTCAAGTTTTCAAGTTTTCCTCACCTTGCTTTCTGTTATTCCTTCCTCTTCTTCCTTTGTTCTCCTTTCTTCTTGTTTCTTCTTCTCCCATTGTCTTCCTTTTCCCTTCTTATTATTTCTTCTTTTTTTTCTCATTTCCATCTTCCCTTTTCCCGTCTTGTTTTTCCCTTTCTTCTCCTTTTTTTTCTTTTCTTCTTTGTCTTTCTTCTTCGGTGTTAATTTTTCCTTAGTCTCTATCTATTTTTTTTTTTCCCTTTCATTTTGTTCTTCTTTCTTCTCTTTCTTCGTTCTTCTTTTCTTTGATGTTTCTTTTTTTCCGTTTTCATTTTCATTTTCTCATTTCTTTTTTGTGTGATGGTTTTGTTATGACTGATGATGATGATGATGATAATGAGTCCTGATGAAGATGATGCTGTGGAGTCCATTAAGGCTTTGAGACAACGTGACAGGTCGTCCTCCACGCTCCCTATCAAATAGAGGAGGGGGGGGGGGGGGGGGGGACGGTTTGAACCGAAAAACCGGTGCTAAACTTTCGCGGTTCGAAAAACCGGTTCGAGTTGCTGTGAACCGGTTTTTAACTGCAAACTTGAACTGAAAGTAAGTTAGTTTTTTTTAGAATAACGCATTATTTTCTAAGATCAACACTGATTCTCAGCGCAGATTTGGTGTTTGTAAACCAAGAGTAGCTGTTCCTAGTTTGTGGTGGTGTATGGCTTTGACTGAGTGTTGAGTTGAGTGTGCGTGTGTCATAAGTCATATATTTCTTTATTGTGTGTGTATGTGTGCGCGTGCGTGCGTGTGTGTGAATATTCTGACAAATAAATATGTGTTTGCATAGGTGAAACTAGTGATGCGAGTACTGGTTAAAAAAAACCGGTTCGAAGAAGGAAAATCGGTTTAAAACCGGTTCGGATTTTTGAACCGGTTCTCAACTCTACTATCAAATTTATCCTGGCGTCAACCAGGCCCGGGAGGAACAGACGCCTGCAGTGTTGGTCAGGAAATTAGAGCAACACTCTCAAATACACATCCGTAAAATGGATGAAGCTCGACTGTGTGGTCCCAGTCTTGGGCCGAAAAAGTCCACAAGACCCTGATGGGATTCGAACCCAAGTCCTCCCAGCCACTAGTCCGCAACTCTAACCACTGAGCTACGGCGGCTGGTGATTATCGTCAAAATATCCTTTTTTCCAGCTCTGGAATTGCAAGATTACTTTAATAGTTCATGAGTTAATTAACTTTAATGTTGTTTTCTTTTTCACTTTTTTTAATTAATTTTTTCCTATTAATTTGTTAGGGATTTTTTTTATTTTTTTTCTCTCTCCACATTCACAGACATAAAATCATATGCATAGTTATCTTTACTCATGCACACGTACTCATATTCACATACACACACACACACACACGCATACACACACGCGCGCGCGCACACGCACACACACTAAAAAAACTTTTTTTTCTTTCCCTTTCCCCTCCCCCCCCCCCCCCCCCCGTCTAATATCACCATTGTGTGAACAGACTTTAAATTAAATCAATCGATCAAATCCATCCTTTTTTAAAAACAAAAAAAGGCAAGCTCTTTTGGTGGTCCTGCGGGACATAACTCTGCTGGATTATTTTATTTTCCTTGACCAAACAAAAGGCAGGCTATAATCTATTTATGCTGCTTGAGAGAGAGAAAAAAGAAAAAGAAGGACTATCAGTTTCTGTGTAGATTTTCTGTTCATTGATGCTCCAAAATTATTTTACAACTGGGCATTGGAAGAACAATATGCTCGATAAAGTCAACCTCATCAACCTCAGCAATAAGAACATTTGTTATTTTCTTTAATTTTCATCTTATTTAACGCTAATAGTATATTCGTTGGATATAATAAAAAAAATTATATCTCCAAGCCATCGCTGTATTCGTTGGATATAATAAAAAAAATTATATCATGAAGAATTTTCAAATGGAGAACTCTAATCCTTGTTTCTTTTGTGTACATTCTACGGGTCTAGACCATGTTTCTTTGTCTAACGAGTAACCAAATTTCCTCATCCAGATGTGATGCGCTGTAGCTAAAGTTGGTTCCCTATTTTTAGACATTATTTTTGTTAATCTTTATTTTTTTGGGGGGACATGTATCGAACATTTTTGCATCCCGAGTCCCTCAAATTGGTTTTGATATGACCTCTTTGTATCCATTGAATCCATTCTCTTGGAACGGAATTAATCAGGGCATTATATTCAAAAATAACGTTTGCTCCATTTCGTCCAATCAAGGCTCGTACTTCTTCGACCGTCAGTACTCTCTTTTCAACTGGATCACACACACACACTCTCTCTCTCTCTCTCTCTCTCTCTCTCTCTCTCTCTCTCTCTCTCTCTCTCTCTCTCTCGTCTCTCTCTCTCTCTCACACACACACTCTCTCACACACACACACACACACACACACACACACACACACACACACACACACACACACACACACACACACACACACACACGCATACACAAACAAACACATACGCGCTCGCCTACGCGCACAGTCATGGTCCTTTTGTGTTGCTCTGGCAGGGAATACGATCAAGTCGAATTTGAACAATATACAATGGAGGCGAGAAAACCAGGACGAAGAGGAAGGGATGGCGACTTTTCTTATTGTAATAAAGATAGGGTAAGACGGGGTAAAAAGCCCATGGGCGGGTAAGAAGCCCATGCCAATTATCTCATGAAATGAAGCAAATTTCAGTCAAATTTTGCCCATGAGACGAGTGTTAATGTTTAGCGTTCGTCTCATGGGCAAAATTTGACTCAAATTTTGCCCATGAGACGAGTATTAATGTTTAGCGTTCGTCTCATAGGCAAAATTTGACTGAAATTTTTCTTCATTTCATGAGATAATTAGCATGGGCTTCTTACCCGCCCATGGGCTTTTCACCCCGTCTTCCCCTACGCATGACCGCCAATGACGTGAACAGATCGGCTGTCTTTTGTTCACTCGGGCACTAAAGAGCAGAAAGGGAGAGAACCATTGAGATCATCATTAATTGCTTTTCAATAATAGAGAGATAAGAAGCGTTTTTTAATTTGCTTCGTCACCTTACTCACTGGCGGTAGGCTATTACGCTAAGCTGGGATCGGTTTGTAAGAAGGTTAAAAATGGGAGATTGGTTTACCACAAAGAGCCGGTTTGGACCACACACACAAAACGTGGAATTTAAATGTAGACGAGAATCGGAGTAGGTCTAAAGGTTGCCATTCGTGGAATAAATGAATGAAAAATGATACTCATTCCAAATCAGCTATTCTCGAACGGGGCTTTGTTGATATTAGTAGCAAAAAGCCTTTTTCATATACAAAGAGGTCGCAGTTCGCAGCTGACTGAAGCCGGGTTGTTTTATTACTCCCACACTTTAATCTACACTACAGCTGTGGATAATTATCAACCCACTCGCTGGCCTCTGTTACCATTCTTAAAGGGGCATCCTGACGGATGAGTTTTTGCAAGAAACACGTCGAGATGACCAGAAAAACACCCTTTACAGAGATCACAACATTCACTTTGCTCTGGTTTCCTAGAAGTCAAATCGGCGATTCCTCCTTGGCGGAAGTGCTGGAAGTCAGAGTCGCATAGACCAAATCACGAAATTTCCACAACACAAGCCTTTTTATTTACCGTTTACCAAAAGGAGTTTCGCTCACGACAAAGGAAATAGCTCCATTTTTGTTTGTGGCTCAAGCCACAAACCTATAACTCACTTTGTCGGTCGGTCGGTTGGTCGGTCGGTCTGTCGGTCCAAAATTGTCGCACATTTTGACAAAATTGTCGCACTTCAAATCGAGGCTACACTTCTGGCCGCTCTTTAAAATGATGTATTTTAAAAGCGTACAAAATAATAAACATATGTAATACAGACACTACAACAGACACGACGAGTATGCGGTGCTTCTTTCGATGAGTATAAGTAGGATACATAGTTTTAAATGTTTTCCAAAAGATATAAAAAGTTACGAAATGGTGCAGAGATAACATTCTGGTTTACAGATTAAAATTATTGAAAAGCCAGGGGAGGTAACTCATGATTGGAGTGGTAAAAATAGACCGCGTGCCACAAACTATTGCGATTTCGCGCTTGTTTTTTTTACTACATTACAAAGAAGAAAAAGCTTCAACCACTCGAGTGGCCTCCACCCACCCCGTCAAAAATGGCTTCTCTCTCCGGCAACTCCGCCAAGGAGGAATCGCCATTTCGACGGTTTGATTTCTAGGACACTAGAGCAAAGTGAGTATTCCGATCCTTGAAAAGGCTGTCTTTCTTGTGATCTCAACGTGTTTCTGGCAAAAACTCATCCGTCATGGTGCCCCTTTAACACTTCCCATCTCCCACCTTTTCACCTTCCAGGTGGGAAGTAAGAAAGTTGGTTTCATTCTTTGCCAGGTTTGTAGGCTGCGAAGTAATCGCCCTTTGTGACATTTAGGCTTTTGGATAGCAGTCGAGGACGAGAGAATGGGCGCTTTGGGGGGATGTATTGCCCTTTCACATAGGTGGCGCGATAGAAGGCATTGTGGTGAGCGAGGGCAAGCTCACTCTCTCTTTCTATCAGAGTCTCTGCTTCTGTCTCTCTCGCGCACGACCAATCAGCAAAAACATACGTGTATAGCGCCTTCTGTTTGATCAAATGAAATAGACTAAGTCAATAAAGTTACCGCCAGAAGAGATTATTATTCTGGTCTGAATGAAAACGGCGTGCGCATTTTCAGTCTGAAGATCATATGAGAGAGAGAGTGTGTGTGTGAGAGAGAGAGAGAGAGAGAGAGAGAGAGAGAGAGAGAGAATCATAGGGGAAGACGGGGTAAAAAGCGCATGGGCGGGTAAGAAGCCCACCCCAATTATCTCATGAAATGAAGCAAATTTCAGTCTCATTTTGCCCATGAGACGAGCGTTAATGTCTAGCATTCGTCTCATGGGCAAATTTGACTGAAATTTTCTTTATTTCATGAGATAATTGGGGTGGGCGTCTTACCCGCCCATGCGCTTTTTACCCCGTCTTCCCCTACAACGAAAACACCCGAACGCCCACTTAAAACCGTAAATATTTCGAATTTTAATATTCTTTATCGTATACACTCAACCACGGACTGAACTATGAGAGAGAGAGAGGGGGGGGGGGGCGGGGGGGGGGGGGTGGGGGGAGAGAGAGGAGAGAGAGAGAGAGAGAGAGAGATGTGACATGTTTATGTGGTGTGTCACACCATTGATAAGAAATAAATGCCATTGTGACAAACTAGCCTGTAACACCATTGCTGAATTTTTTTGTGGTCATAATCGGCTGGCCGAGTTGCATTTCTCGTGTCTCTTGTGCTCCACACTAATTTTTTGGTAGGTCGCCTTCCGCGCTTTCGTATCGTGGGATTATACGCGCTTTTTAAACATATCCGGTTAAGAAATCCGCGCTTCTGAATGTCACCCCCATTTTCCGTTTAGTCATACGCACAAAAGGCAACGAATAATAATGAATGGAGCTACCTTAGCGGTGACGCGCTCTTCCGGGGAAAGTAGCCCAAATTTAACCGCGAGCAAACCACAAGATAACATTAGTGATACAATACAGTACAGTAAAATACATCTGACAACATCAGTGACACAACACAGTACAGTAAAATACGTCTGACAACATCAGTAATACAACACAGTACAGTAAAATACATATGACAACATCAGTAATGCAACACAGTACAGTAAAATACATCTGACAACATCAGTAATACAACACAGTACAGTAAAATACATCTGACAACATCAGTAATACAATACAGTACAGTAAAATACATATGACAACATCAGTAATGCAACACAGTACAGTAAAATACATCTGACAACATCAGTAATACAACAGAGTACAGTAAAATACATCTGACAACATCAGTAATACAACACAGTACAGTAAAATACATCTGACAACATCAGTAATACAACACAGTACAGTAAAATACATCTGACAACATCAGTAATACAACACAGTACAGTAAAATACATCTGACAACATCAGTAATACAACACAGTACAGTAAAATACATCTGACAACATCAGTAATACAATACAGTACAGTAAAATACATCTGACAACATCAGTAATGCAACACAGTACAGTAAAATACATCTGACAACATCAGTAATACAACACAGTACAGTAAAATACATCTGACAACATCAGTAATACAACACAGTACAGTAAAATACATCTGACAACATCAGTAATACAACACAGTACAGTGAAATACATCTGACAACATCAGTAATACAACACAGTACAGTAAAATACATCTGACAACATCAGTAATACAACACAGTACAGTGAAATACATCTGACAACATCAGTAATACAACACAGTACAGTGAAATACATCTGACAACATCAGTAATACAACACAGTACAGTAAAATGCATCAAGCCACATGACAACATCAGTAATGCAAAACAGTACAGTAAAATACATAAACGTAAGCAAATTTATAATTCTAAAAGAAGCTTCTGTCTGAATCCTCTAGCTTAAAAGCAACAACAAAAAAGAAACTACAATAATAAAACGCAATAAAATGACACACGATACACCCACATTGATTGGACAAGAAAGTCAGACAATGGCGCAGCAGACACTTCCTGTCACGCCGAGCTTTCAAGGGAAAGCACTCGCCATCTGCTTCCTGTGGACAATCTCTGATTCCTGCGCGTTGCACGGAAGTCGACAATGTCCCCCAGAGGGAGCGCTCTTACAGTTGTCATGGGAACTGAAGCTCATTAACTTTGTCGGACAAAGGCGATTTTTGTGTGGTCAGCTGTTTTTTGAAAGCCTTGTTAAAAGCCCAAAGTGTAACAGTTGTTATATTTTGGGCAAAATCAATATTTTATAACAGCCCAAAATTTAACAATTGCCCGCAAGGACGTGTTTTTAATATAGGGTAATGAAGGGAAAAGTGAAGTCTGACTTGAGAGAGAGACCAGAGGGTGACATTAACGATTGGGATGGAACCTGCTTGACAAAAACTACGACAGACTGTGGTGATGTTTGTACCTTGTTCAATATAGAGATAACCACTGGTCATTTTCAATGTAGAAGGTACAGCAGTACTCGTGGTACATTCCACATTTTCATTATTTAACAGGTTATTAGTGTGCCACGAGTACTGCTGTACCTTCTACATTAAAAATGACCAGTGGTCAGTGACAATGACCAGGGGGCAAATTATGAGTCTTCACATCATATTTTGTGTCACCAGATAATTTATTCACTTGTATAATGCAGATGACCAGTGTTCACCAGCACTGACCAGTGGTCACTTTGACGTAAATTCCACGTTTTAAAATACCTACATGTGTGTTATGAGTACTACTGCACCTTGTACATTGAATATGACCAGTGGTCAGTGACAATGACCAGTGGTCACTTTGATTCAAAAATCAAATTTTGAGTTTTTATAGCTTATTTCGTGTCACTACATAATTCATGCACTTGTATAAAGCAGGTACCAGTGGTCACTGCCACTGACCAGAGGCCATTTTGACGTAATTTCCACATTTTCACTATTTAACTATTAGTGTGTCTTGAGTACTACCGCACCCTGTACAATGCTGATGACCAGTGGACAGTGCCAGTGACTACTGGTCGTCTGGATTATGCAAGTGTATCAATTATCTTGGTACAGCAAATAAGCTGTTAAGAATCGATATTTGATTTTTAAGTCAAATACACTGGTCATTGTCACTGACAACTGGTCAGTACATTGTACAAGGTACAGTAGTAATGACATCACTGATAAGTTGTTAAATAGTGAAAATGTGGAATTTACGTCAAAATGACCACTGGTCAGTGCCAGTGACCATACATCTGCAAATGCAAGTGCATAGATTGACACGACATATGCTGTAAAGACTCCAAATTGCAATTTAAATCAAAGTGACCACTTGTCAGTGGTGACCACTACATTTTCAATGTACAAGGTACAGTAGTATCATTATTAAGCTGTTACAATACAGAACATGTGGAATTTGAATCAAACTGCACTTGTTAATGTCAGTGACCACTGGTCAGTAATATACAAAACATAAATTAAAATACATATGAACTAAGCAAATTAATAATTCTAAAAGAAGCTTCTGTGAAGAGACAACTGAAGATTAGCTATAAATATAAGAACAGTAAAGAATGGTATACAATGGAAATATGCAATAAAATGGACAGTATGGTTTGGTATGGAACATATGGTTGGTACAAGAACAGTATGACAATGTGGTATGGAACAGTATGTGTATGCAGTATGGTATGGAACAGTACTCGTGGTATGGAACAGTATGATGTGGTATGGAACAGTATGGTGTGGTATGGAACAGTATGGTTGGTATGGAAAAGTATGGTGTGGTATGGAACAGTATGATGTGGTATGGAACAGTATGTCATGGTATGGAACAGCTGGTATGGAACAGTATGGTGTGGTATGGAACAGTATGGTGTGGTATGGAACAGTATGGTATGGTATGGAACAGTTGGTATGGAACAGTACAGTATGGTATGGAACAGTATGGTGTGGTATGGAACAGTATGGTGTGGTATGGAACAGTATGGTGTGGTATGGAACAGTATGGTATGGTATGGAACAGTATGGTGTGGTATGGAACAGTATGGTATGGTATGGTGTGGTATTACAGTATGGTGTGGTATGGAACAGTATGGTGTGGTATGGAACAGTATGGTACAGTATGGTATGGAACAGTATGGTTTGGTATGGAACTTGTATGGTGTGGTATGGAACAGTATGGTATGGTATGGAACAGTATGGTGTGGTATGGAACAGTATGGTATGGTATGGAACAGTATGGTATGGTATAAGTATGGTGTGGTATGGAACAGTATAATGTGGTATGTACAGTATGGTGTGGTATGGAACAGTATGGTATGGTATGGAACAGTATGGTGTGGTATGGAACAGTATGGTGTGGTATGGAACAGTATGGTGGTATGGAAAAGTATGGTGTGGTATGGAACAGTATGATGTGGTATGGAACAGTATGGTGTGGTATGGAACTGGGCATGGTATGGTATGGAACAGTATGGTGTGGTATGGAACAGTATGGTATGGTATGGAACAGTATGGTGTGGTATGGAACAGTATGGTATGGTATGGAACAGTACCAGTGGTATGGAACAGTATAGTATGGTATGGAACAGTATGGTGTGGTATGGAACAGTATAGTATGGTATGGAACAGTATGGTGTGGTATGGAACAGTATACAATGGTAAACAGTATGGTGTGGTATGGAACAGTATGGTATGGTATGGAACAGTATGGTGTGGTATGGAACAGTATGGTGTGGTGTGGAACAGTATGGTGTGGTATGGAACAGTATAGTATGGTATGGAACAGTATGGTGTGGTATGGAACAGTATGGTATGGTATGGAACAGTGGTATGGAACAGTATGGTGTGGTATGGAACAGTATGGTATGGTATGGAACAGTATGGTGTGGTATGGAACAGTATGTGTGTGGTATGGAACAGTATGGTGTGGTATGGAACAGTATGGTGTGGTATGGAACAGTGGTGGTATGGAACAGCTATGATGGTATGGTGTGGTATGGAACAGTATGGTATGGTAAGTGGTATGGAACAGTATGGTGTGGTATGGAACAGTATGGTGTGGTATGGAACAGTATGGTGTGGTATGGAACAGTATGGTGTGGTATGGTATGGAACAGTATGGTATGGTATGGAACAGTATGGTGGTATGGAACAGTATGGTGGTATGGAACAGTATGGTATGGTATGGAACAGTATGGTGTGGTATGGAACAGTATGGTATGGTATGGAACAGTATGGTGTGGTATGGAACAGTATGGTGTGGTATGGAACAGTATGGTGTGGTATGGAACAGTATGGTGTGGTATGGTATGGAACAGTATGGTGTGGTATGGAACAGTATATGGTATGGAACAGTATGGTGTGGTATGGTATGGTATGGTATGGAACAGTATGGTGTGGTATGGAATAGTATGGTGTGATATGGAACAGTATGGTGTGGTATGGAACAGTACAGTATGGTGTGGTATGGAACAGTATGGGTGTGGTATGGAACAGTATGGTGTGGTATGGTATGGAACAGTATGGTGTGGTATGGAACAGTATGGTATGGTATGGTGTGGTATGGAACAGTATGGTGTGGTATGGTATGGAACAGTATGGTGTGGTATGGAACAGTATCTGGTGGTATGGAACAGTATGGTGTGGTATGGAACAGTATGGTGTGGTATGGAACAGTATGGTGTGGTGGTATGGAACAGTATGGTGTGGTATGGAACAGTATGGTATGGTATGGTATGGTATGGTATGGTTTGTGGTATGGTATGGTATGGTGTGGTATGGAACAGTATGGTGTGGTATGGAACAGTATGGTGTGGTATGGAACAGTATGGTGTGGTATGGAACAGTATGGTGTGGTATGGAACAGTATGGTATGGTATGGAACAGTATGGTGTGGTATGGAACAGTATGGTATGGTATGGAACAGTATGGTGTGGTATGGAACAGTATGGTGTGGTATGGAACAGTATGGTGTGGTATGGAACAGTATGGTGTGGTATGGAACAGTATGGTGTGGTATGGAACAGTATGGTATGGTATGGAACAGTATGGTGTGGTATGGAACAGTATGTATGGTATGGTATGGAACAGTATGGTGTGGTATGGAACAGTATGGTGTGGTATGGAACAGTATGGTGTGGTATGGAACAGTATGGTGTGGTATGGAACAGTATGGTGTGGTATGGAACAGTATGGTATGGAACAGTATGGAACAGTATGGTGTGGTATGGAACAGTATGGTATGGAACAGTATGGTATGGAACAGTATGGTGTGGTATGGAACAGTATGGTGTGGTATGGAACAGTATAGTATGGTATGGAACAGTATGGTGTGGTATGGAACAGTATGGTGTGGTATGGAACAGTATGGTGTGGTATGGAACAGTATGGTATGGTATGGAACAGTATGGTGTGGTATGGAACAGTATGGTATGGTATGGAACAGTATGGTGTGGTATGGAACAGTATGGTGTGGTATGGAACAGTATGGTGTGGTATGGAACAGTATGGTGTGGTATGGTATGGAACAGTATGGTGTGGTATGGAACAGTATGGTGTGGTATGGAACAGTATGGTGTGGTATGGAACAGTATGGTGTGGTATGGAACAGTATGGTGTGGTATGGAACAGTATGGTGTGGTATGGAACAGTATGGTGTGGTATGGAACAGTATGGTGTGGTGTGGAACAGTATGGTGTGGTGTGGAACAGTATGGTGTGGTGTGGAACAGTATGGTGTGGTATGGAACAGTATGGTGTGGTATGGAACAGTATGGTGTGGTATGGAACAGTATGGTGTGGTATGGAACAGTATGGTATGGTATGGAACAGTATGGTGTGGTATGGAACAGTATGGTGTGGTATGGAACAGTATGGTGTGGTATGGAACAGTATGGTATGGTATGGAACAGTATGGTATGGTATGGTGTGGTATGGAACAGTATGGTATGGTATGGAACAGTATGGTGTGGTATGGAACAGTATGGTGTGGTATGGAACAGTATGGTATGGTATGGAACAGTATGGTGTGGTATGGAACAGTATGGTATGGTATGGAACAGTATGGTATGGTATGGAACAGTATGGTGTGGTATGGAACAGTATGGTGTGGTATGGAACAGTATGGTGTGGTATGGAACAGTATGGTATGGTATGGAACAGTATGGTATGGTATGGAACAGTATGGTGTGGTATGGAACAGTATGGTGTGGTATGGAACAGTATGGTGTGGTATGGAACAGTATGGTGTGGTATGGAACAGTATGGTGTGGTATGGAACAGTATGGTGTGGTATGGAACAGTATGGTATGGAACAGTATGGTGTGGTATGGAACAGTATGGTTTGGTATGGAACAGTATGGTGTGGTATGGAACAGTATGGTGTGGTATGGAACAGTATGGTATGGTATGGAACAGTATGGTGTGGTATGGAACAGTATGGTTTGGTATGGAACAGTATGGTATGGTATGGTATGGAACAGTATGGTATGGAACAGTATGGTGTGGTATGGAACAGTATGGTTTGGTATGGAACAGTATGGTGTGGTATGGAACAGTATGGTTTGGTATGGAACAGTATGGTGTGGTATGGAACAGTATGGTGGTATGGTATGGAACAGTATGGTGTGGTATGGAACAGTATGGTATGGTATGGAACAGTATGGTGTGGTATGGAACAGTATGGTATGGTATGGAACAGTATGGTGTGGTATGGAACAGTATGGTATGGTATGGAACAGTATGGTGTGGTATGGAACAGTATGGTATGGTATGGAACAGTATGGTGTGGTATGGAATCGGTATGGTGTGGTATGGAACAGTATGGTGTGGTATGGAACAGTATGGTATGGTATGGAACAGTATGGTGTGGTATGGAACAGTATGGTATGGTATGGAACAGTATGGTGTGGTATGGAACAGTATGGTATGGTATGGAACAGTATGGTGTGGTATGGAACAGTATGGTATGGTATGGAACAGTATGGTGTGGTATGGAACAGTATGGTGTGGTATGGAACAGTATGGTGTGGTATGGAACATGGTATGGTATGGTATGGAACAGTATGGTGTGGTATGGAACAGTATGGTATGGTATGGAACAGTATGGTATGGTATGGAACAGTATGGTATGGTATGGAACAGTATGGTGTGGTATGGAACAGTATGGTATGGTATGGAACAGTATGGTGTGGTATGGAACAGTATGGTATGGTATGGAACAGTATGGTGTGGTATGGAACAGTATGGTGTGGTATGGAACAGTATGGTGTGGTATGGAACAGTATGGTGTGGTATGGAACAGTATGGTATGGTATGGTATGGAACAGTATGGTGTGGTATGGAACAGTATGGTATGGTTTGGTATGGAACAGTATGGTGTGGTATGGAACAGTATGGTATGGTATGGTATGTTGTTCAAGTTCAAGTATACTTTAATATCTTCAAAACAGAAATTCAGGTTAGGTGCAACAACATGACAGAAATACAACATAGCTGAAATAACATTTAATCAAACGTGTGAAACGAAATTACACCAACCAAATAATTATCATTAAAATTAATTACACCAACTTAGAAATGTGCATATTCAACTTAGAAATGTGCCCATTTAAAAAAGAGAGAGAGAGAGAGAGAGAGAGAAGAGAGAGAGAGAGAGAGAGAGAGAGAGAGAGAGAGAGAGAGAGAGAGAGAGAGAGAGAGAGAGAGAGAGAGAGAGAGAGAGAGAGAGAGAGAGAGAGAGAGGAAGAGAGAGAGAGAGAGAGAGAGAGAGAGAGAGAGAAGATCAATGGTGTGGTATTATGTGAAGTTTGTATTTATCATTAAAACTCGTTACATCAACTTAGAAATGTGCACGTTCAACTTAGAAATGTGCACATTTAAAACACACAAAGAGAAAGAGAGACTGACTGGCAGTCAGTGAGAGAGAGAGAGAGAGAGAGAGAGAGAGGGAAAGAGAGGGAGAGAGAGAGATAACAAGAACAACGTTTTAATGAACCGGGCCATCTGCCCATGTTAAAGGGAACAGTGGGAAGGGGACATTGTTAAATCAAAAAAACAAAAAAGGGAAAATCCATAACGCGAAATATTGGGGAGAGAGAGAGAAGATCAATGATGTGGTATGATGTGAAGTGATACGATCATTGTGATATGATCATGATAAAGTAAAGCAGCAATGCATGAGACAACATCAGTCTACTGTACAACACCTTCACAAATTCAAACATGATTGGTAGGCTTGGATAGAACAGAATCATGTGTGATAGAATAAGGGATAAGAGATTAGAAACTAGATCAAGTTGTGGTGCCGGTGGAAATAGGTTGGGTGTGCTAGTGGAATAGGGATAATTCGGCAGCATGACGCATCTGCGCTCATAATTGACAGAAAACTGTGTGAGCTATCGAAGAAGAAGAAGAAGATACGATGCAGAGTGAAATACGGTAGAGTATTGAACTGTACTGAGAGTACACTCTCTTCTGTTTCTTACATTTCTTTACGAATGCAAATATTTTGGTAAAGTGTGCGACCAATCTTATTTATGACACACATGTTGGCAGATGTGTGTGCGCGCGTGTGTGTGTGTGTGTGTGTGTGTAACAGGTGCATTAACCGGTCAATGTTGACGTCATTACTGTTGACCTTTCCGTTTGTTTGCATTTCAACTTTTTTCCTTTGCTTTGCTTGAGGCTTACGATCTCTCCCCCCCCCCCCCCCCTCTCTCTCTCTCTCTCTCTCTCTCTCTCTCTCTCTCTCTCTCTCTCTCTCTCTTTGTACTTTCTAGGTTCACATTTCATTTTATTAATGTCCTTATACGCTCACTCAAACGCATACCAGACACATACGCACCCACACACACAGATACAATTACACACACGCACGCACACGCACGCGCGCACACACACACGCACACACACACACACACACACACACACACACACACACACACACACACTCCAATACACTTTTTTAGTGCTTTGTGTGGGGTCAACAAACTCTCTCTCTCTCTCTCTCTCTCTCTCTCTCTCTCTCTCTCTCTCTCTCTCTCTCTCTCTCTCTCTCTCTCTCTCCTCTCTCTCTCTCTCTCTCTCTCTCTCTCTCTCTCTCTCTCTCTCTCTCTCTCTCTCTCTCTCTCTCTCTCTCTCTCTCTCTCTCTCTCTCTGCGTGTGTGCGTGCGCGCGCGTATGTGCGCGCTACGTAAAACAAAGTACATGTCTATATTCGTGTGTGTTGTGTGTTAGTATTATAAACAAACTCAATATTTTACCATTGGCGTTCCAACAAGCCAGTTGTGTTCTTAACATTGGCCTTGAAACTGGGTAAATCGGGTACTGCTAAAAGACTATCCACCTTCCGCCGGCAATGTTATCATGTCAGCTTCGTGACTTAATAATTTTAAAAAAATACTTTAATTTTTTTTATCTTTACAGATGTTTTTTCAAGTCTTCTGTTAATGCTGGATGCGTCTTTTCGCTAGATGTTAGTGCTGGAGTCAAATGAAAAGTTTGCCCTTGGGGACCTTCCTAACGCTAGGTGCCTTAACGGTTTTGTTTGTTGTTGTTGTTGTTAGGGGTGGGGGGGGTCAAGGCTACTCCACTATAAACAAATTCCAGAGAGAGAGAGGGAGATACAGGGAAAGAGAGAAAAAAGTATGAGATAGAGAAGAATAGAGAGAAAAAGAGAGATAAAGTGTGTGTGTGTGTGTGTGTGTGTGTGTGTGTGTGTGTCTGTGCGTGTGTGTGTGTAAACTACAACCTAGCTAACGGTTATGAAAGAAAGAAGATTGAAACACGACTGACAGGATACAGGTGGAGGAGAAAACCAGAGAGTGGGATACATGGAGAGACAGAAAGATATAGACAGCGGGTAAGCAGCCAAATACTTTTTTTTTTAAATGGGATCAGGGTTTTTCCAAAACAAAGCCACGAAGAAAAACGATCGTGATTACATTTTTGTTAACCATTTCATCGCTAGCCATTCCTCAACCAAAATATAAAATTAAACTTACCTGGGTAGAGAACAGATTTTGTCTGGAATACTGGGGATTTCTCTGTGACATGCTTAAAATAGGGCCTATCCTTACCTCCCGAAATTAAAAACATAAGGTCATTGAATAACAGACCCTCATTTTGATGTCCTTTAATGACATGGGTGTTAAATCAGTGTGGTGCCAAGAGGCGACAGTGGCGATGAAAGGGTTAATGGTGATGTTGACACAACCCCCCTCCACCCCCACCCCCTAGGCTTAATTAATAGCCCAATCCATTAGAGACAAGTTTAGTCATAGCAAAGACACTGAAAAGAAAAGACTAACACCCGGTCCCTTTTCCCTATATGAGTAGTGAGGACAGAAACTCTGGTTATGTCCCTTTTAAACGTGACACATTTAGGTTAAAAACACGTCGATAGGCCAGTTGAATTATCCGTTCAAATTCCGGTCTGAGTCTTTGGATAGCCGCCACTGTGAATGGGTGTAACTACCCCACTAACGATAACTCTATCAGCCCGGCTCGCCGTAACTCTTAAGTAGTCCATCTTACCCTTTTAGAGTCTTTGGTCATAGACACAGCCAGGTGTCCGGGAACCAGTGACCAGAAGGCACATCTTAACGTCTCTGCACATCGCAAGTCACTGACCACCCACAGAGCTGTTCAATTACTTTTGTGGTCAGAGGCCTGTCAGTGGTTGATCTTTTAAGATCATGGTCAACGATCATGCCGTTATGGAGAGAGCGTTATACTACATTGGCCACTGCAACTCGGGTTATTAACGCCCTTGACGGCAAGAGTTGAGCCCTTGTTGGTCAGTATCCAAAAGGGAGTTCACTCTCGCAAAATGCAGCCATTATTAATTCAGTGGCCTCAAAATAGGGTTATTGGCGATAGTTATTCCCTTGTTTGGTCAACCATCTCCCCCACCCCACACCCACCAAGGGCATTCACTCTTGCGAAAGGTGTTCTTTGCAGTGACCAATGAGCAACTTAGGACGCGCGTTTTACCGCCAGGGGGCAGTCAAACCAGTAGTGGCTTAGCGCGCGATATTCTTAGTTGGGCGTAGTGAGAGAGAGAGGGAGAGGAGTCCCCTCTCTCTCTCACTCTCTCTCTCTTTATCCCCAACTAATAATATAGAGAGTATTAGCCCCACTCGAGCGTTATGCCACCTGGCGGTCAAATTGGCGAGCTAGGTTAACCATAAAACGGGGTAAAAAGCCCATGGGCGGGTAAGAAGCCTATGCCAATTATCTCATGAAATGAAGCAAATTTCAGTCAAATTTTGCCCATGAGACGAGTGTTAATGCTTAGCGTTCGTCTCATGGGCAAAATTGACTGAAATTTGCTTCATTTCATGAGATAATTGGCATGGGCTTCTTACCCGCCCATGGGCTTTTCACCCCGTCTTACCCTGTATACCACTTTATGGACACTTTTGTTTTGTTTTTTGCCATAAGCATCTGAATGGGATTTCCGACCTTCTGCTGACCTTGTTCATGCCCTCACCATCTTGTTTTACCGCCCCCCACTCCTTCCCCTATTCTCATCTCCTTTCTCCGGTGACCTTTCGTGACTCTATCAGGAAGCAGGTGTTCAAATACCGTCAGAGTGTCTTGATGTGCTTGAACTTGAACTTGAACTTAATCTTTTGGCAACCGTCAATTTGAGCGAACAAAGGTGAAGATGTGCCCCCCCCCCCCCCCCCTACATTTCTCGGTTGTTTCCATTTTTCCGTTCTTGCCTTTCTTACCAAACATTAAGCTGTATTTTATTAACCTTTTCAGCTAATTATCTTTTTGGAATAATAAATCGCAGTCATGATAAAGGCCATTATCTAATAGGACCCCATGTAAGACGGGAAAAACGCAATGAACCAGGACTGTGACAAATGCCGCGGTGTATTGCACTACATAGGGGGGGGGTGGGGGGGGGGGGGGGGGGGGGGGGGGGGGGGGGGGGGGGGCTATTAGATAATGGCCTTTATCATGACTGCAATTAATTATTCAACAAAGATAATTAGGTGAAAAGGTTCATAAAATACAGCTTAATGTTTGGTAAGAAAGGCAAAAACGGAAAAATAGAATTAGCCGAGAAATGTAGGGGTGGGGTGGGGGTGGCACATCTTGACCTTTACCCTGTAGGTATGCAAAAATGCGCGAATGTTTGTTAGTCAAAACAAAAGGCGCGAACGAACAGTTCACAACATAATGGTGATATTAGACTTTTAACAGAAAAAGAAAAGAAAAAAACACAAATCAATGAGGTGTGTGGTGTGTGTGTGTGTGTGTGTGTGTGTGTGTGTGTGTATCACTGTGTGTGTGTATCACTGTGTGTGTGGTGTGTGTGTCACTGTGTGTGTGTGTGTGTGTGTGTGTGTGTGTGTGTGTGTGTGTGTCCCCGTTTGTTTGTGCGTTCCATCTCTGTCTCTTGCTGTCCTCTCATCCTCGCCTCAAAGGAAAACAAAATGTATGGCAGTTGTCGTCAAGCTTGTAGAATGTTCTTAAAAGTTCAGAAGTGTCATTGAATGCCATCTTGACGAGAGAGATACCAGTCCTCCAATCACCATTAATAATAATAATAATAATAATAATAATAATACGTGATATTTATCTCTGGTATCTCTGGTAATGCTTACAACATTTTCTTGCTTATTGCTTGACAGATTGTGCACGATTTGTTTGCCTATTGAATTTACTTTGATTGTTTGATTTATTTTATTTTACTTCATTTTTCCCCCCTCATTTTATATCGCCCCTACCACGCTGTTCCGTTTGACATGGGCAGATGGCCCAGTTCGTTAAATCGTTCTTCATTGTTCATTGTTCTCTCTCTCTCTCTCTCTCTCTCTCTCTCTCTCTCTCTCTCTCTCTCTCTCTCTCTCTCCTTGTCAAATAAAGTTTTCCAGTGTCCAGTCTCTCTCTCTCTCTCTCTCTCTCTCTCTCTCTCTCTCTCTCTCTCTCTCTCTCTCTCTCTCTCTCTCTCTCTCTCTCTCTCTCTCTCTCTCTCTCTCTCTCTCCCTCTCCGTGTCAAATAACGTTTTCCAGTGTCCAGTCTCTCTCTCTCTCTCTCTCTCTCCGCCATCTCTCAAATCTCGTCTCTCCAGTCTCTCTCTCTCTCTCTCTCTCTCTCTCTCTCTCTCTCTCTCTCTCTCTCTCTCTCTCTCTCTCTTGTCTCCTCTCTCTCTCTCTCTCTCTCTCCTCTCTCTCTGCTCTCTCTCTCTCTCTCTCTCTGTCTCTCTCTCTCTCTCTCTCCTCTCTCTCTCCCCCCCATCTCATAATTAAACCTGTGTCCTTCGCTCCAGGTAAACAGATAGCTTATGACAGCTGCTGGAAGCCTGACATTTTCAGAGTGCATGTCTTTTGTCTGGACTTGACCTTGAGTGGCACTACACGCTTTTTACAACTACGCAAAAGGGGACAGAGAGATAGGGGGAAGGGGGGGGGGGGGGTCTATGGTTAGAAGTGTCCTGCTTGTTTCATAACATTTAACTGATTGGAGGTCGTTGACAGATAAAGCTGTGTTGAGAGATCTTCTGGGTGTGTTTTTGGGGTGGTTGGGTGTTTGTTTTTTCATCTTCCAAAGCGAGAGGGCGGAAAGAGGGGCACACACATATGTAAGTAATACACATGCGCGCACGCGCGCACACACACGCACGCACATGCACATGCACACTTGCGTGCATGCATAATTACACATACACTCACAGAGAGAGAGAGAGAGAGACAGACAGACACAGAGAGACAGAGACACAGAGAAAGAAAGAGAGATAGGCAGAAACAGAGAGAGTGTGTGTTATGTTCTCTGTGTATTTTAATTTCGCCACTTCTCGATTCTCGACTGAGGTTTACTAATTTAGAACAAAGGCAAGAGAATGGACCCAGTAAGCCCAAAAGATAGAATATGACGGTATGCAAAGGGAATACGTGTAGTCAGAGTCAAAGAGAGTGACAGATTAGAGGACGTTACGAGCACGGAACTTCCAGAAGGTGGGCAGTGATGCACTGAGGATGGAAAAGTGATAGGACAAACTGTCAACAGGACAAATGTCCTGGATCTTGCAGAAATTAGTGGGACAAAAGTACGCCATTGTTCACTTTCGATAGGACATTTCGATGGCTTTGAGTCAAAATGGACTAACTCGAAAAGGCCTGTTTCGAGAAAAACGCTGCTAAAGTTTTGAACAATTCCTGTAAAAATTCTAAGCTTCCAAATTACATGAAATTTGGAGTGGTGGTGTATTGGGGTCTCAAAGATAGTATTGCAAATTCAGGACGTATTTAGAATAACAACAATGGAGTATTTGACATTTTTGTTAGATAGTCCGTTTTGACACGAAATTGGTGGCCTCAACATTTTGGATCAAAGTAATTGTCCTGACCGGATGGAACACAATAGGACTTTTTCAGTTTTAATAAGACTATGACTTGTCGGTGGACGGTCGTGGTGGTGCCCTCGGAGGGGGACCTCACTCACGCTGGCTCCGCGACTAAGAGAATGGTGTCGTCAGTAGGGGGCTTAGTAGGTGGTGTCCTGAACAGGCTCCACTGAACTCCACCGAAGTGACTCAGCAGCAGTGCAGTGTCTCCTCGGTTCGTTGCCTCTTGACGGCCTAACATAGATTCGCTCGGCCTAACATAGATTCGCTCCCCTTGGACTGCTCGTCTCGGATTCTGCGACCTGAACGTGCGGAGGTGTGGCTGCGAGTTGGGACTCGGAATGAGCGGCGTGGGAATAACGCCACTGTACGGCCCTGAAAATGGGACAGCAAAAAAAAGAAAAAAAGAAAAAAAAAGACTTTGACCTATGATCTGGGCCTCTGAACATCACTGGTGGGGGAACTATTTGTACGAAAGATTAATATCCAATGGGTTGGGGGGGGTGGGGGTAGAAAACTTTTTGAAGGGATCAATAGAAAGGGTCCCGAAGCGAAACGAGGCCGGGCGTAGTGTGCTAGTATAAAATATCATAGCCTCCCCTCCCCTAACTCTGTGCCAAACAATGAGCGACTTAGCTCGCTCTTTTCATCGGGCGGTGGCGCGGCGGTCAAGTGGGTCCAAACCTAGTGGTAGCCTAGCCACCGCGGCGGTCAAGTGGGTCCAAACCTAGTGGTAGCCTATGGCGTACGAAAAACGTGTCAAACACTCGACGGCAAAGACTCGATACAAAACAACTACGCTCATTTTCAAATGCAACGATCCGTTTAAGAAAGGATCGATCCTGTTTCGCGAAAGTATCGCTACTTTGTAAAAAAGGATCGTGCACTTTCAAAAAGTGTCGATACTTTCCGTAGTTTACGAAAATATGGATCCTTTTCGAATGAACGTATCCATACGAAAACGCACATTTACGAACTCTATGGAGCGAGTCACATAAAAAAATAATGCTCAGATATGAAACGAAACGGAACACGAAACTATGTCCATTTTTTTCAACATGATTTGGCATGAAATACTCCTCGGTTATGTCTAATGCTCTTCTCGTCGCTGCCTCAGCCATTCTGTCCGCTGTTTCGATTCCCACCAAATAATTTGTGCTGTTTTTTGCGTCGATCCTTTTGGGAGCGAGCCATACTGAGTAGGGATATTCAGCGATGGGTTGGAGTCAAAACTGACTATCTTTAGATAGCCCATTGACATATTATTGAAATTATTGCGATAGCTAATAACTTGTATAAAAAAAAAGACTGCAGAAATATAAAAAGCCTAATCCCCATTTTTATATTATTTGCAGTCTTTTTTTAATACAAGTTCTTAGTTTTTGCAATAATTTCAATAACACTTCAATGGGCTATCTAAAGATAGTCCGTTTTGACTCCAAGCCATCGAATGTTTGAAAAGTATGGATACTGTTCGAAAAGTATCGAGTCTTTGCATCGAATCTTTGACACGTTTTGTTCGCCATAGTAGCCTTTTTAGGGGAGAGAGTGGGGGAGAGGAGAGTCCCTCTCTCTCTCTATCCCCAACAGAGGCTACCACTAGGCTTGGACCCACTTGACCTCCGCGCCACCGCGCGGTGAAAGCAGCGAGCTAAGTCGACCGTTTCCCCATTAGTTTCCTCCTAGCAGAGATCATTACAGACTTCTATTGTGAACACGTTGAGCTCATCAGAGGGAGAGGAAAAATAGAGATCACGGTTGATCGGTTTCGTTGAATAACCATGCAGTGATTGTGGGAGGCAGGATGGTTAATGATGTTTGGCGTGGTCAAACAGTTAGAGCTGTTGCTGCTTCCAACGACAACCCGTTTGCGTTTGTTTAATTAAACTTCTTTTTCCTACAACTATACTACTCAGGATAAGTTAAGGGCCGGCGACTTTGTGAATGCTTCAAAAGATACAAACATTTCAACAAATCTGAATGAAATATTTTTGATAATAAACTGCAAGAATATATTTTAAATACGATAGTAAAAATTCACCCTGTGGTATACACGATTGTTTGTCAGTAGTTGCATATCAGTAGTTGCACACTGTAGCGCAAACGAAACGTAAATGCACGCACATTTTTTAATCACAGTGCTAGGCAGGGTTGTCCAGTGGCAATCTTCTAAGTCACAGAGTTTTGCGCCACCTACTGTTTACTGTAAGTAGATACATGAGCCATCAAGTAACCTGGGACGGTATTCGTGTCGAGATAGCATGAGACTTAGCATGATGCTAACTTAGAAGCTCTTCCAAAAGTCCTATTAAATCCTATAGGACATTGGAAGAGCTTCTAAGTTAGCATCATGCTAAGTCTCATGCTACCTCGACATGAATACCGTCCCAGGCCCCCACCACACGGTCAAATTAAGACGGACACCAAACTAGTGGCCTATAGCCAAACCTATGGCCGGTTTCGGCCGACTTGAATACATGAAGGCAACTTCCGGCCAGCCAATAATTTTGGGTAACTTGAATGGAACTTATTTTGAGTAGTATACGGCGTGTTTGCCTTACTCTTCCAGGCAGATGAACTGTCACTCCAGGAATGATTTATTTAGGCTAGGTAATCACAACGCATGTCACGATTCTTGCTACGGGGCAGGTTTAACTCCTACGTATTAACTAATATGTGTGTGTGGGATTGGTTAGTTGGTTGAGTATTGGTGGTTTCTAGCGCTACTCTCTCTCTCTCTCTCTCTCTCTCTCTCTCTCTCTCTCTCTTTATATGTGCGTGTGTGTGTGTGCATATGTGTGTGTGTAAAGAGTTATCTATCTTTCCCTCCAGCTCTCTCTCTCTTTCTCTCTCTCTCTCTCTCTCTCTCTCTCTCTCTCTCTCTCTCTCTCTCTCTCTCTCTCTCTCTCTCCTCTCTCTCTCTCTCTCTCTCTCTCTCTCTCTCTCTCT
>CM065701.1:33543478-33550978 GCA_017654935.2 Phymorhynchus buccinoides
TACTCAACGATTTAATGTACGGGATGATATGGTAAGGGGGGAGGGGGG
Source organism: Phymorhynchus buccinoides (assembly GCA_017654935.2). NCBI lineage: Eukaryota > Metazoa > Mollusca > Gastropoda > Neogastropoda > Raphitomidae > Phymorhynchus > Phymorhynchus buccinoides. Next base: position 33,543,527 of record CM065701.1, read on the forward strand.
TGGGGGGTAGAAAGGGGTGGTGAAAGGGTAAGGTCGGGGGGGGGGGGGGGGAGGAGGGGGGGGGGTTAGAATAAACTTGACATCGATGTCCATGAATGATGAGAGGTTGATGTTGATATTGTTGACAGTGTCACTAACAGTGACTGACACATGAGTCATCAGTATCACAGGGTGGGGAAGGTCATTCTTACATTTGAAAGGTTTCGTTGTTTCGGTTATTTTGTTGTTCTTTCATTTCGTATGGACTCTGTCTGTGCCTGTCTCTATCTCTCCGTCTCCTTGTTTATTTTTATTGTTGTTGTAATACGTATAATAATACCTTTCGTTCGTTATTATTTGTCGTGTAGTTGTTTGTTTGTTCTATATTTTTTGTCTTGTTCAAGTCATCAAAAAGTATAATCATCTTTTTAAAAATTTGAATAAGCAAACTATGTCCCCACAACAAAAAACCGTTCCAAGAAAAAAAAATGTAGATAGCAACTTCGCGTCATTCGGCGCATGCGCATAAGCAGCAGCTAGATTAAATGTGTCTGGCTGTGACAAAAAACACGAAACAAAAACACGATAAATATATAATTTACAATGCTAACCTTCAAGTTAAAACTCTGTGATTTATAGGCCTATATAATCGGTCAATACTTGAATAATACCACACAGACCCTGAACGATCATACCTAAAGATCTAACAAACTTGTGGGCGTTTGGTGGAGATGCGTTCATGTCTATCCCGCCCGGTGCATCACACTTCGCCTAATTGCACTTCGCCAAAGCACAGCTAGCCTAATCACATCTCGCCTAATTACACTTCGCCTAATCATTATCGAGTCTCGATCATATGTAACACTTCGCCTAACATTTCCAAACCGCAACAAGTAAGGCATCTTTAGTATTCAACTCGGCAGACAAGTGAGAGCATACAGAACCTGCAGCGTGTTAATGTAGTTTTGGGTAAGGGTTAGGGTTAGGGGAATTCACAGCCATTTCGGCTTCTGTTCGCTGTTTCGCGATAACCCATGTTTAGGCTGATTAGGCGAGTCGTGCTAATGTTTTTAGGCGGAATGTTACGCTTGGGTTTTTCGTGACATCGGGAAGTTAATGCCGGCACGGAAGTTCGAGATCAAAGGATTAGGCGAAGCGTAATTAGGCGAAGCGAGGCGCACCCATCCCGCCTACGTAACTGCTCAAGTCGACGTCACTTCCGTTTCGGTGGAGCCTCTATTCGCCCACGCGTGTTTCATCGACTAACTGGGGAAACAGTCTCGTTTCGCCTAAATACTGTTTAAACCCTTTCACCGCCAGCCATCTTTGAGCCAAAATTTTCCATTCAACTTTCTTGCCTACCGAAAAGATTTTGTCTGCAATATTTTCGGATTTCTTTGTGACACATTTAGAATGGGGTCAATCATTACTTCCCAAATTTTAGGGACACACTATCATTGAATAACAGACCCTGATTTCAAGGGTTTTAATGACATGGGTATTACATCATTGTGGTGCAAAATGCGACATTGGCGGTGAAAGGGTTAAAACAATTAATGACAGCAAAATGTTTTCGCGAAGCACTTTGAAAAACATGTCCTCCAGCCGAAGTCGGACTTGCTGGACCTAACTATTTCTTAGTTAGGCGCATAACGGCAGCATGACGCATCTGCGTTCATAATTGACAGGAAACTGTCTGAGCGATCGAAGAAGAAGAAGAAGAAGAAGATATGAACCGAAGTCATTCTAACAGTTAGAGACGGTCAGTGTCAGGGGGAGAGACAAATTTAAAATGTCATTCAAGGTTCTTTGGTATTTAGTATATTCTAGTCACAGACTTATCTCTGTGAAATTCGGGCTGCTCTTCCCCGGAGAGAGCGTCGTCGCAAGTGCAGCGCCTACCCAATTTGGTGTTTTTTTTGGAGGGGGGGCACAGGGTGAGGAGGGGGTGTGGGCACACTTGGAAAACCTAGCTATCAATTTGGCCATACCAGGCAGCGGGATTTCTCCCTGCTCTTATCGACTTTCACCTGCCGTGGGGTTTTTATTGTGCGTAAAGCGCATGGGTCAGACTAGCTTTAAGTCCCCATCTTACGACATGGATGGTGCATCATTTTTTTTTCTGGCAAGAATAAAACGGCAAATGTTAAGAAAAGCCCCCTCCTCTGCCCCCTTCCATTCATTTCAGGCTGTTCCGTCGACCGCTGTCGCATTCTCAGATTACTGTGTGCTGAATTTACGTGCACATGATCATAACGTACCGTCAGTTTCTTTCTTTTTTGGTGTATTTGACACTAAGCTGAGCCTATCCCTATCCCTAACCCTATCCCAACCCCTATTTCTAACCCTAACCCTAAGGGAATGCGACAGCGGTTTCAGGTAAGGGTTAGGGCGAGTTTAGTGTCAGCAGTAATTTGAGAATGCGACAGCGGTCGACGAAACAGCCTGAAACGAATGGAAGGGTGCTGAGGAGGGGGCTTTTCTTAACATTTGCCAATAAAACTAAAGAAAAGAATAGTTGTATCATCTACATAGAAATGCAGTCAAAGTATTTAATATAGCCAAAGAATGGGAAATAGGCCATACAACAGTGTTCAATTTGATTGTTTGTTCTTCAACACATGATGGAGGTGAATGCATGCCCCTCACTGGCACAAGGAAACTTCCACCACAGAAATCGAAAGTTCAATTTTCAAAATTGTACAAGAAAATTCTAGAGGGTCTGAGACACATAGAAGTGTAGTAAAGAACGTGTGATTCAATGTAATTTTGGCTCCATACATAATTTTCAACGAACGTTAGAGAGAGAGAGAGAGAGAGAGAGAGAGAGAGAGAGAGAGAGAGAGAGAGAGAGAGAGAGAGAGAGAATACGAATACGAATGTTTAATGAGGGTAAACGGATAAGCTCAAGCTTCTTTACACCATGCCCTCGAAAGGGGGAAAAGAAAAGCCAAATAACAAGAAAATCAACACCAAAAGAAAGCATAAAATGCATAAAAATACTAGAAAATAACAACAGGCATGTTCACACAAAAAATTGAAGAACATGGGGGGAAAAATCAAGCTCAAATGAACAGCTCGTTCACGTGCTCGCACACACACAAGAGAGAGAGACAGAGACAGAGAGTCGGAGAGTGGGGGGGTTGAAAGCTATATCAGAAATTGAAATACAGCAAGGAATCGAATGGAAGCAACGCTACCCACTTTCGCTTCGATTTCAAGGATGACATCTCCGTAATTATGAAATAGGATCACATTCAGTCTGTCTGTACTCAGGAGGCAGATGGAAAAAGTTGAGCCAAGGTCGTTATTGATTTCAGTCACTCCGCTGACGGGTTTTGCTGATGTCTGAGAGTTCAGCGATATGGGTGACGTTACAAGACCTGCACGGCATTGCAAACTAACCCGATCCACAGTACTGCGTTTGATTTGATCGGTAGTGGTAGAGGGGGGGTCGAATGACAGACACAACGTGTTCGATTTCTTTACCATAAGCAAACATCAAAATTATTTTCACGCTGCTGAGCTACGCTTCTAGAGACCGCACCGTATAGTAGGCTGAGGCCGTGTACACACATAAGCGGATATTCCATGCGGAAACCCGTGCGCAATCCATAAATAAGTGAAACAAAGAAGGGAAAAGATTTGCGCACGTGTCCGAATTTCCCCAATAGATGCGTAACCTTTTATCCTTCTTTCTTTCACTTATTTAGGGTTTCCCGTACGTACGGAACTTACGCGTCTAATGTGAACCCGGGCCTAACACCCTCATCACGCATAGGCCCGCTCTCTCGCGACGCCCTTCACGATCAGCCGGAACGTGGCTGATCGTAGCATGATCGTGGCGTAGCGTACTGCGTAAACGTAGTAAGAGCGTGGTGGGGTCTTGGTAGAAGCGTGGAGAGAGAGAGAGAGCGTGCTGTACTCGCTACCGCGCATTTTGAACATGCTCAAAACACGCATAGCGAGGACGTGGTAGAAAAAAAGGAAGCGTGGTGGGATCTTAGTGAGAACGTAGTGGCAACTTGGTGAGTGCGTGGAAAGCCGAACTAGTACTGAGAACGTAACGGCAGCGTAGGGTCCGCGACAAGAGCGGGGTTCGATCTACAGCTGTGGATGGGACTCTACTCCTCAGATCGTAGTGAGATAGTGGTTGCATTCGCACTTGAAGAGGATTTACGCGACCTCGCCACGCTCTCTAGGAATTTAGCGCGCGTTGAAGACTCAGGCCGGGTTCACATTAGACGCATAAGTTCCCTACAGAAAACCCTAAATAAGTGGAAGAAAGAAGTATAAAAGTATACGCATATAGGGGAAATTCGGACACGTGCGCAACATTTTTTCCCTTCTTTGTTTCACTTGTTTATGGATTGCGCACGGGTTTCCGGCATGGAATATCCGCTTATGTGTGTACACGGCCTTAGTGGGGTCTTCATCATGTGTGTGGTGGGGGCGAAAGACTAAGCCATGCACTTAGTACATAATAGTAGGGTGGGCTCTGGGATAACCTGCTTGTCATCTTAATAATCATAACAAGTGCAACGCCGGGCGGCTGCAAAGTCCCCTCGCAGCATCGCCGAGGTACTCCGAAATCGGAATGTGTCGGCTGTACACATACATAAAAACGCATCAAAACGGCACGTAACTACATAAAAAGGCATCAAAACAGCACGTAACTGAATAGTTTTTTGTATATATAGCCTTGGGGTTCGGACCCGTGATTTGAGCGCGCGCGATCATGCGCACACGCGCGCACAGAAATATTCATGACAACTGTGTTATAGACAAGAAATGTGAAAAAAACTGCATTAAAAGACATGCAAAACTTCGTGAGATATTAGCGATTATGTGTTTCGGGGTTTGAACCCCGTAACTGGCGCGACCTTGACCTTAATGTAAAACTAAATACATCAGTGGATAGCTTGCATCTTGGCAAACTAGTATGCCAAATTTGATGATGATAGACTGAATAGTTTTTGAGAAAAACGGACGAATAGCCGGACGGACGGAGGCACGCCGGACGGACGGACGGACGGACACCGGATGGACGGACCAGACAAAAACAATAGCTCCCCGAACCTTCGGCTCGGGGACTAATAATCATAATTAACAATGCTTATATAGCGCATAATCTTGCTAAGCAACTCAATGCGCTTTTCACTCGCCATTCGTACAAACATTTCTAACAGACTGACTCGCGTATCCTCACCATACATCTCTATGAAAATGAATACATTAGAGAATGCGCATTGCATAGAATCATAGCACAACACACTAACACCCACCTCCCTCCTTACACCCCCCCTAACCCCAAACCATCCCCACCCCCCCCCCCCCCCCACCCCACCCCCCACACACCACACACACACACACGCACACGCACATACTCAACGTCATTGAGCTGGAAGACAAGAGTGGGGAAAGGATAATAGACGTTACAGCGAGAAAGCTTTCATGAATAAGTGGGTTTTTTGTTGGGACTTGAATGAAGGAAGAGTGGACTGGTTACGGGTATGGTCAGGGAGATAATTCCAAACGCTTGGTGCAACGAAACTAAACGCCCTCTCACCCGAAGTGTTAATGTTCAGCATTCGTCTCATGGGCAAATTTGACTGAAATTTTCTTTATTTCATGAGATAAATTGGCTAGTGTGGTGGGCTTCTTACCCCTCTTTTCCCCTAAGGTGGCCTTTCTCTCTCTCTTGACTCCCTCCTCTCTCTCTCTCTCTCTCTCTCTCTCTCTATCCTCTCTCTCTCTCTCGTCTCTCTCTCTCTCTCCTCTCTCTCTCTCTCTCTCTCCTCTCTCTCTCTCTCTCTCTCTCCTCTCTCTGTCTCTCTCTCTCTCTCTCTCTCTCTATCTCTCTCTCTCTCTCTCTCTACCCTCTCTCTTCTCTCTCTCTTCTCTCTCTCTCTCTCTCTCTCTCTCTCTCTCTCTCTCTCTCTCTCTCTCTCTCTCTTCTCTCTCTCTCTCTCTCTCTCTCTCTCTCTCTCTCTCTCTCTCTCTCTCTCTCTCTCTCTCTCTCTCTCTTCTCTCTCTCTCTCTCTCTCTCTCTCTCTCTCTCTCTCTCCTCTCTCCTCTCTCTCTCTCTCTCTCCTCTCTCTCTCTCTCTCTCTCTCTCTCTCTCTCTCTCTCTCTCTCTCTCTCTCTCTCTCTCTCTCTCTCTCTCTCTCCTCTCTCTCTCTCTCTCTCTCTCTCTCTCTCCTCTCTCTCTCTCTCTCTCTCTCTCTCCTCTCTCTCTCTCTCTCTCTCTCTCTTCTCTCTCTCTCTCTCTCTCTCTCTCTCTCTCTCTCTTCTCTCTCTCTCTCTCCTCTCTCTCTCTCTCCTCTCTCTCTTTCTCTCTCTCTCTCTCCTCTCTCTCCTCTCTCTCTCTCTCTCTCTCTCTCTCTCTCTCTCTCTCTCTCTCTCTCTCTCTCTCTCTCTCTCTCTCTCTCTCTCTCTCTCTCTCTCTCTCTCTCTCTCTACTCTACTCTCTCTCTCTCTCTCTCTCTCTCTCTCAGTGAAAGTGTGTGCGTAAGTGTATGTGTGTGTGCATGCGCGAGAAGGCGCTATAGGAGGGCTATACGTGTTTGTGATATGATAATACATCATTTTTTCCTTGGGAACTTATTTCAATCTCGTTGACAGGTGATTTAAACTCTTCATAGAAGAAATCCATATTTGTGCACCTGCCATCGACCGAACCTTGTCATGATTCTAAGTTAAAGACCCACAGCGTCACGTGTCAAAATCAAGGTTTCCACGTGTTTTCCCTCTTATAGCTGGTAAGAAATCTTCCTAGCGTAAGAGGGAATGTGACACGTGACGTGGGGGGTCTTTAAAGGTAGGGACGACAGCCATCTTCCCCACCCCATCTGGTTGTGAAAGTTGTTCTCTTCCCTCCTTAAAGGTGGACCCTGACGGATGAGGGTTTTTTGCAAGAAACACGTCCAGAACACCCTTTACAGAGATAGCAACACTCACTTTGCTCTGGGTTACTAGAAATCAAACCGTCAAATCGGCGATTCCTCCTTGGCGAAATTCTTTAACCCAAAGAGAAGCCGTGTGCCGTTTCTTTTCTAATGGCCGCCTGCGTTTAGACCAAACCGTTTGCACGAACTTTTCGCAATACAAGCCTTTTTATTTTTTTTAATAATTTTATACAGTTTATCTAAAGGATATAACAAAGGACATAGCTCCTTTTTTTTTTTTTACTGCACTACAAAAAAAGAAAACGCTTCAACCACAATGAGTGGCCTCCACCCACCCCATCCAAAATGGCTACTTTCTCCGGCATCTCCGCCAAGGAGGAAATCGCTGTTTTGACGGTTTAATTTCTAAGAAACGAGAGCAAAGTGAGTGCTCTGATCCTTGAAAAGGCTGTCTTTCTGGTGATCTTGACGTGTTTCTTGTAAAAACTCATCCGTCAGGGTCCACATTTAAATTACCTGTTGATTACGAGTACGCCGTTGTGTTTGTTAAAGAGAACTCTGTGCT
>CM065701.1:33555978-33573478 GCA_017654935.2 Phymorhynchus buccinoides
CACACGCACGCACACACGCACGCACGCACACGCACACGCACGCACGCACGCACGCACACACACACACACACGCACACACACACACACACACACACACACACACACACACACACACACACCAAATCAAATTTATCGCATTCAAAAACTTTCACTGAGTGGCAACATTCTGACATTCTCAGGAAAGGGATAATGTTAGAATCAGCCTAGGGGTGGGGGTATTGTCACTGAAAGAACCAGACTTTGAGATGGAGAGTCGTAAACATGAGTGTGTGTGTGGGGGGGGGGGGGAGGGGCGTCTAAAGTACAAGTTTGCCAAAAGTCTTTCCGTTCTGTAGACTAAGACGGGGTAAAAAGCCCATGGGCGGGTAAGAAACCCATGCCAATTATCTCATGAAATAAGGAAAATCTCAGCCCATGAGACGAGTGTTAATGTTTAGCATTTGTCTCATGGGCAAAATGTGACTGAACTTTTCTTTATTTCGTGAGATAATTGGCATGGGCTTCTTACCTGCCCATGGGCTTTTTACCCCGTCTCCCCCTACCTATTTCCATCATTACTCCCCGTAGACTGGACTCAACGCCAATGGTGAAAGAACTATTGATCAGGAAATCAGGCAGTGGAAAGGGTGGAGGTAAGATGGACTCAGGGGTGAGAGGGAGGGGGGGGGGGGTGAGTTGAAGGTGTGGTTTACGATCCTATTAGTTGTTCTGGTGTCCCACAACAGGAGACAAACTCTCGTGGCTTATTGATTTTTTTTTTGGTACCTTTGATTAATTAGAAGGCAAACACATATATCTCTGCCGCTCGCGCGAAAGAGAAAGACAAACATAAACAGAGAGAAAATCAAAGAGATTGAGCTTGCCCTGTCTGCTCACAAAATGCCTTGTATTGCGCCACCTAATGTGAAACAGCGATAAATCCACCTAAAGCGCTCAATGGAGTGTTCATAAAATGCCTTGTATTGCGCCACCTAATGTGAAACAGCGATAAATCCATCTAAAGCGCTCAATGGAGTGTTCATAAAATGCCTTGTATTGCGCCACCTAATGTGAAACAGCGATAAATCCACCTAAAGCGCTCAATGAGTGTTCATAAAATTCCTTTTTTTACGCCACCTAATGTGAAAGAGCGATAAATCCACCTAAAGCGCTCAATGGAGTGAAGTGAGTGAAAATAGGGTTTTACGCCCTCTTCGGCCTTTCGGCCATGTGGGGCATTTGTAAATACAAAGATGGTGGGAACAATACTGGAGGCAATGCCCAGAGGCAGTGCTAAACCATTAAAGTCCCGATTTTTTAATAATACAGATATCATAATTATGTGTCGCAGTAACCACGCCTCGGTTAAACCTCATCGGCTATGGTACCACCACAAGAGAGAGAGAGAGAGAGAGAGAGAGAGAGAGAGAGAGAGAGAGAGAGAGAGAGAGAGAGAGAGATAGACACCAGAGATACAGAGGTATTGGTTGTCATCATAAGAACCATAATTCTTTGGAAGTAATCAGACAACTCAAGAGCCTTCTTCTTCTTCTTCTTCGATCGCCCAGACAGTTTCCTGTCAATTATGAGCGCGGATGCGTCATGCTGCCGTCATGCGCCTAACTAAGAAATAGTTAGGCCCAGCAAGTCCGACTTCGGCTGGAGGCAATCTTTTTGAAAGTGTTTCGTGAACAATTGCGGATTCGCAATCGTTTGTGGCAGCGATCTATTTTTATCACTCCAATCATTACATACACTGAGTCGTCTCCCCTGGCTTTTCAATAATTTTAATCTGTAAACCAGAATGTTATCTCTGCACCATTTCGTAACTTTTTATATCTTTTGGAAAACATTTAAAACTATTTATCCTACTTATGCTCATCGAAAGAAGCACCGCAACTCGTCGTGTCTGTTGTAGCGTCTGTATTACGTATGGTTATTATTTTGTACGCTTTAAAATGAAGATTCATGTGCTCTGTTCAGTATACAATACCTAAGGACTGTAGATATGACAACTGAAATGTTACTTTATGCCCAAGTATTTTTTTTCTCTTTTACAATATGTGCGACAATTGTGTCAATATGTGCGACAATTTTGGACCGACAGACAGACAGACCGCCAAAGTGAGTTATAGGTTTGTGGCTTGAGCCACAAACAAACAAGCGCGGATTCGCAATCGTTTGCGGCGTGCGACAATTGAAAACGAAACATCATTTTAAAGAGCAGCCTCAATTTGAAGTGCAGTTAAACGAAATTCTGATCGCTTCTCGGCCTTTTGGCTTAGACAGTGATTCAGGAACATACATTTTTGTTTATACCCTGGTTGGTTTGTTCAGCCCGTCGTACATGGCGAAAGCCGATACGCGACGTTAAACTGAACTTCCATCCATCCACCGAAGTGCAGCCTCGATTTGAAGTGCGACAATTTTGGACCGACCGACAGAAGACAGACCGACCGACAAAGTGAGTTATAGGTTTGTGGCTTGTGCCACAAACAAAAAAGGCAGGAGAATGGACCGGTAAGGCAGAAAGAGAGTAGATGACAGTAAGCAAAGGGAAAAGGCAAGCGTCAAAGAGAGTGGCAGATTAGAGGAAGTTACAAGCACAGAACTTCCAGAAGGGGGGGGACTATTTATACAAAAGACACCCACCCACCCCGGTATTCCCACGGGGGGAACTCTGAGTCTCACAGAGAGGTATTTGTTGCCCTTATTCTTCTTTTTCTTCTTCGTTCACTCAGACAGTTTCCTGTCAATTATGAGCGCAGATGCGTCATGCTGCCGTCATGCGCCTAACTACGAAATAGTTAGGCCCAGCAAGTCCGACTTCGGCTGGAGGAAATCGTTTTGAAAGTGTTTCGTGAAAAAAAAAAGGCAGGACATTGGACCAGTAAGGCAGAAAGATAGTAGATGACAGTAAGCAAAGGGAAAGGCAAGAGTCAAAGAGAGTGACAGATTAGAGGAAGTTACAAGCACAGAACTTCCAGAGCTTCCAGAAGGGGGGGGACTATTTATACAAAAGACACCCACCCACCCCGGTATTCCCACAGGGGGAACTCTGAGTCTCACGGAGAGGTATTTGTTGCCCTTATAAGATCACTCTTTCACATTAGTTGGTGCAATAAAAGGCATTTGTGAATGCTCCATTGGCGACGACGAAAATGGTGTTTTACGTCCTCTTGGTCTGAATCAGACACATATGGGACATTTGTAAATACAAATATGGTGGGAACAATACTGGAAGCAATGCCCAGAGGCAGTGCTAAACCATTAAAGTCCCGATTTTTTAATAATACAGATATCATAATTATGTGTCGCAGTAACCACGCCTCGGTTAAACCTCATCGGCTATGGTACCACCACAATATATAAGATATGATTTTAATGCGCTCAATGGAGCTCGAATTACAGTTCTTCAATTACTTGTACCGGTGCCATAGCCGATGAGGTTTACCCGAGGCGTGGTTACCGCTACACCTATCTGTATTAATATTAAAAAAATCGGGACTTTACTGGTTTCGTACTGCCTCCGGGCATTGCCTCCAGTATTGTTCCCACCATATTTGTATTTACAAATGTCCCATATGTGTCTGATTCAGACCAAGAGGACGTAAAACACCATTTTCGTCGTCGCTCAATGGAGCATTCACAAAATGCCTTTTATTGCACCAACTAATGTGAAAGAGTGATCAATCCACCTAAAGAGCTCCATGGAGTGTTCACAAAAATGCCTTTTATTGCGCCACCTAATGTGAAAGAGCGATCAGTCCACCTAAAGCGCTCCGTGGAGCACTTACCTCGTGACGACATAACAAAGAGAACTACTGGTTCATCTAGGTCGACGTCTGTGGGCGGTCCTGTAGGCTTCTGACTTACTGCGGGAGCTGAGACTGAGAGGGGCTATGAATCTTAATTAGCATGCTGTTTTATTGGCACGTTCTGCCGCCACTGGGACTGGTTACTACTATAACGGGTGTGGGAGAAAGAAAGAAGAAAATCTGCTTAACCCTTTCACCGCCAGCCTTTTTTCAGCAAAAAAATATCATTAACCTTAAGTGGGTAGAGAACAAACGTTATCTTCAATATTGGGAATTTGTCCGTGATAAGTGTAAAATTAGGCCTATCCTTACCTCCCGAAATGAAGACAATAGGGTCTTCAGATAACAGTCCCTGACTTGATGCCTTTTAGTGACATGGGTGTTAAACCATTGTGGTGCATAAACGCAACATTGGCGGTGAAAGGGTTAACGTAATCCGGTCTGGAACAGACGCATATGTGACATTAGTAGATTTAAAGATGGTGGAAACGATCCCGGAGGCAATGCCCAGAGGCAGTGCAACACCAGGAAAGTCCCAAAATCTTTGAACAATACAGATGTGTATTAATTAACCCTTTCACCGCCAGCCATATTTCAGCCAAAAATTCCATCAACTTTACCTGAGTAGAGAACAGAATCCATCTGCAGTATTGGGGATTGTTCTGTGACATATATAAAATAAGGTCTGTCCTTACCCCCCCCCCCCCCCCCCCCCCCCCCCCCCCCCCCCCCCCCCCCCCCCCCCCCCCCACGTTATTTGTATTATTAAAAATTCGGGACTTTCCATGGTGTTGTACTGCCTCCGGGCATTGTCTCCAGGATCGTTCCCACCATCTTTATATCTACTAATGTCTCATATGTGTCTGATTCAGACCGGAAGACGTTAAACAGATTTTCAACCTTACTTCCCCCAAACTAAGACAATAGGGTCTTTGGATAATAGACCCCAATTTGATGCCTTCTAGTGACATAGGTGTTAAATCGTTGTGGCGCTAAAATGCGACTTTGGCGGTGAAAGGGTTAAAAAAAATGTGTGGGAGAAAGGGTGACGAGGGATGACTTTATAGGACTTCTGGTACCGTAGCCATGAACGCTGTCTTTAAAAAATAAACACGGGTAGTAAACTAGTAACCTGTAAAATTAGGCTAAACTGCCCATCGTTTTGGCACTCTAGTTCTGTCCAATTTGCATGTTACATTCCGTGTTAACTGTTTTAAAGTCTCACTCGTGAGTACCGTACCTGGATTGTAGCCCCCTACCAAGGGAGTAGCAGAATTAATCATACGAGAGAAAGGAAATAGGAAAGGAAGGAAATACGAGAGAAAGGAAAGGGTTGTGGGGGGTTCTTTTTTGTAACTTGTTCTATGCTTGCTTGTGCCTTATTTCAACGTTTCTATTTCTTTAGGGGGTTAACCCTTTCACCGCCAAAGTCGCATTTTAGCACCACAGTGATTTTAACACCAATGCCACTAAAAGGCATCAAATTGGGGTAATATTATCTAAAGACCCTATTGTCTTAGTTTTGGGAAGTAAGGGTAGACCTTATTTTATATATGTCACGGGAGAATCCCCAATACTGCAGATGGTTTTTGTTCTCTACCCTGGTAAATTTAATTGATTTTTTTATGCTGAAATATGGCTGGCGGTGAAAGCGTTAATATTAGTTAGACAGAACACGATTTCATTAGGTATTAGGTACTCTATACTCACAGCGGCGTCTCTGTGAAATTCGGGTTGCTCCCACCTGGAGAGCGTGTCACGTCGCAGCCTGAGGCGCGCCACCCAATGTTTTTTTGTGTGTGTGGCTTAATTGTCAGTGAACGTAGAATATCATTGCAAATGAGCGGTTCTGGTGGGCTGGTGGGAGATAATCCTGGTGGCTTGTTTTAGTTTCCTTGGTCAAATACAGGGCATGGTCTATTTTTGCCGCTCGCACACGAGAGAAAAAGAAACAGAGAGAATGAGTAAGCTTGCCGTTGGTAAGTAACTCTTCTTCTTCTTCTGCATTACCCAGGCCATTATAGTCATGATGGGTAAGGTACGTACGTGTCCGTTTTTCAGTTTTCACTGGTCTATCCGCTGCGTACAGATGACACATTCCGATTTCGGGGGAGCTCAAAGGAGAAAAATTATTTGGACTTTTTTTTTAATGGCAGGCGAAGATAGCAGAAAGATAGCAGATGATAGAAAGCAAAGGGAAAAAAGTAGAGTCAAAAAGAGTGGCAGATTAGAGGAAGTTACAAGCACAGAACTTCCAGAAGGTGGGGAACTATTTTTACCAAAGACACCCCCCGGTATCCCCACGGGGACGGTAAGTAACTGACTTCAAATGTACCACCTGTGTCAAAGGCTAAGACCTTAACTAAACCAAAGCAGCTCATTAAAGTGACACGCTGACGGATGAGGTTTTGCAAGAAACACGTCGAGGTCACCAGAAAGACAGCCTTTGCAAGGATCGGAAAACTCACTTTGCTCTGGGTTTCTAGAAATCAAACCTTCAAAACGGCGATTCCTCCTTGGCGGAGTTGCCGGAGAGAGACGTCATTTTGGACGGGGAGGCCACTGACAGTGGTTGAAGCTTTTTCTTGTTTGTAGTGCAGTAAAAACAAAATTAGAGCTATTTCTTTTGTTGTGAGCGAAACTCCTTTTGGTAAACGGTATAAAAACTGTATAAAAAGGCTTGTATTGTGGAAATTTCGTGCAAACGATTTGGTCTAACTCAGGCGGCCATTAGAAAAGAGAACGCACATGCCTTCTCTTTCACTGAAAGAATCCGACTTCCAGCACCTCCGCCAAGGAGGAATCGCCGATTTGACGGTCTGATTTCTAGGAAACCAGAGCAAAGTGAGTGTTGCGATCTCTGTAAAGGGTGTTTTCCTGGTGATCTCGACGTGTTTCTTGCAAAAACTCATCCGTCAGGGTGCCCCTTTAAACTAGTCCTCGTTCAGGACGATTCTGTGATGTTAACTAGGCGTATGCCAGACTTATATAACAAAGCCACACATACGACACATATTTCATGAAGAAACAAGGTGGTGACTACTGGGTCCTATCGATAAACACTGACACGGGTGAGAGGAAGCAGGATCCTGGGAGGTAATGTGCTGAGTGCAAGCATATTTCATGCATGGTTGGATTTTTGTTGTCACCACTAAATTTAACCGTTTTTCGTATTGCATTCACTGTGGATATAAGTCTGTTAAAGACCCACCAGATCACGTGTAAAAAAAATCACGCGTTTCACGTGTTTTCCCTCTTATAGCTGGTAAGAAATCTTGTTTTGACCAGGTTTGACTCCCATACAGATGCCCCCAAATTGAAAACGAAACATCATTTTAAAGAGCAGCCTCAATTTGAAGTTGGGGGCATTTGTATGTGGGTCACAGCTACCCAGAAAAAAACCTAAGGGACTTAACCGTGGTGCGTCGGTGCGTCTTTAAGGAATAAGAAGGCTTTGAATTAACGAGAAGAAGGAGGAAGAAAAGAAGAAGAAAAGATGATGATGATGATGATGATGACGATGATGATGATGGAAAATCAAAGAAAGAGTGGTGATCGAAAAGAAAAGAAAGAGAGAGAGGGAGATATTTAGAAGAGACTTTCGGATATCATTAGGGGAAGACGGGGTAAAAAGCGCATGGGCGGGTAAGAAGCCCACCCCAATTATCTCATGAAATAAAGAAAATTTCAGTCAAATTTGCCCATGAGACGAATGCTAGACATTAACGCTCGTCTCATGGGCAAAATGAGACTGAAATTTGCTTCATTTCATGAGATAATTGGGGTGGGCTTCTTACCCGCCCATGCGCTTTTTACCCCGTCTTCCCCTATGTACTTTTTCCCATAGACTCCTGCCCCCTGACGGGAATAGACAGAAATGCAAGAATCGTGTACGTAATGTTTCGATGAAGGGAATAGACAGAAATGCAAGAATCGTGTACGTAATGTTTCGATGAAGGGAATAGACAGAAATGCAAGAATCGTGTACGTAATGTTTCGATGAAGGGAATAGACAGAAATGCAAGAATCGTGTACGTAATGTTTCGATGAAGGGAATAGACATAAATGCAAGAATCGTGTACGTAATGTTTCGATGAAGGGAATAGACAGAAATGCAAGAATCGTGTACTAATGTTTCGATGAAGGGAATAGACATAAATGCAAGAATCGTGTACGTAATGTTTCGATGAAGGGAATAGACGTAAATGCAAGAATCGTGTACCAATGTTTCGATGAAGGGAATAGACAGAAATGCAAGAATCGTGTACGTAATGTTTCGAACACAAAACTAGTCTTGATCATGTAGCCAGCCATGTTAGTTGCTATGCTGATTTGTAACCCTTTCACCGCCAATGTCACAAATTAGCACCACAATGGTTTAACACCCATGTCACTAAAAGGCATCCAATCCAGACCCGTTATCCAAAGACCCTATTTTCTTAATTTGGGGAGGTAGCGATAGGCCTGTTACTATATATGTCACCGAGGAAATCACAATATGGCAGAATTTTTTTTCTCTACCCAGTTAAGCTTAATGGTATTTTTTGGGCTGAAAAATGGCTGGCGGCGAAAGGGTTAAATGCTTGATGCAGACATTGAGCATTGTGCTTTGTAGTTGACCTCCCCTGTGGCGATAGCGGGGGTGTGGGTGTGGGGTCTTTCATGCAATTAGTTCTCCCACCTTCTGGAAGTTCTGTGCTTATAGCTTCCTCTCATCTGTCACTCTCTTTGTATGGGGACTCTGCCTTTTCCCTTTGCTTACTCTCATCATACTAACTTTCATGGTCTTACTGGTCCAATCTCCTGCCTTTGTTCTATAAAAAAAAAAAACCACCCTTAAAGACCCACCACGTCACGTGTCAAAATCACGGGTTTCACGTGTTTTCCCTCTTATAACTGGTGCCATAATAGCCATAATGAATGAAATCAGTTTTCACTGATCTCCCCGCTGCATTCAGCCGACGCACTTCGATTTCGGAGGAGCTCATAGGAGAACATTATTTGGAAGATGACTTCTTCTTTTTTAAGAAGTAAAGGTAGAAGAATGAGCCAAATAAAGCAGAAAAATAGCATATGATAGTACGTAAAAAGGAAAAGACAGAGTCAAAGAGAGATGTATATTAGATGAAGTTACTAGCACAGGACTTCCAGAAGGTGGTGAAACTATTTGTACTGAAAGATTTTCCCCCAGTATCCCCACGGGGGTAACAACGTATAGACATAGAGAGAGAGAGAGAGAGAGAGAGAGAGAGAGAGAGAGAGAGAGAGAGAGAGAGAGAGAGACAGACAGGGAGAGAGAGACAGACAGACAGGGGGAGAGAGAGACAGACAGACAGACAGGGGGGGAGAGACAGACAGACAGACAGAGACAGACAGACAGACACGGGATGGCTCGGGAGAGAGACAGACAGACAGACAGTGACAGAGACAGACACGGGATGGCTCGGGAGTAAGACAGACAGACAAACCAGACAAAGAAACTAAACTTACAGAATGCTAAAACGGGGTACCCAAAGCTCCACCCCTTTGATGACGTCGTGGTTAGACACACACCTCGCCGCGCCTTTTTTTCACTGACACCGCACCACGCACGCGCGCACGCACGCATGCACGCACACACGCACGAAGTCACCCAGCCAATAAAAATGGCACGAGCATCGTTCCGCAACTCAGCAAACAGGCGGCTGCACAGACGGGCACACAGACAGTGAGTGGAAGCAGAATCATTCCCCCACCTATAATAGTATACGACGACTTCACACACTCTCTCTCTCCATCACTCCCCTTTTGAAGCTGCAAAGGACTCTTCTCGTTTCGGATTGTATCATTTCCAGACCAGGTACTCTCGTACGACAGAATCATATTCGTGTCATCTGCAACTTCATCGTCCGAACTACCTATTATTAAGAGAGTTTAAATAATTAACGCCCGAATGTTAAGGATTTGAACAGAATACAGATTTGAAAGTTTTTTGCTGTTGAACATTTTGAAAGAAGCCGAAACCACAAGACTATTGCAACTTCACGACATTTGTTTTTCGAAACAAAAGAGAGAAAGAACAGATTACGGTACATGATATATACGTGTGATTTGTGTAAAATAACAACAGTGGAGAGAGAGAGAGAAAACAAAATTACGGAATTTATCAATATAGAAGTTAAGTCGGAGAAATAGTTGATTTCGAACATAAGCTGAAACAGTCTAACCAGTGATTTTCTTCGTTTGTCTATAGGTTTACTATAATAAACAAAAATCGTGAAGCTGCTGAAAATATTCGTCCATAAACTATTGACAAATATTTTGGGGGATTTCTCTTGCTCTGTTTTTACACCTTTTGGTCTTTCCTTGGCGCTTCCTTCCTTTACAAAAGAAGAGAGAAGGACTGTCTTACAGACTGACTTTTAAAAAAGAGAAGTAATAAACCAAAATACCGTCGTTCTCAATCTACTAGTGTATAGAGAGGTAAGGGAACCTTACCGTCGTTTTTAAGAAAACAGAACCAAAGTTATCATGACTTCAACAACTTCACGGACAATGACACAGGCAACGGCTGTGACGTCAGGAAGAACCACGATGACGTCAGGACGAACCGCGATGACGTCAGGGAGGAGCGCGGTGACGTCAGGGAGGAGCGCGGTGACGTCGTCAGGAGGGAGAGGCGTCAGAGCGGGTTGTCTTGGGATGGCGGTCGTCCTGGCCGCGATGTGTGTCTCTCTTGTGCCTTCCGTCCACGCCGCTTCCCTGCCCCGGTCCTTGGGCTTCGGCTATAGGCCAGGTGAGATTTTTCAGGCTCTTGTTTTTCTCCTTCAAATATAATGTCAGTGTACAGATTAGCCCTTTCACCGCCAGCCATATTTCAGCCAAAGATGTCCATCAAAAGAGGCGTCTGCTCTATTAACCCTTTCACCGCCAGCCATATTTCAGCCAAAGTTGTCCATCAAAAGAGGCGTCTGCTCTATTAACCCTTTCACCGCCAGCCATATTTCAGCCAAAGTTGTCCATCAAAAGAGGCGTCTGCTCTATTAACCCTTTCACCGCCAGCCATATTTCAGCCAAAGATGTCCACCAAAAGAGGCGTCTGCTCTATTAACCCTTTCACCGCCAGCCATATTTCAGCCAAAGATGTCCACCAAAAGAGGCGTCTGCTCTATTAACCCTTTCACCGCCAGCCATATTTCAGCCAAAGATGTCCATCAAAAGAGGCGTCTGCTCTATTAACCCTTTCACCGCCAGCCATATTTCAGCCAAACATTTCCATTGATTGTACCTGGGTAGAGAACAAAATCCATCTGCAGTATTGGGGATTCTTCTGTGACATATATAATAATTATAAGGTCTATCCTTACTTCCCAAAACTAAGACAATAGGGTCTTTGGGTAATAGACCCCAATTTGATGCCTTTTAATGACATAGGTGTTAAATTACTGTGGTGCTAAAATGAGACTTTGGCGGTGAAAGGGTTAATTAGTAGCAGTGGTAGTACAAGCTTTGCTTTTCCTTCGAAATGAAAGACACAAGCGTTTCTATGTTGATTTCAACTAGACTATAAGGGTTTTAACTCTTTCACCGCCAGCCATATTTCAGCCAAAAATTTCCTTCGAATTTACCTGGGTATAGAACAAATTAAATCCATCTGCAGTATTGGGGATTCTTCTGTGACACACATAAAATAAGGTCTATTCATACTTCCCAAAACTAAGACAATAGGGTCTTCGGATAATAGACCCCAATGTGATGCCTTTTAGTGACATAGGTGTTAAACCACTGTGGTGCTAAAATGCAACTTTGGCGATGAAAGGGTTAAAATCTGGTAGAGTTTTAATCTCTTACTAGTACAGATCGCAACTGCGATTTCAACTGGTAGAGACCGCAGTTTCAATCTCTGCTGAAAACGTTTACCAGCATAAATCGCAATTGCGATCCCTGCCAGTTGAATTTAACCCTTTCACAGCCAAATTCGCATTTTAGCACCACAGTGATTTAACACCTATGTCACTAAAAGGCATCAATTTGAGGTCTATTATCCAAAGACCCTATTGTATTAGTTTTAGGAAGTAAGGATAGAACTTATTATTTTTATGTCACAGAAGAATCCCCAATACTGCAGATGGATTTTGTTCTCTACCCAGGTAAATTTAATGGAAATATTTGGCTGAAATATGGCTGGCGGTGAAACGGTTAAAACCCTTCTAGTCTAGTTGAAATCAAGATAGCAACGTTTGTATTTTTCATTTCGAAGACAGAGCAAAGCTTGTACAACCGTTGTTATTATTAATAGAGCAACGCCTCTTTTGTACCCAATTTTACAGTATTTGAGTTGTTGGTTTGTTTGTTTGTTTGCGTCTGTCTGCTATTTTACTCCTAGTCCAGCAAATTCTACTGAATAGGGCATTTGCCACGTGAGGACGACCTTGAAATTCACTGAGTTGAATTAGAAAGGTCAGCGTAACTCGGGCGGAACGATATATAGTTTGCTTTGATAAAGCTTTTCTGTGTCCAATGTCTTTATTTGTGAACCTCAGAAACAAAACCAGTTAACGTTAACTTTGAGTAATGTTCCGTGTTCAAACAAACAAAAAATAATAATAATAATACATATAAATTGTGCTGATTTACATTTTCTCCCAATGGGGGATGGGACAGTGCCTTATGCAAAGACAGCTGTTTCGACCTAAGAGAAGGTCTCATCAGTTTGCATTGGACACAGAAAAGCTTTATCAAAGCAAACTATTCTGCATTTCAAATGCACTAACTTTTCAGTCCTTCAGAGTAAGGGTACGGAGCTGGCTATTCACTGAGATTTTTCTTTCATACTATATATATGTATGTCATCGTTGACATACTCAGGTGGAAGGGAGTGCATTAAAACTAAAAGCACATTGCTGTCATTTAAAAGGTGCTTTCATAAATATTTATTCAACAGGTTATAACAGCTCATTTCTTCCCTTCTCTAAACTTATCTATTGTGCATGTTATAATCCTAGTAAGTGCGCATGTCTGCAGGCCTAGCTTATGCTCCTATTATCTGATATTGTAAAATTGTCAATTGATTACTTGTCTAACTATGATTTATGTGTGTGAAAGGAAATGTAATAATGTTGATTTATATTTCATGTTATCCTTGTTCTTTGGATTTGTTACATTTGATTGTTACATCGTTTACTTTTGAACCATTAGAGTTTGTTTTGTATTTATTTATGTATTTATGTATTCACTTCATATGTCATTATTTTAGAGGACCTAATCAAAAGAAGCAGTTATTTATACTTACTCAGTTTATCCTCATTAAAATTTCGAGTTGGAGTTCGAGTTCGAATTCTCTCTCTTTCTCTCTCTCTCTCTCTCTCGGTGTGTGTGTGTGTGTTCATTTAAGATAATGATGATGGTTTCTATAACGGCAACAAAATACATACCTTTCTACCTCTCAGACTCTAATGTGCCTGATTATTCCCAAAGAAAGATTGTACAGACCAACAACAACAAAAATAACAAATTAAATAGAGTGAGATAATTTCGAGGGGCCTGGGACGGTATTCATGTCGAGATAGCATGAGACTTAGCATGATGCTAACTTAGAAGCTCTTCCAATGTCCTATAGGATTTAATAGGACTTTTGGAAGAGCTTCTAAGTTAGCATCATGCTAAGTCTCATGCTATCTCGACATGAATACCGTCCCTGGCCCTCTTTATCAATCCATGGACTGACGCTAATGATGCCACATTAGCAGGAGCCCTTCATTTTATGAAGTTCTACTAAAGCTTAAGTGGGAAACTAAACGTTACTTTCTAAATTAAGTAAACCGATTTACTTAATTTAGAAAGTGACAACGTTTAGTTTCCCACTTAAGCTTTAGTAGAACTTCATAAAATTAAGCAACGTTGTTACTTTCTAAATTAAGTAAACCGATTGACTTAATTTAGAAAGTAACTACGTTTAGTTTCCCACTTAAGCTTTAGTAGAACTTCATAAAATTAAGCAACGTTGTTACTTTCTAAATTAAGTAAACCGATTTACTTAACCCCTTGACTGCCAGAGAAAATTCAAGAAAAAATCATTGGGCAAATCATGCCATGAAAAAGACAACAGATAGAGCCAATCTGGCAAAATGGTCTGGGGATATTACTCTCTTGACTGTGTTAGAGCAAAAGCCAGCATATCAGGGTTATTCCTCTTCATCTGATGACGTCATCAGTGATGTCATCAGGTCAGTACGTGATACGTTGGTGGCAGTCAAGGGGTTAATTTAGAAAGTAACGACGTTTAGTTTCCCACTTAAGCTACAGCAGAACTTCATAAAATTAAGCAGAGGTCATTACTTTGATGACATCACTTAGTAACTCGAATCAACGACCTCATGGTTGAATACTAATGAAAGAATATCAATAATAAATCAACAAACATCCAAGTGTATTGATAAACAAGAAAGATTGTACTTATAATGGCAACAATTACCTCTTATTTGTCTCTTTTGGTGTGTCTGTTCATATTTCCGAAGAACTACGGTTCTTATAAGGGCAGCAAATACCTCTCCGTGAGACTCAGATTTCCCTCCGTGGGAATACCGGGGTGGGTGGGTGTCTTTTGTATAAATAGTCCCCCCCCCCCCCCCCACTTCTGGAAGTTCTGTGCCTGTAACTTCCTCTAATCTGTCACTCTCTTTGACTCTTGCCTTTTCCCTTTGCTTACTGTCATCTACTATCTTTCTGCCTTACCGGTCCAATCTCCTGCCTTTTTTTTTCTTCACGAAACACTTTCAAAAAGATTTCCTCCAGCCGAACTCGGACTTACTGGGTCTTTATTGGCCACTGCAACGACCACCTTTTGCAAGAGCGAATGCCCTTGGTAGATGCTTTCAGTACTGACCAAACAAGCGCGTAACTCTCGCCAATAACCCTATTTGAGGCCACTAAATGTCTGTCTTTTGCAAGAGTGAATGCCCTTTTGGATACGGACCAACAAGGGCTTAACTCTCGCTGTCAAGGGTGTTAATAACCCTGGTTGCAGTGGCCAAATAATGGCAACAAACCCCTCTCTCACACGGGCCCTGGTCGTGTATTCATGAGTACGTCTTAGACAGTCAACACAGGTAGTAGTGTGTAAATTAGGCTAAACAGCCTATCGTTTTGGGAGTTTAGTCTCATTCACATACTACTACCTGTGTTGACTGTCTGTCTCACTCGATATTACATGCCCTGGTATGTACGAATATTTCCAAAGGATTATGGTGCTTACAATGGCAACAAATACGCCTCTGTCGCTCCGCTATGTCTAAGAAAGATGGTACTTTTAATGGCAACAAATACGCCTCTGTCGCTGCGCTATGTCTAAGAAAGATGGTACTTATAATGGCAACAAATACACCTCTGTCGCTCCGCTATGTCTAAGAAAGATGGTACTTATAATGGCAACAAATACGCCTCTGTCGCTCCGCTATGTCTAAGAAAGATGGTACTTATAATGGCAACAAATACGCCTCTGTCGCTCCGCTATGTCTAAGAAAGATGGTACTCATAACGGCAACAAATACGCCTCTGTCGCTTCGCTATGTCTAAGAAGATGGTACTTATAATGGCAACGAATACACCTCTGTCGCTCCGCTATGTCTAAGAAAGAGCTTATAATGGCAACAAATACACCTCTGTTGCTCCGCTATGTCTAAGAAAATGGGCTTATAATGGCAACGAATACACCTCTGTCGCTCCGCTATGTCTAAGAAAGATGGTACTTATAATGGCAACGAATGCACCTCTGTCGCTCCGCTATGTCTAAGAAAGATGGTACTTATAATGGCAACAAATACGCCTCTGTCGCTCCGCTATGTCTAAGAAAGATGGTACTTATAATGGCAACGAATACACCTCTGTCGCTCCGCTATGTCTAAGAAATATGGTGCTTATAATGGCAACGAATACACCTCTGTCGCTCCGCTATGTCTAAGAAAGATGGTACTTATAATGGCAACAAATACGCCTCTGTCGCTTCGCTATGTCTAAGAAGATGGTACTTATAATGGCAACGAATACACCTCTGTCGCTTCGCTATGTCTAAGAAAGATGGTACTTATAATGGCAACAAATACGCCTCTGTCGCTCCGCTATGTCTAAGAAAGATGGTGCTTATAATGGCAACAAATACACCTCTGTCGCTCCGCTATGTCTAAGAAAGATGGTACTCATAATGGCAACAAATACGCCTCTGTCGCTTCGCTATGTCTAAGAAGATGGTACTTATAATGGCAACGAATGCATCTCTGCCGCTTCGCTATGTCTAAGAAATATGGTACTTATGATGGCAACAAACACGCCGCTGTCGCTCCGCTATGTCTAAGAAAGATGGTACTTATAATGGCAACGAATGCACCTCTGCCGCTTCGCTATGTCTAAGAAATATGGTACTTATGATGGCAACAAACACGCCGCTGTCGCTCCGCTATGTCTAAGAAAGATGGTACTTATAATGGCAACGAATACACCTCTGTCACTCAGCTATGTCTAAGAAATATGGTACTTATGATGGCAACAAACACGCCGCTGTCGCTCCGCTATGTCTAAGAAGATGGTACTTATAATGGCAACGAATGCACCTGTGTCGCTCAGCTATGTCTAAGAAAGATGGTACTTTTTTTTCCCAGTCTCATTAAACACGCTCTTTACTGAACAAAAACTGTTGATCAGTCTCATTAAACACTCTCTTTACTGAACAGAAACACTGTTGATCAGTCACATTAAACACGCTCTTTAGTGAACAGAAACACTGTTGATCAGTCACATTAAACACGCTCTTTAGTGAACAAAAACACTGTTGATCAGTCACATTAAACACGCTCTTTACTGAACAAAAACACTAATTATTTCTTGTTTTAATTTTTGTTTTAATTTCTGTCACTTTGAACACAAAAAAACATCATGTAGTTTGATCTCTCTCTCCCTCTTTTACTTTGAATACAAAAAGAAAGATGGTACTTATAATGGCAGCAAATACCCCTCTCTCACACCCTGGTGTGTCGAAATATTTCCAAAGAATTGTGGTACTCATAATGGCAAAAAATACATCTCTCTCTCTCTCTCTCTCTCTCTCTCTCTCTCTCTCTCTCTCTCTCTCTCTCTCTCTCTCTCTCTCTCTCTCTCTCTCTCTCTCTCTCTCTCTCTCTCTCTCTCTCTCTCTCTCTCTCTCTCTCTCTCTCTCTCTCTCTCTCTCTCTCTCTCTCTCTCTCTCTCTCTCTCTCTCTCTCTCTCTCTCTCTCTCTCTCTCTCTCTCTCTCTCTCTGTTCCATTTTTTACTTTCATATAATGTATCTTTTTCTGAGGGCTGGATGTAAAAAAGCATGTTATTTCTTATTCTATTACCCTCTATAAATAAAAATTCATTCATTAAAGACATTAATTCTCTCTCTCTCTCTCTCTCTCTCTCTCTCTCTCTCTCTCTCTCTCTCTCTCTCTCTCTCTCTCTCTCTCTCTCTCTCTCTCTCTCTCTCTCTCTCTCTCTCGTGTGTCTGTTTCTTTCCAAAGAATAATAATTAATTATTGTTCTTTTAATGGCAACAAACGCCTCTCCATCCCGTCTCTCCGGTACCATGTCTGTACATTTCCAAAGAAAAGAAAAACGGTGTTTATAACGGCAACAAATGCTCTCTTCTTCTTTTTTTGTTGTCTCTCTGATGGGTCTGTAATCGTTAACCCTTTCACCGCCAATGTCGCATTTA
>CM065701.1:33590978-33593478 GCA_017654935.2 Phymorhynchus buccinoides
TGGCATTAGTGACTTGAATTATGATTTACTCACCCGTCATTTATTGGATGATCGAGGTTGCACTTGTGGCTTTGTACGCGAAACAGCTGAGCATTATCTCTTAGCATGCCCCCTGTTTAATGTTGTTCGTGCTAACACCTTATTTAACCTTTCTCCTGATTATCTTAATTGTGACATTCTCTTGTGTGGTAGGCAAAATCTTCCATATGAAACCAACATATTAATATTTGAAACTGTACATCTCTTCATTTCTGGTTCGAATCGGTTTTAAACTTATTTCTAAACTGTTTTCAATTATCATGTCAAATCAAACATTCCAATCATTTTTGTGTGAAAGCGCAGGAGCACCTCTATGTTGGTCTAATTGATTGAATAACTTGTTCTAGATATGTAAATATGGTTGTAATTACTTTTGTGGGATGTTTTAATGAGTGTCATATTGAGTCATCAATTGTTGATTAATTTGTCTCTCAATCCCCCTTTTGTTTTCCTCCTTCCTTTCTTTTTTTTCTCTTTTTTTTGTGGTGATTTTTCCAAAATGTGACATTTCTTTTCTGGTTTTTCTATTTTGTTCACTTTGTTTGTTAGTTTGTGAATAATGTTTCTAAATATTGAAATAATATTTTCTAATTGGTGAGAACACACCTTCCGTCATTTGAATTATATTAATGTATTGTGTACGGGTACGTTATAAGCTATATGCTTGTTGTTACCCAGTTACTTCGTTATTGTTTATAATTTGACATTGTTGAATACAAAAACCGTTTAAACCAAATACCAAAAAAATGTACTTTGAGCAGCATGCAAAAAAACCACCTTTTGTTCTTTAACTGAATTTTCTATAATACTTATCTTGCCCATATGTTTACCTAACTATTGGTCTAAAACTGTAGCTTCTACTTCAGTTAGTTTGCCAGTTATAACGAGAAAAGCTGAAAAGTAGGCGGACTAGCCCCGTTCTCCCCAACTTTTATTTCCAGACCTGCTTGCTACAAACTTACATCACTAATTTCATAACATTTCAAAGCTCAGTGGGTTTTCACACTTTACCGTTTACGTCCGCAATTGGCCATTTTCCTCACGTCTATTTTTGGAAATAAAAAAACTTGAACCTTGTCATCCAGGAATTCGTGCCGGAGTTTTCTGTCCCAAAACCCGCGAGCCTTAGTTTTGGGGCATCCAAAAACCGGAAGCTACATTTGATTGACTCAGAAAACCGGAAGTCAGGTTTACGCCAGGGAAATAACTATGCAGCCGTACAAATGGTTGTTTGGCTCAGAAAACAAATAACAAATGCCTGACAAGGTTAAGATTTGGGCTCTGGTCCGGTAGGCAGCCTTTGTGAGACACTAATTATTATAATTAAATAATAATAATAATAATAATAATAATAATAATAATAATAATAGGTGAAGACGGGGTAAAAAGCCCATGGGCGGGTAAGAAGCCCATGTCAATTATCTCATGGAATAAAGCAAATTTCAGTCACGGCAGTCTTCACCTAGTAATAATAATAATAATAATAATAATAATAATAATAATAATAATTCTATTACTAAGACCACCCCACCCCACCCCCCTTCCCATGAGTGTACCAGAAAAAAACTGAAAGCCGTGTTTGTGGCTGAGTTTGGATACAACGTTACCAAGTTCATGAAAACTAGGCTGAACCAGAACTACTGATGAGATTTTTTCATATTTTGTTTTAAGGAAAGCAGTATTTTCGTCCCAGACCTAAGCATGAAGTAAACATTCATTGGTGGTTGGTGGGTGTATTTATAGGCCTAGCTAGGTCTTGAACTGGAGGGAATATCTTTTAAATGGTTTCCCGAATAAGTTGATGTTTTGTTTGATAATACTAATAATGGGAATTTATATAGCGCTCTTTCTCACATGAGCTCAGTGCGCTTTACATTGATAACAAAAACATTAAAGGCAATCAAATAATTAATCATTAGAAAGTAAAATAAGCACGATGCTTGCACGCAGCATTCTCTTACTTCCTTACACACACACACACACACACACACACACACACACACACACACACACACACACACACACACACACACACACACACATGCATGCGCACATACACACTCACACACAATTAATTATACAAGAGTAGAATAGTTACAATATGAACATTCTAAGAAGAAACATAGAGACCACATTCACATTCTCAATCAAGTTTGAATACAATACTGCAACTTGTTTATTGTCCCTGTAGTATTTGGGGGTGACTGTTGTTTCTGGACAAGTATATTTTCCCAGTTTTCTGAAAGTTCTGTGAAAAAATGTCTTCCTCTAAATCCTCTAATCTGTCACGTTTTTTTGTTTTATAGTTTCTCTGTTGGGGGTGGGGTTGGGGTGTGCAGTAGATGAGAATTGCGAAGGTGGGAGTGGTGGTGAGGGAGGGGGGTGGGGGTATGCAGAGTTGAAAACCAGCATTATCGTTACCACACAAACTCTCTCTCTCTCTCTCTAACTCTCTCTCTCT
>CM065701.1:33598478-33600978 GCA_017654935.2 Phymorhynchus buccinoides
TATGTGTTATTTAATAAATTATGTTAATCGATCTGCCAGGTCTAAACAATTTCTTTAAGCTACACACAAAAAGCTCAAAGATCTCCCACACACACGAAAACAAAAACCCACGAAAAATAAGAGTTCGGTCCTTTAATCACAAATGCATCAAAATGGTGTTTTTAGTGGGTTTTTTTTATAATATGAACGTGTATTCTACTTAGAAATGTCTCCAACATTAGTAGTAAATCTGTTTGACGTCCTCCGGTCTGGAACAGACACGTAATGGAACATTAGTAGATGTAAAGACGGTGGAAACGATACTGGAGGCAATGCCCGGAGGCAGTGCAACACCAGTAAAGTCCCGAATTTTTAACAATACAGATGTAAAGCAAAACAAAAAAAAGTATAATAATGTCTCCAACGCCTTCTGGTTATATATGTATATGATTATACATTTATGTATTTATTTATTTATTTATTTATTTATTTATTTTTGTTTATTTATTTATTTATTTATTTTTGTTTATTTATTATTTACTTTTTGTTTATTTATTATTTATTTATTTATTCATGTTTTATCCTTTTAAAAAAAATATTAATCAGTTGTTATGAGTGAGTGAAAATAGTGTTTTACGCCCTCTTCGGCCTTTCGGCCATGTGGGGCATTTGTAAATATAAAGATGGTGGGAACAATACTGGGGGCAATACCCGGAGGCAGTGCTTAACCAGTAAAGTCCCGATCTTTTTTTTAAATACAGATATGTGTAGCAGTAACCACGCCTCGGATAAACCTCATCTGCCACGATAAAGTTATGTATGGAAAATTTTATCAGTTGTTATTTTTTGTTATTTCTTAGTTATATTGTCTGCACTGTTTTCATTTCATTCAGTTGTTCTGCTTGGGCTGCTTCTCTATTTTTATTTTTTTTATTTTTTTTGTATGCTTATTTCAGTCCACGTTTGAAAAAAAAACCCACACGTGTATGACTGTTCTAATAATATGATGTATATCTCCAACAACAACAACAAAAATCAATTTCGCGTTTCCCAATACCTAGAGTCTTTCTTTCCTTCTCTTTTTTTTCCTTTCTTTTTGTGTGTGGTCTGTTTGTCTAGCGGTGGGGGGGGGGGGGGGGGGGGGGGGGGGGGGGGGGGGGGTGTTTTAGTCCTCTACAGACCTTTTTACATTTAACCTACTGTGTGTTGCTTCATTTGCTTGCCATCATGTTCATTCGTGGAAATGTCCGACGCAGTGATATTATAGTCTAGTCCATCGATTTTGTTGTTGTTGTTGTTGTTGTTGTTGTTGTTCTTCCCACCACCCAAGTCCTGGTATTCGCAACAAAACATTATCTAGTGATCTCAGTGACATGTCCTTGCATTGTTTACGAAAGAACAAAACACAAATACAATTGATGGCCACCATTCGTATTCCACCCCCATATTTTAACCGAGTTAGTCGGGGAGCTGTGAGGGGGCTAAAGAGCGAGCTTGTAAGGGTAGCCTGGCCCACATCAAATAAAATAAACACACCGGTGTTGCGTTAAATACCTCTCCCGAGAAATACGGACCCTTTCAATCCTCATTCGAATTGCTTGCTGTTTGGGAAGGACTCGCCCGTGAATGCATTCAGAGGCGTCTGGTGGCATGCAGGAAGAACAGAGGATTCATATAACTAAATATTGAGAAGTCGGTGATATTTTTCTGAAAATATATTATTAATTATTTTTGTCTGCATGGGTGTTTATATCGTCCGCAATTTTGGAAAAAATGTCAAACGAAGTGGCATGGGTTTGTACATCGATTTCTCAGTTACACCCTCCCGCTCTATTCTTGGTTCTTTCCGTGTAGATTGAGCACTTAAATATCAATATTTTTGGTTTTAATAGTTGACAATTCATGTGATCTCGTAGCGATCACATGAAATAGGTAACGGTTCTAAGGGGCCTTATTTCACGGGAGGACGCATTTCTCATGACACCGACCAAGTGTCAGAAGGGACGAGTAAAGGGACGTTATTAGCCTTCGATTATCGCCCCTTTGTATCGCGAGACTTGGAACGCGTTTTATTGAGAAAATAACACCTAATGTTTTGCAGTCTCTGAGACAATTATATGATGATGGGAGTGCGTGTGGGAGTGTGTTTGTTTTGAGGATTTGGTTGTGGGTTAGTGTGTGTGTGTGTGTGTGTGTGTGTGTGTGTGTGTGTGTGCGCGTGTGGGAGTGTGTTTGTTTTGAGGATTTTGTGTGTGTGTGTGTGTGTGTGTGTGTGCGTGTGCGCGTGTGGGAGTGTGTTTGTTTTGAGGATTTGGTTGTTTGTGTGTGTGTGTGTGTGTGTGTGCGTGTGGGAGTGTGTTTGTTTTGAGGATTTGGTTGTTTGTGTGTGTGTGTGTGTGTGTGTGTGTGTGTGTGTGTGTGTGTGTGTGTGCGTGTGTGTGCGTGTGGGAGTGTGTTTGTTTTGAGGATTTGGTTGTGGGTTTTTGTGTGTGTGTGCGCGTGTGCGTGCGTGCGTACGTGC
>CM065701.1:33605978-33615978 GCA_017654935.2 Phymorhynchus buccinoides
CTCTCAAATCTCTCTCTCTCTCTCTCTCTCTCTCTCTCTCTCCTCTCCTCTCTCTCTCTCTCTCTCTCTCTCTCTCTCTCTCTCTCTCTCTCTCTCTCTCTCTCTCTCTCTCTCTCTCTCTCTCTCTCTGAAAGGTGGAACAGAAATGGGGGTCAAAGAGAGGCGAACTTCCCAAATCGCCTATTCCCAAATCGCCTGTTCCCGAATCACATTTTCCCAAATCGCCTTTTCCCAAATCGCCTGTTCCGGAATCACATTTTCCCAAATCGCCTATTCCCAAATCGCCTGTTCCCGAATCACATTTTCCCAAATCGCCTTTTCCCAAATCGCCTTTTCATGTGCCATTTCGCCTTATTCATTGCTACTATGTGACCATGTGTGAGTTCTCAATCAATCAGTGTATTTAGTCAGCCGATCAAAATGTGCATTGTTCTTTTTCTTCTTCTTCTTTTTGTTGTTGTTACTCTATTCCCAGTTCTGTAAGAAGAATGTGAAAGCTTCGCTACTTCACGATGGGTGTGCGTGCATTTTAGTTTTAGTCTCTTTTATCTTTTAAACTTGTGTGTGTTCTATTTGTGTGTGTGTGTGTGCGTGTGCGTGTGTGTGTGTGTGTGTGTGTGTGTGTGTGTGTGTGTGTGTGTGCAGCTTTTATAGTTAATCTGACAATAATTTGGTTCCAGTCCAGTCTAGTACTAATTAATACTAAAACAAAAAATTATAAACAGATCCATACTAGGTTTTATTTTATTTTATTTCCATTAGGCTTTTCTATCTCCTCAGCTTTCTAATTAGGCTACTTCTATCTCCTCAGCTTTCTAATTTCTTGCTTCTTACTTACATGCCTTTTTACCCCCCCCCCCCCCCCCCCATGTTGTGCCTATACTTGATGTTTATATATATATATATATATATATATATATATATATATATATATATATATATATATATATATATATATATAATCTGTGTTTATGCCTACGGATGTACTGTATTAATGCTAGTATTTATTGTAGCTTTTATGTATTACTTTAGTGACGCTTATTTGTGTATCTTATTTTAATCATTTGTAAAGCGCAAAGAGCTCCAGTTTAACTGAGAGGTGTTGCGCTATATGCAACAAAAAAAATCAATATTATTATTATTATTATTATTATTATTACTATGTCAGAATCTGTGTGTGACGTTTAACTGAATGCAACAAATGGATTGGGTTGAAAGAGTGAAGTGAAGAAGGCGAAATGGCACTAAGAAGAAGGCGAATTTGCATCTGCTTGACAGCACTCTGATCTAATAACTCCCCACAAGGGGCGTTCCTGGCCATAAGGCGAGATGGGAAAAGGCGATTCGATATCTACCCAAGGAGAGGCGTTATGCGTTCGCATTATTATTTTGTGTGTGTGTGTTTAGCACAAAATGGAGCTTGGAGACCTTACGGTATCGGGGAAAGTACGTTGATACACAATTTTATAATAATAAAAAATTAACAGAAGCCTAATCTTTTTTACGAGCTTTTTGATCTCCCTTTATTTGCGATGTTTCAGTGGCTTTGATTAGTTAAGGGAAAATACATAATTAATAAGTGTGTTTGACCCTCTCCCTGGTCTGAGCCATAGCTCACTTTTGATTAATCTCCCGTGGGCGGGGTTTTGCGCCTGTTTTGATGCCTTTTCTCTACAGATAATAAACACTCCGTCAGTAAGATGGGGATTGGTGGCTGAAGATGATAATGACTGTGTTTTCTTCTTCGTCGTTGTTGTCTTCGGCGATCGCTCAGACACTTTCTTGTCAAAATGAGCGCAGATGCGCCATGCTGCCTTTATGCGCCTATTATTAAGAAAAAATACTTAGGGTCCAGCATGTCCGTATTCGGCTGGACAAAATCTTCGTAATTTTTTAAAAATCTTTTGGGGGGGTTTTAAGGCAGGAGAATGGACCACAAAGATGGTAGAAGACAACAATAAGCGAAGGGAAAAGGCAGAGTCAACGACAGTGAACAGATAAGAGGAAAGTTACGAGGCATAAGAACTTCCAGAAGGTAGAGGAACTATTTGTACATGAACCACGCGGTATCTCCCACGGGTGGCGTGAAGCACGGGTGTTGCAGAAAATAATGACATACCCCCGTCTAATAGTGAGACCATGGTCAATTGTCCCCTGAACAAAGTGGACCCAAGGTCAGTTTTCTACAGTTGTTTTTTGGGGGGGTACACATTTCCACAGACAAAAACTAAGCTGTAAAAAATCTGACCTGGCTCCACTTTATACTCCAGGGAGACTATTATCCTTGGGGTGTTACGGAAAATAGGGGTGTTAAGAGACCATGGTTATATTGATCGCTTCTTTCTTCTTCTTCTTCTTTTTTTTTTGTATTAACACCGGCTCATCCCTTGCCTTCCCCAATCAGCCATTGTCAGTTTTCTGTCAGCTTCCTGTCTGTTCCCCCTCTCGCTTCCAATGTAATGCTGAAACCTGGCTTGCGTGACGTGGCACACCTTGCGACGGCTTTAGCATCAGAGGATGGAGGGAAAGGAAGGGAGAGCGAGAGAGAGAGAGAGAGAGGGGGGAGAGAGAGAGAGAGAGAGAGAGGGAGAGCGGAGATGAAGGTGGGTGGGGGTGCAGTAGATGAGAAGGTGGGAGTGGTGAGGGAGGGGGGTGGGGGTATGCAGAGTTGAAAACCAGCATTATCGTTACCACACAACCTCTCTCTCTCTCTCTCTCTCTCTCTCTCTCTCTCTCTCTCTCTCTCTCTCTCTCTCTCTCTCTCTCTCTCTCTCTCTCTTTTTGTTATCGCCCCTACCCCACTGTTCCGTTTGACATGGGCAGATGGCCCAGTTCATTAAATCGTTGTTCTTGTTTTTTTTTCTCTCTCTCTCTCCTCTCTCTCTCTAAAAGTCTCCTCTCTCTCTCTCTCTCTCTCTCTCTCTCTCTCTCTCTCTCTCTCTCTCTCTCTCTCTCTCTCTCTCTCTCTCTCTCTCTCTCTCTCTCTCTCTCTCTCTCTCACCAACGCGCATGACATATCCTGTTGGATTTTTTCCTGCCTTTCTTTAAAAGTTCTGCTTTTTTTTTTTTTATTTTTTTTTTTTTTTTTCTTTCTCTCTTTCTTTCTTTCTTTCTTTCTTTGTTTAATATGTTTCGTTTCTGTTCTTCCTTCCATATTCAGTCCTTATATTCTTCCATCTCTGTTTGTTTTTGCAATTAATTTTAGTTATGCCTCTTTCTTCTTCTTTTTTGTTAATCTGACGTTTTCTCGATGTTAGCTACCAATTTTAAAATACCAAATAAACAACGATAGACTCATAAATGTTGATGTCCCTACGTCAGGAAATGTTAAATAAGCTCTCCCGAGTCTGTTCATACTAATTTTCAAGTTGTTGGATTCGTTTGAACAATTCAGCTGTTTTGATGCCATCCCGTCTTCCACTATTTGATCCTGTGTGTGGTTTCATTTTACTCGTGCCTATGATCTCCACTCCTGTCATTGTTATTTTCCTTCCACTGGATATACTCTTTTATGCTTTTACCCTTCATTTCTTCATTTTCTGGATCACTTCCTTTATTGTATCAACTTTCTGCTTCGTCCTTTGGTTTTGAATGTTTCACCACCCCCACCATCCTGGACCTTCCTCCCCTCCTAGTCCGCCTCAAACGCTCATCATCATCATCATCATCATCATCAACATTTTCCTTTCAGTTTACTTTACATTAAGTCTAGGTTGTTTCGGGGGGGGTTGTTCTTATGTAATCACCAACTCACACACACGCACTTGTGGCCCAAACATTTTTCTGACATTAATTTGATTCTTCTTTTTTGGCAATGCAATGTCTTTCAGGTGGGTTTTGTTTTGGCATGCTTCAATTATTGTTATACACACACACCCAAAAATAGTAATAAGAAATAATGTCACGCAAAAAATTACGGAAAGGATGGGCCGCTCTACACGTGTACCAAAAAAAAAGACAATAAAAAGAAAATAGATAAATTGGTAGGTGGGCATCATCTTCTACCTTTTTTCTCTTTTTAAACCCTTCGTTGCATTCGTGCTCTCGTTTGCGGACAGTTGACAAGGGAGTGTCAGCCATATTATTATTATTATCTCACTCACCCTGTTAACACGCATGTTTTCTACCCGTTACTCCTCCCCCACCCCACCCCACCCCCCAAAAAACTTTTTGACACTTTGCTTAAGGGGAGGCTGGCCTTCTCCTTCGCGGACTCCGCGGATGGGGGGGGGGGGGGCGATAATCATTAGCCTGCATTATAGCGCACGTTTCTCGCCCCTAGGATGGTTGTTTTTTTCTTCTGCTTTGTTTCATTTCATTATTTTCATCTTGGGTTTTTACGAAGGAATTTCCAATTTAAAATCTTCCCAATCTGGGCACGCCTTACAACAACAACAACAACAACAACAACAACAACAAAAAGGTAGAAAATAGCTTCGTTATCTCTTACCCACCCACGTCCATAACCACCCACCCACACATAGACTCATACCAAAGACACTTACGCAAAGACATAGCACTTGCCGGCTCCCAGCTTGAATCCACCTTTCACAAACCGTTGCTACCACTCACCCTTTAGCATGCCTAGCTCCAGGGGTGAGTGGCAGGTTTCAGCAGGGCAATCACACATCTACCACTCACCCGTTTATCATGTCTAGGTCCTCTGGCTTCACTCACACAACCAATTAACCATTATGAGTAGTATAAGTGTGATCAGTCTTTGCGTAAGATCTAAGTGTCTTTGCTCATACCTTATACCACTGGGGCAGTGGGTGGATGCCTCGTACCTCCACACGGGGAGCTGGACGACCCCGCCACCCTCCACGAGTCTCTCCCCGTGGGAATACCGGGGGGGGGGGGGGGGGTCTTTCGTAAAAATAGTTCCCCCACCTTCTGGAAGTTCTGTGCTTGTAACTTCCTCTAATCTGCCACTCTCTTTGACTCTGCCTTTTCCCTTTGCTTTCTATCATCTACTATCTTTCTGACTTATTGGCCCATTTCTCCTGCCTTTTTTTCAAAAAATAAATCTTCCAAATAATCTTCTCCTTTGATGAGCTCCTCCGAAATCGGAATGTGTCGGTTGTACGCAGCGGGAAGACCAGTTAAAACTGAAAACCGGACACATACGTACCTTACCCATTATGGCCATATGGCCTGGGAACGCAGAAGAAGAAGAGGGAAAAAAAACACCTGATGCCATGACACTATCATACATGCAGGCTCTTTGTGTCGTGTCGGCTGTGCGCAGCGGGGAGACCAGTGAAAACTGAAAACCGGACACATAGTTAGGTACCTTACCCATTATGGCCATATTATGGCCTGGGAACGCAGAAGAAGAAGAGGAAAAAACCCACCTTATGCCATGACACCATCATATATGCAGGCTCTTGCTGTGTATGTGTCGGCTGTACGCAGCGGGGAGACCAGTGAAAAC
The DNA here is from genome assembly GCA_017654935.2 of Phymorhynchus buccinoides. NCBI lineage: Eukaryota > Metazoa > Mollusca > Gastropoda > Neogastropoda > Raphitomidae > Phymorhynchus > Phymorhynchus buccinoides. The sequence continues at coordinate 33,611,413 of CM065701.1, forward strand.
TGAAAACCGGACACAGGTACCTTACCCATTATGGCCTGGGAACGCAGAAGGAGAAGAGGGGGGGAAATACCTTACACCATTATGGCTCTTGTTGTGTATGGCCTGTGGGAGACGCAGAAGAAGAAGAGAAGGAAAAGGGGGGGGGGGGGGAAATACCTTATGCCATGACAGACACCATCATACATGCAGGATCTTGCTGTGTATGTGTCGGCTGTACGCAGCGGGGAGACCAGTGAAAACTGAAAACCCATTATGGCCTGGGAACACATAAGAGGGGGGGGGGGGGGAATACCTTATGCTATGACCCATCATATGGCCATATTATGGCCTGGGAACGCAGAAGGACATACGTTACGTACCTTACCCATTATGGGGGGGGGGGATGCCTTATGCCATGACACCATCATACGTGCAGGCTCTTGTTGTTTCTGGTTGTGTAGGTTCTTTTCACCTTCAATCCTCTCTCCTGATGTTAACCCATCCTTCACCCTCGCTTAGTCGATTTAGACTTTGACCAGTAAGTAAGTTCATTTGTTGTTGCACTCACTCCATTGATACCTGACTCCTCTCTCTCTCTCTCTCTCTCTCTCTCTCTCTCTCTCTCTCTCTCTCTCTCTCTCTCTCTCTCTCTCTCTCTCTCTCTCTCTCTCTCTCTCTCTCTCTCTCTCTCTCTCTCTCTCTCTCCTCTCTCTCTCTCTCCTCCAACATTGTGACGTGATCGACATAAAGACAAGCTTAGTATAGCCCAAAGGTCTTCAATATCAACGCAACATTGCATCATCATCATCATCATCATCACCATCATCATCATCATCATCATCATCATCATCGTCACCATTATCATCATCAGCATCGTCACCATCGTGATCATCATCATCATCATCATTTCCATCAGCATCAGCATCATAGTCGTCTATCTTCGTCTGTGAACATCCCTTCGAACGTTATAACGTAGGCTAATGTAGCCTATATCTAAAATTTTATTTTTAAAAACGCCTACATTTGTATAACGATCTGCGTGCATGTTCTGTTGATCTGCGTAAGCCTAGTGTCTCTCTACAGGATTATGGCATAATCTGTTAAACCCTTTTGAAACCGTATACACTGTATCGCAGGCAGTCAGCAAGCAGATGCAGGGTGACTCATACGAGGGCGTTCACCCTTAGTTAAGAAAATAATATAACTTGATAAATCAATGGGGTGTAGGGGTGTGTGTGTGTGTGTGTGTGTGGTGTGTGTGTGTGTGTGTGTCAAGTCAAGTCAAGTCAAGTCAAGTCAAAATGATCTTTATTGACGATAAAGGAATAAGCTAAACAAAGCTTTTTTTCATCCTGTCGTCATAAATTAACAATCCATGCAAATGAAGCAAATAAGACAGGGGGGGAAAACCTGGAAATCAAAATCAAATCGCAATGAATAAATAATTGGATAAATATAAAAATAATACATATATGTCACACCACAAGCAGAATACAGTAATTATATACAAACTATGGACAAATATAATCAAAGTGGTAGAGGGAGAGGAGAAGAGGGAGTTGGGAAAACAAAATAATGACTGAAACCAAGGGACGGATAGACAAACAGATGAAAGAAGATGTAAGAGAGAGATAGGAAAAGATAGAGAGGGGGGAGAGAGAGAGAGAGAGAGAGAGAGAGAGAGAGAGAGAGAGAGAGAGAGAGAGAGAGAGAGAGAGTTGTCACTTAAACACCAGAGTATGTACATGAATATAAAAAAACATCCATCACACGTACGTGTGTGCGTGCGCACGAGCGTGTGTGTGTGTGTGTGTGTGTGTGTGTGTGTGTGTGTGTGTGTGTGTGTGTGTGTGTGTGTGCTTTAACCCTTTCACCGCCAATGTCGCATTTATGCACCACAATAGTTTAACACCCATGTCACTAAAAGGCATCAAATCAGGGCCTGCTATCTGAAGACCCCACTTTTAATTTTGGGAATTAAGGATAGGTGTGATGTTATACATATCACAGAGGAATTCCCAATATTGCAGATTTTGTTGGTGTCTCCACCCAGTTAAGTTTAATGGTATTTTGGGGGCTGAAAAATGGCTGGCGGTGAAAGGGTTAACGTTCAATCGCTCTGTCTTTACAATGCTTATTGTTCATAATGACGTAAGCAATGAAAAACAATGTTTGGTCTTTGCCAGCTTTTCTGTCTCTTTGCTAGCTTCAGAGAGAGCGAGAGGGGTGTGTGTGTGTGTGGGGGGGGGGGGGGGGGGTAACTTTTGTGTCGACTGCGAGGTACCCGTTACAGAACCAACAACTTACAAAGATCCATGAATTCACATCATATCACAAAAGAGTCTATTTTTTTCTTTTTCCAACCGTAAAAAAGGTATTATTATTATTATTATTATTATTATTATTATTATTATTTCTCCTTTTCTGTGTGTGTGCATTTTCGTCTGTCTGTCGGTACTAGTAGGTCTTTTACTCTGTGAAGGCCCACGTCTAGATCTGCGAACAGGGCTAAATAATAATTAAAAAATGAGTTCCACCCAGCCTCAAAATAACCAGAATATTTTCCTACATTCTGACATTAGGTGTAGAGTGGCACCGAGGTAACGCGTTCGCCTCCTGCACAGTAAACCCGAGTTCTTACCTGGGTAGGACTACGGGGGATTTTTCCTCTCACTCTGCACTAGGCCTTACGGTCTGAACGTGGAGTCTTTCGGATGAGACTATAAACCGAGGTCCCGTGTGCCCATGCACTTAGCACACGCTAAACCCAGTGGCAACAACAACAAAGTTGTCATTTGGTCAACATTTACCTTTCCTTCCTCATCAGTCAAAAATCGCATGCAAACAAACAAACAAACAAATGGATGGCGAGCCTCTGGCTGCGACGCGCTCTCCAGGTGGGAGCAGCCCGAATTTCACAGACACGCCTCTGTGACTATAAAGGACCAAATACCAAATAAGGATACTCGGTTTGCCAGTTCACTCAAACATGCAATGTCATCCCAAAAAAATGCGCGGAATAAAAGTTTTTGTTGGTTTTTACTTTGACACTGCTTTCTTTCTTTCTGTAGCGTTGTTGCTGCCGTTTTTGTTGTTTCTTTGTTTTCTACTATTATAATGACTACAGTGGAACCTCCCTTATAAGACCTCCCGTTATAAGACTCCCTCCCACATAAGACCTACTTTGGTGCAAAGAAGACACCATTCTCTTGTAGAATGTCTTCTTGCGCAAGTTGACATCCACTGGACTGTCAAATTGCAGGCCGATCATGCAAACTGATGAGATCTTCCACAGATCGAAACAGCTGTCTTTGCATAAGGCACTGTCCCTCCCCCATTGGGAGAAAAGGTAAATCAGCACAAAAATACATAAAGTTAACGTTAACTGGTTTTGTTTCTGAGGTTCACAAATACAGACATTGGACACAGAAAAGTTTTATAAACTTTTTAGCTGTACCTTTTGACCTCATGTCAGTTTTAAAACTCATTTTCCTGATAAGAGATAATAAAAAATCTCGAAAGCTTGAAAGCATTGGTGTTTTGTGGCTTTTAAAAAAAAATCAATAAGACCTACTTCTCTGAAACATTGCCCTTCTTTTAAGTATTAAAATTACCTCCCTTATAAGACCTCATTTTGGATGATTTTTTTAAGGTCTTATAAGTAAAGGGAGGTTCCACTGTATAACGATCGAAGCTTGTCAGGTGAATGTAACCAAAGGTGGTGCTGATTCCTAGCCCAAACCAGTTCCTATTCTACTTTGCATCCATAGGAAAATTCGTGATCTTTGTGATTTTAGTCAACCGGGCACTAGTTTGTGCAGCCAGAAAGCCTTAATTAAAAGTTATTTCAGGGCACTAAAAAATTTGTTTCATTCACTTTTTTTTCTGTTAAAAAAACACAGAACAGATTTTCAGTGAGTGAGAAGACTGGGAAGGGCTGGAAAGGGAGTCCTTCATCATCATCATCATCTTCTTCTTCGCTCGCTCAGACAGTTTCCTGTCAATTATGAGCGCAGATGCGTCATGCTGCTGTTATGCGCCTAACTAAGAAACAGTTAGACCCAGCAAGTCCGACTTCGGCTGGAGGAGGAAATCTTTTTGAAAGTGGGGTTTTTTTTTAAAAGGCAGGAGAATGGACCGGGTAAGGCAGAAAGATAGTAGATGACAGTAAACGAAGGGGGAAAGGCAAGAGTCAAAGAGAGTGACAGATTGGAGGAAGTTACAGGCACAGAACTTCCAGAAGGTGGGGGAACTATTTGTACAAAAGACCCCCCCCCCCCCCCGGTATCCCCACGGGAGCCTCATCTTCTAAGAGTATGTCTAGGCTTATGTGGCTTGATATTACCTTATCAGTTTTCTAACCACCACTATACTCGCTCTCTTTCATTCTACCCGTCCCCCGATTTTACCCAACTAAAATCTATTTATCCGAGAGAGAGAGAAAATGGAGTTTTACGTCCTCTTGGTCTGAATCAGACACATATGGGACATTTGTAAATACAAATATGGTGGGAACAATACTGGAGGCAATGCCCGGAGGCAGTACGAAACCAGTAAAGTCCCGATTTTTTTTATTAATACAGATAG
>CM065701.1:33618478-33643478 GCA_017654935.2 Phymorhynchus buccinoides
TTTCACAGAAAATAAGCAATCACACTAAGGAAAATGCGAAAGATTGATTTATATTTTGTTACAAGTTTGGAACGCGTAAACGGAGTTTAAACCACTATATAATATTGATTGAAAACTAACAAAATCCAACACTGACAACGTCTTCCTGAAACTAGCTGTACTCCTCAGCCTCGTTTTCGCTCGAGTGACATTTGGCCGCCTAGGTCATTAATAAAAGTGAATTCAAAAGACTCATGTTTTCGACTCGCCCTCCATACTGATTTGATAATGTGTCTGTGTGCAGACTTGGCTGGGGACCCTTACAGCCCAACGGTGATCAGCAAGCGGAACGAAGGGGTGGACGCCTGGTCCATTTGCCCCCCTCAGATGACCGACGTCGACTGTTTCTACGCCTACCTACGCGTCTACGCCCGTCTGCGTAAAGCGGCTGAAGAGTCGGACCGGGTCTCCATGCGTAACATCGGAAAACGAGGCTCTGTGACGTCCGTATCGTCGTCGTCGTCATCATCAGGGTCGGAAAGGGAACGAGAGAGGTCCAGAATGAGGAGCTTGCCGCTGTGTTTAGATGACATGCCGCCCGCCCTTTGCTACCTTTCCGCCATGCATCTTTACCGGCGCGTGCTCGATAACACCAACACGCGCCTTTGATGAGCAGGGCCAAGCGGTTGTTGTCTGGAGAGAGAAAAATCGGACAACAAACAAGTAACAAGCAATCTTTTACAATCACAAAAAAAAAAGGATGGTCTTACAGGAAGCGGGCCTTTGTTGGTACTGGAGATCTTCTACTAGAGCAGCCTTCTTATTATTATTCTTCGATCGCTCAGTTTCCTGTCAATTATGAGCGCAGATGCGTCATGCTGCCGTTATAATGCGCCTAACTAAGAAATAGTTTGGCCCAGCAAGTCCGACTAGACTTCCGGGTTGGAAGAAATCTTTTTGAAAGTGTTAAAAAAGGCAGTAGAATGGACCGGTAAGGCAGAAAGATAGTCGATGACAGTAAGCAAAGGGACCAAAGGGAAAAGGCAGAGTCAAGGCCGAGTGACAGATTAGAGGAAGTGACAAGCACAGAACTTCCAGAAGGTGGGGGAACTATTTATACAAAAGACCCCCCACCCCCCCCATCCCCACGGGGGACTAGAGCAGTACATATAGTTACTGTTGCTTTCCGTTGTTTATGTCGTCAAGGTTAACCAGTTCAACCGTGACAGTGTGGGGATGTTTATCCTGCCCCACACCGGCCCAAAGTCTTCCTTTTGACTGCTATTGGCGCACAGGATGCATGCTTTGTGAGTTCGTGTCATCCATTCCACCGGCACAACACGGCCTATTCCTGCCGAATAGTGGAATGGTCTTTAACGCAAGATCTTGTGCATGCGTTCGCACACAGGACCTCGGTTTAATGTCTCATCCGAAGGACCAGGAAATAGGATCAAACTTTAGGCGGTTATAGGCGATGATCCTTTGCTTTACAAGTTGATATGATGTAAGGACCAGGAAATAGGATCAAACTTAGGCGGTTATAGGCGATGATCCTTTGCTTTACAAGTTGATATGATGTAAGGATCAGGAAATAGGATCAAACTTAGGCGGTTATAGGCGATGATCTCTACAAGTTGTTTTCGGTTATAGGCAATGATCTCAAATGTTTTCAGGAAATTTTACAAGGTGATGATTATGATGTAAGGATCAGGAAATAAGATCAAACTTAGGCAGTTATAGGCGATGATCCTTTGCTCTACAAGTTGATATGATGTAAGGATCAGGAAATAGGATCAAACTTAGGCGGTTATAGGCGATGATCCTTTGCTCTACAAGTTGATATGATGTAAGGATCAGGAAATAGGATCAAACTTTAGTTGGTTATAGGCAATGATCCCAAATGTTTTCTTTTACAAGTTGATATGATGTAAGGATCAGGAAATAGGATCAAACTTAGGCAGTTATAGGCGATGATCCTTTGCTTTACAAGTTGATATGATGTAAGGATCAGGAAATAGGATCAAACTTAGGCAGTTATAGGCGATGATCCTTTGCTTTACAAGTTGATATGATGTAAGGACCAGGAAATAGGATCAAACTTAGGCGGTTATAGGCGATGATCCTTTGTTTTACAAGTTGATATGATGTAAGGATCAGGAAATAGGATCAAACTTAGGCGGTTATAGGCGATGATCCAAATGTTTTCCTTTACAAGTTAATATGATGTAAGGATCAGGAAATAGGATCAAACTTAGGCGGTTATAGGCGATGATCCAAATGTTTTCTTTTACAAATTAATATGATGTAAGGATCAGGAAATAAAATCAAACTTAGGCGGTTATAGGCGATGATCCAAATGTGTTCTTTTACAAGGTGATAATTATGATGTAAGAACCAGGAAATAGGATCAAACTTAGGCGGTTATAGGCGATGATCCTTTGTTTTACAAGTTGATATGATGTAAGGACCAGGAAATAGAATCAAACTTAGGCGGTTATAAGCGATGATCCTTTGTTTTACAAGTTGATTATGATGTACGGACCAGGAAATAGAATCAAACTTAGGCGGTTATATAAGCGATGATCCTTTGTTTTACAAGTTGATATGATGTAAGGACCAGGAAATAGGATCAAACTTAGGCGGTTATAAGCGATGATCCTTTGTTTTACAAGTTGATATGATGTACGGACCAGGAAATAGGATCAAACTTAGGCGGTTATAAGCGATGATCCTTTGTTTTACAAGTTGATATGATGTAAGGACCAGGAAATAGAATCAAACTTAGGCGGTTATAAGCGATGATCCTTTGTTTTACAAGTTGATATGATGTAAGGACCAGGAAATAGGATCAAACTTAGGCGGTTATAAGCGATGATCCTTTGTTTTACAAGTTGATATGATGTACGGACCAGGAAATAGGATCAAACTTAGGCGGTTATAAGCGATGATCCTTTGTTTTACAAGTTGATTATGATGTACGGACCAGGAAATAGAATCAAACTTAGGCGGTTATAAGCGATGATCCTTTGTTTTACAAGTTGATATGATGTAAGGACCAGGAAATAGAATCAAACTTAGGCGGTTATAGGCGATGATCCAAATGTTTTCTTTTACCTTTTGCAAGAGTGAATGCCCTTGGAGGATCAAACTTAGGCGGTTATAAGCGATGATCCTTTGTTTTACAAGTTGATATGATGTAAGGACCAGGAAATAGGATCAAACTTAGGCGGTTATAAGCGATGATCCTTTGTTTTACAAGTTGATATGATTAAGGACCAGGAAATAGAATCAAACTTAGGCGGTTATAAGGATGGGAAGATGGTTCAGTACTGACCAGACAGGGGGATAACTCTCGCCAATAACCCCTATTTGATGCCATTAAATGGCTGCCTTTCGCAAGAGTGAATGCCCATTTCAGTACTGACCAACAATAGCAATTACTCTCACTGTCAAGGGCGTTAATAACCCTAGTTGCAAAGGCCTATATAGGCGATGATCCAAGATGTTTTCTTCAAGTTGATATGATGTAAGGACCAGGAAATAGGAAATAGATGCACTTAGGCCACAGTGTGACCGTGAGTACCAAATTTGGTGCTCTGAATTTCCTTGAAACTGCCAAAGGTAGCTAGTTGAGACGAGTCCGAGTAGTAACTATAACTTGTAGCCTATTAGGGGAGGAGGGGGGTGGGGGCCGGGTTACATGTAGGGTACTGAACAGGCCTAACAGGCCCTGTTACTATCTCCAGGGTGGATATTTGAGTTAAAACGGCCCAAAACATAGGCCTACTGGTTGCAACAACGTTTGGTTTCCCAAGAAAGCTTTACCGTGAAAAAAATGCTGATATGGTAATATCTTTTTAGGAGGGTGGGAAGGGGGCGGGGGTGAAATATGTCGCCTGTGCGCAAGGCATACAGACGTAAGTCAAAAATGGTCAACTTCGATGTATTGGATTTACCAGTTGACCAAGACGAGCTGCATTCCATCCCAAGAAGCTGTACAGCAGCTTGACCTGAAATGACCAAAATATTGAGTTTTCCATTCCTCATGTGAAGTGACGAAAATGTCGGCTTCTTACCCGCCCATGGGCTTTTTACCCCGACTTGCGTCTCTTTGTTTTGCGCACGGCGAACTAAGTGAAACTGTTGTTGTTGTTGTTCCCTGGCTTAACGACTCCAGGGATCATCCCAACAGCCAGAGCACTTGAACAATACGGCACAAATGCACCAGCTAGGGATGAGAACATTACGTGTGTGACCGTTTTTGATTACCCCGCCATGTGAGCAGCCACACTCCGGTCTTCGGGGGATTTTAGACTAATGATGTTATGCTGGGAGCTTGTCATGGCTTGAGACAATCCCCGCACAACCATTCAGAGCAAAACAACATTTTGATGTAGCCTTGGTGTTCTAGCTTATGTCAACTGGTCTGACACAGCCTTATGCCATTATCATAAGGAATTCTGATCGCTTCTCGGCCTTTTGGCTAAGACAGTGATTCAGGAACATAATTTTTTGTTTATACCCTGGTTGGTTTGTTCAGCCCGTCGTACATGGCGAAAGCCGATACGCGACGTTAAACTGAACTTCCATCCAGCCTCATGCCAAGGCAAAAGTGAAACTAAATAGGGAAAAGCTTATAATTATGAGGACTAATATAGTTAACCTACATCTAATTATCGTTTACCTACCATATTGTAGCTAAAACTTGTTTTGTTTCTTTTTAGAATGTTTGCAGTATGAAGTGAAAAAAGAAGAAGAGAAAAGCATGCCTTGTTTAAACAAAAGTCGCACGCGCACGTGTTTATGTGTGTGTGTGTACGTGCGCGCGCACGCAACAATGTGTCACAGTGTGCATTTGCGTCCATATTATGTCCATACCAATATGTGAAAGTGTGTCACAGTATGTGTGTACGCATGTGTTGGTGTGCATCATTGAGTCAATCTGTGCGCGTGCGCATGTTTGGTGTGTAGCCTACTGTATGCGTGTCAGTGCGCGTAAAGCTGCATGCGCATGTGTATGTGTGTCAAGGTGAACGCGTACATGTGTGCACACACATGCACGCGCGCGCGTGTGTAGGCTATGCGCGTGTTTGTGTGTTTGATGCAAACGCACAGAAAGATGGGGAAAGGAGAGCACACACAGAAAGAACATTTGGACATCCTTTTTTTTATGCTTGTCACTGCATGAATCACTTGACTCCGGTGTTGTTTTACTGACACAAATAGGGGAAGACGGGGTACAAAGCCCATGGGCGGGTAAGAAGCCCATGCCAATTATCCTCATGAAAGGAAGCAAATTTCAGTCAAATTTTGCGCACGAGACGAGTGTTAATGTTTAGCGTTCGTCTCATGGGCAAAATATGACTGAAATTTGCTTCCTTTCATGAGATAATTGGCATGGGCTTCTTACCCGCCCATGGGCTTTTTACCCCGTCTTACCCTACGATTTTCATATAAAATTTACAAACGTCACCTTGCATGTTGTCGTTTCTTTGTCGAGTCCCACATACCGCTATTCCCACAAAATTTATTTCTCTCTCTCTCTGCTTGTGTCTGTCAAACCTACATAAACGCATGCGTGCACGCACACACATACACTCACAAGCCCATCCAGAATATAACTGCATGTGCGTTGAACACACGCACAAACAACGGTGTGTGGGACTATCGGTATGTGGTAACGAAAGTATGCTTCCGTTTCTCTGGAGTAGCATCATTGGTATTTTCTTTTCTTTGTTTCCTGTGGATTCATTGTTTGAACTGCCCCAAAACAAAGGAATATAACATTATACGAGTTGTTGCTGTTGTTGTTATTAGCAAAATCTGGAAGACATCTGATGTAGACTTGTCATAATTCAAACAGTTAATTGCTTCTCAAACGCGTCTTGTCTCTATTCCTTCAAATGATATTGTTTCGTGGAAACTACCTTTTAACTGGACCAATAAAGTTGTTGCTGTCTGTAAGACCAACTGTCGCTTGACATGTCTTCGTTCGTTTGGGCTGCTTAATGCGTGTGTGTGTGTGCTACGCACGTAAAGCATAGAGATGGTGAGAGAGCCTTCAGTTTCAGAGCACCTGCCATCTGGAACTCCCTCCCTGAAGACCTCCGTAATCAGCCTACTCTTTCTTCCTTTAAATCTCAACTCAAGACCTACCTCTTCAAAAAAAGCCTTTTCTCTTCTGTAGATCTCTTGCTTAAACTGTCAGTATTACCCAGGTAACCCTCTAAAAATTATATTATTATTACGAACGGTACGGTATACCGGTACGGTTGTAACGTACCGAAGTAGACAAGGGAGATAAACATTGTGAACATTGCAAAGAAAGTGATGGAGTGTTTTTCAATAAACTTACATTCCTCACAATGCCGTCATATTTTGGAAAAACTAATGCTTACGTGTGTGTGTGTATGCATGCGTGCATGTGTGACAGACAAACAAGTACGTAATGTAAAGCTTCAAGATTATGCACTACATACAATGTTCCAAGTAAATAAATAGGGTCGTGGGTAGGCAAGTGTGTGTGCGGTGTCCCAGTGGGTGGCTGTGTAAGTATACATATACGTGGATGCCAGCAAATAACTCAAGTTATTTGCTTACTATGTTTGTGGGAGAAAGAGGACAGAAAGAAACTCATTAGAAAGATGTGAACGTAGTTCGTTCTTTGCGTATTTTTGGGTAAGAGCTTCAGAGCGGGATAATTATGCACCCTCTGCTTTCTGATGGTCTTAGACAAGCACACACATAACGATCTCTCATAAGACAAGACAAAGAAACCATACACATAGGATTACTGTAATTTATTAATCCATTATCAAAAAGTTGATTAAATTTATGAAAACCAACGCGGATACACTTTGTATTCAAGCAATTATCAGTAGCTATACATCAGACATAGAATATTTCAAAGCACAAACAAAAAAATCTCCCACCAAACTATCATGATTTGACATAGGACATGTATGACTAAATGTCCAGGTTTCAGACATTTGAAGGGGACAAGAGTCAGATACCTTATCCTGTCACAACATTGCTACATGCTGAATGTTTTCCACAAACAGAAAAACTATATAATAAAGTTTAGCGACATGGGATACAACAAAATGTCACTGCTCTTTCGATGGCATCTGAGCACTACTCATTGCTCTCTCATTATACTTCTTGCAGTTATCAGGCCGAGGTGCATTTCTATAGAAAGGTTTCCATAATAAACGCACACACAAATAGCATTTATACAGCACAGAATATAAAACAAGCTTCGCTACAACTCGCAGCAAAGATATAGTTTAGCTACCCTCCATAAAAAAAATGTCATCGAAAATTTTCACTACGAAGCTACATTTTGCCTTGATAGTCACAATATTTAATGAGGATGAAAGAATAAGCTTGAACAGCTTTTTTTTTACATCTTGTCCTCAAGGAATAGGGTTTAATAGTATTACGTTAGTGTTAACCCCTTCACTACCAGATACATTTTTTAGAAACTATCTTTATTATAAAATGAAAAAGAGACCTGCATGGGTGCAACTGCACAAAATGAAAAGAAACCTGAAAGGCCGGGGTCCAGGGGTAATGTCCCCCTGAAGCTGAAGCAAAAATTGATTTATGAAGGTATTTTAGTTTGTGTTTTCCAAAATTTATACAAATGCTTATTTTAAAGTGTTTGAAAATTACAAAAGACACACAAAGATCTTGTTTGACAAATTTAAAAAAAGGAACTTTCTTTTCTGGTAAAATTCAAAAACAGGAAATCCTTGTATACCAGGAAAAAATGCACCCATGGACCTGTTACTCAATCTGAAAGAAAATGATCGAGATATTATCTTTCCTGACTTGTCTAAACCAATAACACCCCCCACAGTTGACACGGGGCCAGGCAGGGAAAGGGGTTAATTTCATCAAACGGAAAGACTGACACATCGAGAGCGAAAGCAAAGAACATGTGGGAGGGGGTAGTGAAACCAAAGACACTGAAAAGAAAAACTAACATCCGGTCCCTTTTCCCTATACGAGTAGTGAGGACAGAAACACTGGTTATGTCCCTTTTAAACGTGACACATTTAGGTTACATTAACTCTTTTTTTTCAAACCCGAGTTATCTTTTCATGAGTCAGTTATACTTTGGATAACTACCTCACTAACGATAACTCTATCAGCCCGGCTCGCTGTAACTCTTAAGTAGTCCTTCTTACCCTTTTAGAGTCTTTGGTGAAACTACACCTTTACCCAACTCGCTGTTTTCTGATAGAGATACATAGTAGCACTGGCGTTTGATAAAATATCCATAGCAAAACTGCCAACAGATAAACATGATTCGAACGATGGTAGACATCCCATACCCCGTGCAAAGGTGATGACAAGCAGTTCTGAGGAAAGACAGCCGTGTTGAGGAGTGCGCTGTACAAATGCTTCACTATTATCAATTCAGGCATGGTAATGGAAAAAACCCATTTTCCTCTGAAAATATTGTAGGGTTTCCAGAGATGAAGGGACTAAAAAATAAAAAGTAAACGCCATTTATGGTGATCAGGAGGCAATTACTCTTAACCTCTTCAGTGCCTATGACGAATGTGTACGTCCTCTATAGCGCTTCAGTACTTGCCACTGACGCATATATACGTCGCCGCTAAGTAGCGATATTGCCGCGTTAAAAAATCGCGCGGCAAACAGGCGGCGCATGCGCAGGTAGTAGGCGGCAGCGAAGGGGTTAAAGATGAATATGTAAAACTGTAAGGGCATACCCACAAGCTTAAAACCCCTTCTGACATCCGATTTTCTGCATTCACTTTTCTCTGAATTCAGAGACTTCTCTGAAAACTACCATGCCTGATCATTACTAATCAAACCGCCTATAGCAAAGCACTAAGAATTTTTTTTTTTTTTACAGAAACATAGGTAAAAATGCAAATAAGGAGATCGAAACTTTCAAAAAATGCTTTTAAAATCAAACTTCTGCTATATAAGAAGAGACTAGACATGTTCAAAGTATATACAGTCAAACTTTGCTCAAGGCAACGTTAAGTCCTCTCACCAACTTGCCAGTCAGCCATTCCGATAAACAATCTAGTCAAAGAGTTAAGTTATTATAAACCAAAATTTTAACTGTACCGGGCTCTACAGACTCCCCTGACTAGCAACACCTGACCTACAGTAGAAAAGTTTTTAAGTTTGTCTTCCTTTGTTTGTTGTTTTTGATTCTGTCAAAGCCGATCAATTCTATCGAAAGGGTTAAGAAGTCTCTATAGACCCTATGCAACACAGAATCAACTTCAACCACGACTCATATCTTAATCGAGTTAGAATGTGATGAAACTGAAACTGCTGTGATCATAAGAATATTCATGCTTGGTAGCTTGGTATTCATGCTTGGTGTCATTGTATTAACTACCTCATGGACAGAATGAGTTAATCTTCCTGAAACATTTTTTCTGATTTCTTGTCATGGACTCCTCAAGATGGTGCATGGCGTTGTTTTTTTACTGAGGGTGCCAGAATGATCAATTAAGTGAGCGTGGGCCCCAAAGAGAAGAAATAAAATTTTGAATAAAAAAAAAAGAAGCTAAAACAAACCCAAAAAGAAAGAAAAAAATATTTCAATGTTCATCCCAGCAACAGGTTGTTTTGTATTACAGAATAAATAAAGACAAATGTGTCTTTCATTCAACGTCTATCCACTTCTCGTGATATTAGACGGTTGAGGAGACAAATAAAGACAAATCACATCTCTTTCGTGAGCATGTACATTTAAAGTATTGGCCTAGGGGACAAAACCCTCTATAGAAGAATACAAGTGTACCCTACAGTTCCTTCCCTTTGCTTTGGGTTGAAGGTGCTGCTGACAACCTGAGGCACAAACATGCCTTAAAGACCCCCCACGTCACGTGTCACATTTCCTCTTATGCTAGGAAGAGTTCTTAAGATTTCTTACCAGCTATAGGAGGGAAAACACGTGAAAACGCTGATTTTCACAAATGGGCGTGGTGGGTCTTTAAAACAATTCCACTCCACAAGCTGTGGGTTATTTCTTCAAATAATTTAAGTTAGCTACATCGTACATGACTGGTATTTCCGGGTACGGTACTTTCTAGAATTCTGATAGAAAGCACATTTTTACATTCAGCAAGATACATTTCCCCAAAAAAATTAATGGCAAGACTATTGGCCACTACAACGACCACCTTTTGCAAGAGTGAATGCCCTTGGAAGATGCTTGCGTACTGACCAAACAAGGGCGTAACTCTCGCCAATAACCCTATTTGAGGCCACTGAATGGCTGCCTTTTGCAAAAGTGAATGCCCTTTAGGATACTGACCAAGGGCTGTCAAGGGCGTTAATAACCCTAGTTGCTATAGGAGCTAAAGAGATAACGAGAGACTCAAGAGCACTCAAAAAAGATGTTTTCTTCAGCAGTACAGTCACAGTCTAATTGCCTTGCTGGCATGTAATCATGTATAAATCTGGATAATGCATTGGTTTTTTTAAAAACGGTAGGGAAAAACAAAGTAATACGCAAGGTAATCCACACCTTCACACCAGCAATCGTTTGTTGCATTATAATAAAGCCATTAAAAAATAACACTCATTAAAACAGCACTTCAGATGTTATCACAAGGAAAAAGTCAGTCTTTTCACCCTGCCAATCCGAATCGGAATAGTGGTTTAGCCCTCTTGCATTTATTCCGCCCGAAACCGCCCAGCCGGAAGTTGCCTCTGTGTATTCAAGCCGCCCATAGCTTGCCCCCACTCTGAGACCCCGTCTGATGGCATTTTCATCACAGACTAAGTTCTGGCTTGTTATGCACACAGTATGAAGAAGCTTCTCACTTGCAGTGATGTGATAGTAACTGTGTGGTGCTCTGTGTGCTTCAAAAGACAGATTTTCCCGAAAATGTTTGAACACTAGGTTTTTTTCCTGAAACAAATGTGAATGCAAGAGGGTTAACATTACAAACATGGTGACACTCCCAAGATGTCTGAATGTGTAAAGATATCATTTAACCAACTATTTTTTGTTTGTTTGTTAGCCAGTAACATACTGTGGTACATTGTGGTACGGGTTATTCACGTGTAATACATGTGCTGTGTTAGTTAAATTATTCTTTTTCTTTACTGTTGCTACAAAAGTTACGATGGGCATTTTCATCTTTCTAAATGCATGTTAGATTGTTGTTTTTTAAGAAAAGGGTTTTACTGGTCATAACTGGACATCTCTCAGATGCTGTGATGTCATTCACGTGTTCATCGTGATTTCTAAATGTTTTCTTGTTGTTGTTGTTTGGTATTGAGTTCCAAGAAGTGTTTGTACTGATTATTATAACGACTGTCAAACTGTGTAACTGAGTCTGCTTACGGAATCATCCGACGCTCGACACCAAACTCATCACATTTCAACAAAATAATAAACATAATCTCTTTGACATTTTTACAAAAATCATATCAAATATCTCAGAAACATAATCGTCAAGCTGTTGTTGTTCTCCATCAGAGTTCTTAAAGTGGTTCTGTAACAACCGTCTCACAATCACAGCATCCTTTCGTAATTTTGGGTCACACTGCAAAACATGCAAACTCAAACAATCACAGTTGCATTATTTTAGGAACAAAGTAAATATAAATGCTCTGTGAAGTACAAATTCAAATAAAAATATCTACAAAAGATTTATTAAAGTTTAAACCATTAATTAAATCCAAGTGACAGGTCTGGGAGAACCACAGAGAAGAGACCAACCAACCATTCGGACAAAATTGAAATGTTCAAAACTGTTGCTGTCGGTGGTTGGGCGGTTGGTATCGGTAGTTAGTCAATTGCACAGAAAGCCAAAGTCAAATTAGCAAAATTATGAAAATATACAAGAAACCGGCAGACGCAAAAACAAGGCAGAATGCAGAGAAAAGAACAGCAACAAGAAAAGAGTTATAAAAAGAAAGGCTATTTCTTTTACAGCAACGCAGATAATGTTTATTTTTAAATCGTCGTTTCCTTTTTCAGTGATCACAACAGAAATATTCAAAGGAAGACTTTGTTAACATCAGGCACCAACATAATAGGTAAAGATCTATTCGCATCACCGCTTAGAGATAATTTTTTTTCTCCACACAACCAAACATCTGCCAAAACATTTTAACCCAACCAGACCAAAAACCTGACAGACCTTCAAGCAGCGATCTACACGGTGTCCCAAAACTCGGGCATCAAAGGGACAATCTTTAAGTGCTGTTTAAGGATTTTTTGTTCTCTTTTTGTCTCCAGATGAATTATATGATCTGCATTCTGGGAGATATGGGCAAGTGCCTACAGCCATGCTTAGTACTTAATGCGTAATGGAAACCATTGGAAAAGATGCTGCGATTTGTACCCATTAGAAATTTCCCTTCGATGCATGATTTTTGGCACACCTGGTATGAGGCATTATACTGAAAATTCCCTGCACCCGTCTCGTGCACCGAGATGCAAATGCCACCCACTTAACTCTTCTAGAGCCATGTATTTTTTTTTTTTCCTTATTGTTTGTTCATTGCATCTCAACCGACAAGAGGAAAATAACTATTTTTTTCGAGTGCGCATACATTGCTTTAAAAGCAGAAACAGTGACAAATGCTCTGAAAACAGACAAACACATGGCAGGGTGCTTGGCAGTGAATGTCTTTGCATTTTGTGGGAGTGTAGAGTGATGTATTCGCCCACGGTGCTAGAAGAGTTAAGAGTATTGCCCTTGCCTGTCATGAACTAGTATATAGCCACAGAAAATTATCTGCCCCTGACTAGTCACTACGTAGCATGGTCAATTCAGTCCGAAAATGATCGCCCTTTCGTGTCGGCAAGACGTAGTACAAAGCCCCATTGTCCTCAAGCATCAACTACAACAGCTCACAGAAAAGAAGGAATAAAGATATGGTGACGCGGCCAGCGAAGAGGAAGCTAGTAGGCGAATCGGGAGGCCGGGGCGTAGCCCAGCTTCTCAAGGTTGGGCTGGCAGGCGAACTGGATCATGGGGGGCGGGCCGCACATGAGGATCAGCGTGTCGTCGCCGGGCGGGGGCAGGTGCTCCTTCATCATGGTGTCGCTGATGAACCCGCTGCTGTACTTCCACCCTGCACACCCACAACACCGCGGGTAAACCTTACTGCACATCTTAATGCTGTACTTACACCCTGCACACCCATGCGGGTAAACTTACTGCACATCTCAATGCTGTACTTCTACCCTGCACACCCACAACACCCACTGCAGGTAAACCTTACTGCACATCATCTTCTTCTTCTTCAGGATGTCACGGTAAGGTACGCTTGTGTCCGGTTTTCAATTTTCACTGCTCTTCCCACTGCATTCAGCCAACACATTCCAATTTGGGAAGGAGCTCAAAGTAGTAAACCATTTGGAAGATTAGATTTTGGAGAAAGACAAAAAAAGGCAGGAGAATGGATCAACAAGTCGGAAAAATAGTAGATGACATAGAGCAAAGGGAGAAGGCTAAGGAACAGAAAACATCCAGAAGGTGGGGTATCTATTTGTGCAAGACTCCCCGGTATCCCCAAGAGGAGGGGGCAGGGTCGCCCAGCTCCCCGTATGGAGACATGAGGCATCCACCCACCCACTGCCCCGGCAGCTATTTAATGAATCTTACCTGCAGGGGGTCTGTCCAGGGTGTACCAGAGCTTGAAGCGAGAGGAGTGCTGCTGCTGCAGCTCCTCCAGCTCCGTCCTCAGCAGGATGTCATTCTCCGTCTGGCCACACACACCACAGTTCATCACAACACTTTGTGGTTTTATTTTATATATAACAAAGCTACAGTCATATATGTTCATGGCACACGTCACGCATGAATGAAAATGCGCATGCAAACACACCATATGCAAAAGCATAAGAGCACATGTGCACATACATGCACACACACGCACCCTGCGCACTCACATTCACACACACACTTTTGTCCGGTGAGAATCTACATTCACACTGTGCACATACCAATCTTTTAATACTGGTAAGTGATAAATGATGATAGGAAATGACATCACACTGTATCATACCATTAGAAAGTGAGTCAGCATGTGTGTGTGTGTGCATGCGCATCCGATTGAGCGTCCATGTGTTTGCCCATGGGTACCCGCGCATGTACCTGTATATGACTGTTGTGTCATTGTCCTGTGTCAATGTCTATGTGTATGTATGCAGAAACAGATCGTGGATATGAGAAGAGAGAGTCAACATCTAGTATTATAGAAATCATACTACAATAAGTGGTGATGTTAACCCTTTGCGCATTGATGATGCGTACCTGCAGGCTGCACTTCCAGCCTGCAGGTTCTGAGAAACAAGTACTAATTTTATTACAAAACACACGCAAAAGACGACAATGAAATGCTTGCGAATTATTTAAAACCGCGCAACCAGCTAAGCAATCATTCCAATGCACATAGCATCAGAATAAACGTATTTTAGTCATTAATAGTTTCTAGATTGGTAAGGAAAGTAAGTGGAGGTCTCTGCCCGACAATTTGTCGGGCGCAGGCGCTGGTAGTTGCACTAGGGCGCCCGACAATTTGTCGGGCGCAGGGCGGAATGAGTTACGATAAGGAAGGAGGGGAGAAAGACAGCTGACCTGGTTGGCAAACAGCAGCCAGACGTCGGTCTTGTCCTCGGGTTCCTTGAACACCTGTCGGACCAGCTGCAGCATGGGGGTGATGCCCGTGCCCCCCGCGATCATCCCCACCTTCTTCACCACCTTTGTCTCAGGCTCCTCCTTCTTGTCCGGACGAATCTTGAAAGCGCCTGCACAATGGCGAGGATAAAAATGGTGTTAAGGCTTCCAACGACAAAGCAAAAATCTCTGCGGAGGGTTCTGGTTCTTGTCCGGACAAACCTTGAAAGCGCTTGCACAACGCCGAGGATAAAAATGGTGTTAAAGACCCACCAGATCACGTGTCAAAATCATGGGTTTCATGTGTTTTTCCTCCAATAGCTGGAAATAAATCTTGTTTTGACCAGGTCTCACTACCATACAAATGCCCCCAAACTCAAAGTGATACATCATTTTAAAGAGCAGCCTCAATTTGAACATGGGTGCATTTCTATATGGGTCACAGCTACCCAGAAAAAAACAAGGGACTTAATCGTGGCGCGTCTGTGTATCTTTAAGGCTTCTTACAACAAAGCAAAAATCTCTGTGGAGGGTTCTGGTTCTTGTCCGAGCCGATTCTTGAATGTGCCTGCACAACATCAAGGACAAAATGTAGCTATGGCTTCCAATGACAAAGAAAAAATCTTTGCGGAGGGTTCTGGTTCTTGTCCAAGCCGAATCTTGAATGTGCCTGCACAGTAAAGTAGGGTCAAATGGTTGTTGTGCACTGGGGTTTTGTTATCTTTCACGAGCAGGCCGCTGGCTCCCTTGAAGTCCATATTGGTGCTTGTTTTATATGCTACTTTTTATGTACCCCTGTGACATAGAGAAAAGTTCTTTAGACCCCTCACCCCCAAACCCTGTCCACCCTCTCCATAGAGACCACCCGTAAGCCCTGCTTAAAATCTCTCCTCTGCCCTGCCAACATGACGACTCGCTAGGACAGGAAAAAACAAACAGCACCATGTTCTATTGGCAGGCTAGAAACTATCGACTAGGTTGCTTAGGCAGGATAGACAACAAGTCTTAGACTATTATTTTACTTTATTTGCGGATTGTGGATCGATGTCCGTACAGAAGTTTCCGTAAATGTGCACAGACCCGTATGCAGCGAGTACGAGCAGCATTACCTTTGCCCTCGTAGATGAGGAGGCCGCTGGGCCCCTTTGAAGTCCATGTACTTTGAAGTCCTTACCTTTACCATTGCCCAGCCTTCTCCCCACCCTCTCTCTATCCTCCTACCTCTCCCTTACCTTTGCCCTCGTAGACTGGGCCCCCTTGAAATCTATGTAGTCACCATTCCCCACCCTCTCTCTATCCTCCTACCCTTACCTTTACTCTCGTAGACGAGGAGGCCGCTGGGCCCTCTTGAAATCCATGTAGTCACCATTCCCCACCCTCTCTCTATCCTCCCACTCTCCCTTACCTTTACCCTTGTAGACGAGGAGGCCGCTGGACCCCCTTGAAATCCATGCAGTCACCATTCCCCACCCTCTCTCTATCCTCCCACTCTCCCTTACCATTGCCCTCGTAGACGAGGAGGCCGCTGGGCCCTCTGAAGTCCATGTAGTCGCCAATCTCCATGTTCTCCAGGTACTGGGACATCTTGCCTCCGTCCGGGAACTTGGGGTGCACGTTCTTGAAGTACACCTGACACACAGAGCACACCCACCCACACCCATCCACTTCACAAACGACTCTTTTAAAGGAATGGAGAAAATGAGAGAGAGATGAGAGAGAGAGAGAGAGAGAGAGAGAGAGAGAGAGAGAGAGAGAGAGAGAGAGAGAGAGAGAGAGAGAGAGAGAGAGACACTGGACCCAGGACCCTTTAATGTCATTAACACTGACTGGGTTCTCATGACATGGGGGAAGAATCATTTTTATTGCAAAACATTGGAGAACAAAAATAATAATAGAATCTTTGAAATAAAGGAGAGAGAGAGAGAGAGAGAGAGAGAGAGAGAGAGAGAGAGAGATGAATGATGACCTACTTTGTTGCTAAAGACTTAAATTTCTTTTTTCTGCTTTCAAACTTGTTTTTGCTGTGTTAAGCTTCAACCACTTCTCTCTCTCTCACATACACATACACTACAAACAAACACACACACACATATTGTTGGAATCTTTATTTCCTCACTTGGTTTTTTTCCATTTAATCTTTTTACCATTTCACTTCTTTTAATTAATTGTGCTGGATAGAGAATGTTTTAGTTTGCGAACACAAGGGCGATTCTCTGTGTCTGTGTGCGTGTGCGTGTGCGTTTGGGGGTGAGTAAGTGCCTGGGTGTATCGGTTGGTCACTTTGGTGTGAGTATATAATTCAATGTAAATGGGGCTTTAACGAAATCTGTGCATTTTGCTTTGCTTTTGTACGTCAAGGTTTGTCCATAGTTCACCCTTCTAGTGTCTGAGTGTGTGTGGTTTGTTTGTTTGTTTTTATGAATGCATAATTTTTTAGTGAAATTGTAAAGCGCTTAGAGCTTCAAGATCAAGCGCTCTATAAATGTTCTTAATAATAATAATAATAATAATAACACATACAAACATGCACACACACAAACATACACATACACATGCATTCTCCTAACCTTGATGACCAGGTCGACAAATCCTTTGTCATCATCACTGGAGACGGGCGTGTATGGCCGGATGACCAGACTGCCATCAATGCGAGCAGTCAGGTAGATGTGCTGGCCTGAACAACACACACACCACGTATCAGTGCCGGAATTCTACTGACATTTTTGCAACACCGACAAGGCAACCACAGCTGGGTTTTTTTTAATTATTATCTATGCATTAAAGAAAGAAAAAAACCAACACACAGAAACCTAAAAAAGCAAACGGTCTTTCGTAAGAATCGTTCCACCTTCTGAAAGTTCTGTGCTTGTAACTTCCTCTTATCTGCCACTCTGCCTTTTCCCTTTGCTTTCTATCATCTACTATCTTTCTGACTTATTGTCCCATTCTCCTGCCTTTTCCCTTTGCTTTCTATCATCTACTATCTTTCTGACTTATTGGCCCATTCTCCTGCCTTTTCCCTTTGCTTTCTATCATCTACTATCTTTCTGACTTATTGGCCCATTCTCCTGCCTTTTCCCTTTGCTTTCTATCATCTACTATCTTTCTGACTTATTGGCCCATTCTCCTGCCTTTTCCCTTTGCTTTCTATCATCTACTATCTTTCTGACTTATTGGCCCATTCTCCTGCCTTTTCCCTTTGCTTTCTATCATCTACTATCTTTCTGACTTATTGGCCCATTCTCCTGCCTTTTCCCTTTGCTTTCTATCATCTACTATCTTTCTGACTTATTGGCCCATTCTCCTGCCTTTTCCCTTTGCTTTCTATCATCTACTATCTTTCTGACTTATTGGCCCATTCTCCTGCCTTTTCCCTTTGCTTTCTATCATCTACTATCTTTCTGACTTATTGGCCCATTCTCCTGCCTTTTCCCTTTGCTTTCTATCATCTACTATCTTTCTGACTTATTGGCCCATTCTCCTGCCTTTTCCCTTTGCTTTCTATCATCTACTATCTTTCTGACTTATTGGCCCATTCTCCTGCCTTTTCCCTTTGCTTTCTATCATCTACTATCTTTCTGACTTATTGGCCCATTCTCCTGCCTTTTCCCTTTGCTTTCTATCATCTACTATCTTTCTGACTTATTGGCCCATTCTCCTGCCTTTTCCCTTTGCTTTCTATCATCTACTATCTTTCTGACTTATTGGCCCATTCTCCTGCCTTTTCCCTTTGCTTTCTATCATCTACTATCTTACTGACTTATTGGCCCATTCTCCTGCCTTTTCCCTTTGCTTACTGTCATCTACTATCTTTCTGACTTATTGGCCCATTCTCCTGCCTTTTCCCTTTGCTTACTGTCATCTACTATCTTTCTGACTTATTGGCACATTCTCCTGCCTTTAAAAAAATAAAATAAAAATCTTCCAAATAATTTTTGTCCTTTGAGCTCCTCCGAAGTCGTAATGTGTGAGACCAGTGAAAACTGAAACCTTACCCATTATGGCCATATGACCTGGGAACGCAGAAGAAGAAGAAGAAGGATGCTTTGTCACAAAAACATGTTCTGCTGTAGTGTGAGCATACTTACCCACAGGCAGACCCAGGATGTGTTCAGGGGATGGAAGAGCAAAACGAAACCGCCGCGTGTCTGGACTGATCTCCTGGAAAGGTACACACAAACACCAGTGCACTGAAAATTGTCATCCAATGTTGTTGTTGTTGTCTTACCCTGGCTTAACCCTTTCACTGCCTAAGTAGCATTCTTGCACCACAATGATTTAACACCTATGTCACTAAAAGGCATCAAATTGGGGTCCATTATCCACAGACCCTATTGTCTTTGTTTTGGGAAGGATAGACCTTATTTTACATATCACATGTCACAGAAGAATCCCCAATACTGCAGATGGATTTTGTTCTCTACCCAGGTAAATGTAATGGAAATTATTTTGGCTGAAATATGGCTGGCGGTGAAAGGGTTAAGGATTCCAGGGATCATCCCAACAGCCGAAGCACTTGAACACTAAGGCTAAAATGCACCAGCTAGGGATGAGAACATTATGTGTGTGACCGTTTTTGATTACCCCGCCATGTGGGCAGCCACACTACGACTTCAGAGGAATGTCATCTAATAAGCATAATTTTTTTTATTTCACCTAATACTAATAAACATAACAAACTCCAATGACTATGAAATGATACCCATTGTCATTACACTCAAATGGCGAGCCATGTTAGCATTCTCCAAGTGAGTTTGCTTTTTAGTTTATGACTACCTCTGTACTGTGTATGTGTGTGTGTGTGTGTGTGTGTGTGTGTGTGTGTGTGTGTGTGTGTGTGTGTGTGTGAGCATGTGTGTGTGTGCATATTTTTTAAACTATTGTCACATTGTACATTTATGCGCTTTTCACAGTGCTAAACACTGCTATGGCACTATAAGAAATACCTGACAATTCATATAATTCACACACCACTACAACCCACAGAAATGAACACACACAAAACAAACAGGTACCGTATTTTACAGACTATAAAACAATACTTTTTCCCCAGACTCAGAGTGTGACCTCTGCGCCTTCCTTATATGACTAGTAATTTAGTAAGAAAGTATTAGAGCAAATCTGATCTTTGTGTAAAAGTTAGGGGATGCGCCATATAATCAGGTGCACCTCATAGTCCGAAAAATATGGTAATTAACAATGTCTATCCTTCAATACAAGGCCCACCTACCTCCTTGTCGACCAGCTTCAGGGGGTACTTGACATTGGGGTCCTTCAGGGTCACGAGGGCCTTCTTTTTGCGGTCCCCAAACAGGAAGATCTTGGCCAGGATGGCTGAGATCCCGACCAGCGCTATGCCAACGATCACAGGAACGCTCTGCAACATCAAAGGATTTTTTTGTTCTTTGTAAAAAAAACATTTTTAAAAATTCAAATCCAAAGATTACAATCTTTAGCTTAAGTTCACAACCGATCTTGGTTTTCGTTTTTTAGTTTTTCATTTGGGTGGGTAGGTAGGTAGGATATGGAGCCGGTATGGGCCTTGTGACCTTTTTAGTTTTACCAAAGATATTCTAAAAGGGTAAGACGGACTACTTAAGAGCTCGGCGAACCGGGCTGATAGAGTTATCGTTAGTGGGGACAGTACACTATTCACAGTGCAGGCTATCCAAAAACTCGGACTGGAACTTGAACGGAGAATTCAACTGGCCTATCGACGTGTAAAATGTGTCCTGTTTAAAAGGGACATAACCAGTGTTTCTGTCCTCACTACTCATATAGGGAAAAGAGACCGGATGCTTATCTTCCCCTATACAGTCTTTGGTTTTACACCCTTTCTTGATGCATTGCATTTTTATTTTTGGTGGTGGTTTACATTGCAATTTCCTATCTAAAAATGGAAAGCGGTTAAACTTATTCATCAAATCTACAGAATTTTGCAACTGAAGATTATGGTTGTTTTTTGTTATTATTACATTGTATTGTTGTTGTTTTGAAACATGGAAGGGGTGAAGGAGGAGGGGGTGGGTGGGTTACAAAACGTCAAACCCAGACATTTATCAACAGAGAATGAGAACTGGGAGAACAGAAACTATCAAACCTCACTCACACGTGACTCAGTTAAAAGCAAAACATGGATCATTAGAGGGTCAGGCTGGGGAGAAAAATGGGGGGTAGCTCATCTTTTCCCACAATCTAGTCCACTCAACACCCCCCCCCCCCCTCGGCTTAAAGTCCTGTCCCCCAAACATATTCACTGAACCCTACTGAAACTATTTCACGGTTTGCCGCTAGAAACTGGAGTCCCCCAATTTCTACCACAATAGAACCATCAACAAGATGATGACGGTTGTTTTTTTTCTTCTTCTTCCCATAGGAGACTTAGTGGGATTTTTGTCACGCCAGGTGTCGTGACACTCGCTAGGGGCTTATCACGCTATATTCTTAGTTGGGCGTAGTGAGAGAGAGAGAGAGAGGGTTGGTCTCCTCTCTATCTCTCGCTCTCTCTTTATCCCCAACTAAGAATATAGAGGGGATTAGCCCCTAGCGAGTGTCACGACACCTGGCGTGACAAAAATCCACTAACTTGACTAAGTCTCCCATTGATCAACCTCCTTCATCAAGTTGAACTTGAAGATTCTGCCAATGGGGGGGGGGGGGGGGGGGGGGAGCATGTATGTGGGCACGCTTGCGTGCTTGAATGTGTGTGAGACACTGACTGACTGAGACATCAAGAGACAAAAAAGCCGATCCTCTGTGTGTGTGTGTGTGTGTGTGTGTGTGTGTGTGTGTGTGTGTGTGTGTGTGTGTGTGTTTAAAAAAGTGAGTGAGTAAGTGTGTGAGTGTGTGTGTGTGTGTGTGTGTGTGTGTGTGTGTGTGTGTGTGTGTGTGTAAACAAATGAATAGAATTAAATAAATGTGTGTGTGTGTAATAATGTAAATACGTGTGTGCGTGCGGGGGTGTGTGTGGGGGGATGGGGTGCATGTGATAGGCTGCATAAATACCAATACATACATGCTGAATCAGAAAAATACAGTACAGTGTCCCTAGGGAGGCTAGTCTGCCGTACCCAGCTTTAGTGGAGCTGCTGGACAGGCTAAAACACGTTTCAGCCCCCAGCAAGCTGGGGACCTAGTCCGGCCCCAACCCAGCCTAATGCTGGGCCAGGCCCACAGTCGCCAGACCAGAAGAGAAAAAAAAGAAACAGCTGTAGAAAATTGGGAGGGGGGAGGGGGCTTTCATGGAGACCAAAGGGAGGGGAAGTGGGGGGAGAAGAAAGAAGTTGCAGTGCCAGTGGTTGAATCAGGTTTAGGAGCTAGCTGAGTGGACCTTAACGAGGTCCAATGACACAGCCAAAGCTCCCAGGGACCCCCATTTGGGGGTCTATGGTCTATGAAGCACTAAAATTCTAAAGGACCCTCTAAGAGAATGTGCAGGGGGTCCCAGGGATGCACTAGAAAAATTGTTTTTAGCATTCGCAATGCCACTGGGACCCTCTATCCCGCCTCCAGGACCCTCTATACTGTAAGTGAAGGAGTCCATGGGAGCCCAGGTTGTTTTGCGGGGCGATTGGGAACCCTGACAGCTTCCACCGTGTCCTGGGGAAGCACGTTCCAGTCTGGAATTCCCCTTTCTTCTTTCTCTTCCCAACCACCATCATCAAGTTGATGGTTCTTCTTCTTCTTCTTCTGCTTATCAGGCAGCCAACTTCATCATGATCAGGTTGAAGATTCTGCTGCACTTTCTGGGATTGTCTGCATTGAAGGTTCTGCTGGTATTGACCGGGGGGAGAAGAAAAATAGTGAAGGAAGGATTGTGGGGGGTGAGGGTTGTTGTTGAGGGGTGTAGAGTTGCAGTTTAGAAATGAAGGCACAATGCTTCTTTTCAACGATTCAAGCCAAAGTTTCTTCTGGCAGAAGTGGTTCCATGGTAAAATAATCATTGTGGTGAATGAATGTCAGTGCCTATGCCGCTGCAGGGTGACAAACTCAAAGCACATCATTCATCGCAGAATTCTTTGCAAATAAAAATAAAAATGCCTTGAATGGACAATATTCAACCAGTCAGTGAGTCACTCACTCAGATCACTGTCGCTGTAAAAACTACACCGCCACCGGGTTCCTGTGTGTGCGACTCGCCGACTGCGAGTGAGTAAAAAAGGTCGGAGTAAAAAAGCCATGATCATGATGATGATGATTACCACCGGCGCTACAAAATGTCTTTTGTCTAATGCCTTTTTCTTCTCTGCTTACTCACAATCATAGCTGATTTCCCAATGTTCGGCATGCTCCCCAACTGCAGACGGTTTTCTCCCTGGCCTTGAAAATATCGTCTGCTGTTTACCTCCCCGGTGAACAAACCCTCGATTTCCAAGGGCGTCTTCCGATTTGGCAAAATTCCTAACCGGTTCAGGTTGAGGAATTTCAGGTCATGTGATATGTTACTAATTTTAGATTTTCTACTTGCATTGTTTTTGCTGGCCATCCAGCCATACAAGCTCGCATATAAGTCTTCAATCTTGTCGATGCGCAGCCATAAAAAACTCGGGACTTTACTGGTTTCGTACTGCCTCCGGGCATTGCCTAAGTTGTTCCCACCAATCTTGTCTGATGTAAAACACCATTTTCGTCCATGCGCAGTCATTTGTGAAACACGCACGCACGCACACACACACGCACATTGGGTTTGATTCTCGATACTGTACGTTCAGCAACAGCAGTTTGATAACACACACGTACACAAGAATGAGAGAGAAAGGTGATTGTGGTGCATGCATGCATTCTTGTTACAATAAGATAAGGTCCTAAGATAATTATCAAAGAAAAATGCCCAATACCTAAGTATACAAACTTAGCCTACAAACTCTACAATAACATTTAAAGCATGGCCATCCAGCGTAGCATTTAATTGTTTAACACAGCATTTGGATATTGTACAGCCCTACTAATTACCCATCCAAGGAGTGTATGTGTGTGTCTTCTGGAGTGTGACTCTGTGTGTGTGCAGCTGTCTCTGTGTGTGTCCGTGCAACCTATGATTTGTTCAGATAAAGATTGTGTCTGTATGCATGCGTGCATGTGTGTGTCACTGTGTGTATGTGGGGGTGTCTGTGTGTGCTGCTATATGTGCTTGTGTTGTTGCTGGCTGTGCCATTCTTGAATACTATTTTTGTTGTCTGCTTATTGTTGAACACTTGGTTGAAAAGCGCTTTGGGCTCATTTGAGGTAAAGCGCTATATAAATGTAATATTAGTATTATTAATTGTTACTTCTGTAAATGGAAGTTGTCGCCACCACAGAAGAAAGAAAAAAAGCACTAAATACTTTATGAAACCGACTTTTCACACCAAAGCCTGCACTGCAAAAGTGTATTCTTACAACCGTTGTTGATGAAATTAGGATGGGGGGAGTGTTCTGGGTGATAGTTTTACCCTGTCTTATACTTTTTTAAAAATGGAGTGCTTACTGTGTCCCAGGTGTACCTACTTTGGGCCACTCATCCCGTTTTCCGTCTCTTTTTCTTTTTTAATTCATTCAAGTCGTTCCTGCCATATATGTGCGGAATTAATAGAAAGCTGTCAATTTGATGCATTTGCTTCAAGGGAAGTAAATCTGTGTGCACACCATACCTTGGTCACTTCTAAATTCGCTTCACTCCCTCAGACTACAATTTTGCCTCTTACTTTGCTTTTGAAGTGGTTTGTTGTGGGTAAACCAATTGGTGTGGAGTTTTTCCGATATATAAAAGTCTGATCTACCACTTCCCTATGTCTAAACCTGAAGTAAAAACCTGTAACCGTCTTTCATTTCTCCCTTTGTTTATGTATGTTTTGTTTGCGTGTATGGCTGGAGTGATTTGTGACGGGTTTTTTTAATAATTCAAAATCGTTGCGATGCGAATGAGTTAAACAAACAAAAAGTACCCATCCAAGCAGTAACTGTTACACTTGAAGGGACAAATTTGTACTTCATCACTATGCAGGGAGGTTTAAACCACTGGATGCTCGTCATGCTCATTGTCATGACAATGGGTGGGGTCCCTCCTCAACCAAGAACTTCACTTGCACTGCAAATATTCTGGAGGAAAGAGCAAACACGTTGACTGTGTGCAAGATTGTGTCAGGGTTATTATGCACACTTACATATGTCTACATGGGTGCAACTCCCTCAAATGAAACAAAAATGAAAGGCAGGGGTCCAGGGACCCATGGCCCCGGCAGGGTACAGGGGCAGAGCCCCGTCGGACAATTCAGGGGGGCAACTTGAGAGAGAGAGATAATGATATAACGAGACAGACAGTTAATATGATAGACAGAGACAGTTTGAGTCTGACAAGCCTTGTAAAATTATTACATTGCCTTTGTAAACTTCCAAGATAGAAC
>CM065701.1:33653478-33675978 GCA_017654935.2 Phymorhynchus buccinoides
TTCACTGGATGTATATATTATATTATGGCTTGGTATTTCAGTAAACTTACTTCACGGGCCTCAACGAACAATAGTTCTACAGAGCTATATTGTAACTGGTTCCATGTATCGAGGCCCTATCTCAGTTTGACAATATTCTGATGCCGTTGACTTATGAAACCTATAGCTATTGCGAAATAACTGGTATCAAATAAGAATGAAAATAATATAAAGCGGATATTATGCTATTTAATTTTTATATTTTTATAGCAAATGATTGAACTGGGAACCAATATTTAGGACAGTAGGCCCTGCGGCTTACCTTGGGGCCTTACAGTTTGGTAAAGTGACTCTTGTAATTGGCATCAAGGACAGGACATGGGATAAGGCCTTGTCCGACGATGCACTGATTCACTCGCTCTTTCGCAAGAGTGTTCATGCATTTTCACAACGTGACAGAGCTGCCAAGTGTAGGCCTATACGAGAGGAAGCATCGTCGGACAAGGCCTATATAGTTCTGCGGCTAACTTTGGTTAAAATCAGTTCAGTAGTTTAGACGCTGTGGGGTGAAACATGAAACGTTTCACACAGAGACAGACGCACGCATACACAGAGGGCAGAAAACTGACAACAGAAAAGTAGGCTAGCGGATTTTTTTTTTAACAGATACCGGGGTGATAGGGAAAGGTAGAATAATAAAGCTTTGTTAAATCAGTTCAGTAGTTTAGGCGCTGTGAAGTGAAATCATGAAACGTTTCACACAGACAGACGCACGCATACGTACAGAAGGCAGAAAACAACAACAGACTAGGCTAGCGGAAAAAAATAACAGATACCGAGGTCAGTGATGGGGGAAGACTACAATAATGAGGGGGGAAAAGTTGCCTAAAACCCCCAGATCAAAAGGCCTGATAAGTAATACTTATTGAAATAAATGATTTATGCATTGCACTGAAGTGTAACAACAACAAAAATCAAACAGAGAGAGACTAGTCTAGAGTTTAGGCAAAAACGGCACACGAATGACAAGCTTTGAACTGCCACCCGACCAAGACCTCTGTTCACTCATTTATTATGCCCCCTCCCCCAATCCTCTCTTCGTCCTCCGCCCACCTTCGTTTACGTGCCGCGGGAGCGTCACGGAACGGGACTCACGGCTGCCAAGGTAAGAGTGGACCCCTAAAAAAAAAATATGGCGGCTGACCTACAAAACGAACGGCTGCCTCAAGACTGGAGTTTCGGAGTTACGGGTGACGGCCGTGTCTTTTTCATCAAGTGAGGACAAGTTTCATCCTTGATTGATGGTCTCTTTTTTTCGTGTCGACGTCCTCTTGCTTGTGTGTGAAGGTGAAACGTAACCCCGCATTCTTCTCATACTTTCACCTGTTGTTCTGCTCTTTGCAGCGAGCGACACCGAGAGACATCTTGGTTGCATCCAGTTACAGGACGCCCTGTTCAAACGGGACATCAGGCTGCACCCGGTAAGTCAAACCATTTTATTTGTTTTATAATTATCCATTCGACACAACAGAATTGTGTTCTGTATTCTCTTTTACCGTTCAAACGATATATTTTAGACTGGTAGACATAGATTGGGGACACATTTTTTTTGTCAACAAGTGTTTGACATTCAAGGGAAGCAACTCTTTTCAATAACGGGACCAAGTCCAAGTGCTTTTCAACCTTTTGAATGTTTTTGTTCAATCAAAGGCAAGCACATTTTGTGGACATCAATCATAAGTCCGTTCTAACTCTCAAACGGTTTCACAATAAAGAAACAATTGAATTAAACTCTATTAGTATTACATTTAAGAGTTTTGTACGAACTTTGGAAGACAAATTCTCAAGTGGCATAATTCATAATTGTTACCTTGTCAACAATAGTTAGTACTCACATCAATTCTAACCGTCCCTGGATTAAAAAAATGAACTGGCTGCGTTTAAACTAAGCTGTTTAAAAATCTGTTTCTTCCAGCTTTGAAGCAATAGAAGAATGAGAGCCTGCTCTCTGGTACCAGTATAATACATCACACATGCCACTTCTGACTCTAATTGTTGTGTGTGTCTGTGTCTTTCTGTGTGTGTGTGAGCGTGTGTGTCACTCTGTGTATGTGTGTGTGTGTGTGCGTCATGCGTGTGTGTGTGTGTGTGTGTGTGTGTGTGTGTCACTGTGTGTGTGTGTGTGTTTCATTTTTAACGTCTATCCACCACTTGTGATGTTAGACGGGAAAAAAAGTGTTACAATATGTGTGTGCACATGAGAGTGTACATGCGTGTTACTGTGTATTCGTGTATGTATACATGCGTGCATGCATCTAAGTATATTACGCACATTATGAATAGGTTAAAATTACCTGATAACTTCATTTCAGATAAGCTTACGCTATAAATATTTAAAAAAAGAAATTATGCTTGTGAGAAAAGACAATTTGTTGATCAATAGAAAAAGCTACAGCCTGTTACTTTTTAGTGTTAGGTGTTTTCTAACATTAAATTGTCAGGGGCAGCCATGTGGATTAACTGTATGTTTGTCACTTTATGTTTATGTGTGTGTATGTTTGTTACAGTGTGTGCGCCCCACATGCGCTTACAAGTATTATGTGACAATAATATGTGTGTGTGTGTCTGTTAGTGTGTGTGTATCAATATGTGTGTGTATACATAGTATGTGTGTGTGTGTGTACACGTGTGCAGTTGCGAGCATGCATCAGCGTGTGTGTGTGTGTGTGTGTGTGCGTGTGCGCGTACATGCGCACATGCAAACTATCAGCAGTGTGTGTCTGTGTGTGTGTATGTGTGTGCACGTGTGTGCACGTGCATGCAAGTGTCATCAGTGTGTGTGTGTATGTGTGTGTGTGTGTGTGTGTTGTGTGTGTGTGTGTGTGTGTGTTGTGTGTGTGTGTGTGATGCTTATAATGTATGCTTGTGCTTGCATGCCCGTGTGTGTGTATATGTCTGTGTTGGCCGCGTCACCAACTCCCGAGTTTCTTTTGTTATTTTGTGACTTGATGATCAATCATAAACTGATAAAGTTTGATAAAGAACAGTTCATTAACATATCTCACACAGAGCAATGGGGAAAGTCATGGGGATGATAAATTTTACTGTGCTATCATTTGCTCATTTTTCATGTTCCCAAGCACAATATTCCTCTCTAAAGTGGAACTTTTCTTTCAATTTCTCTCCCCTTCAGCTACTTCTCTGATTGTCTGAACCTGTATTCTGTCCTCATTTCTTCGCTTTTCCCTCAGCCCATAAGGAAAGGCAAAAGTTAGTGGTTTGCTAAGGAACAAATATATGTACATGATGTATGCATAACAGATAAGATGGGGGGGGGGGGGGGGGTTGTGGGTAGTGGGAGCAGGAGGGCACACACAAGTCTCCTTCTCTTTTCCCTTGACAGTCGGTCTCTGTATGCATTATCCCCCCTGTGTATTATCATCCTCCGGTCACTCCAGGTATATGTCACTGTGAACATATAAATCTTGTCTCCCTCAGCATAATATAAATCATCATGTGACGTGCTGGTTAGCTTGGTGAAGAAACAAGGCAAACAATTTCCTGGGCGATTTAGTGAGGGTGACACTGAAAGGAAGTCTTGCTTTTTAGATTTAGTCTCCTTGGATAGAAGAACTGAACATAGTGGATCAGAAGTGTGGTCTGAATCGGTAGCTGTGGTTTGTGGTTTCTTTTTTCTCAGTGGCTTTGGTTTTTGGCTGGTTTCTCGTGAGTCGTGACGTATGGCTTCTGTTTGTAGTCTACACAAGTGCATGTGTGGCATTGTTGAACATTAGCAGGTTAGTGATCAGTCGGGTGCAAATCCAGAGTTGTTGGAAGTGTGACTGACAGGAGTGGACATGAGTGCAAAGTGTTGGAGAAATGAATCTTATATTCTTCTTAAAAGTTGTTACAATTGTCTGTGATGAGTAAGCAACAAAAGGAGAATAAACATTGGTATTTTCAAAGCAGGAAATTGTTTGTGAAAAAGCTTAAGTAAAATGAGTCTGCCAACCAACAAATCAACCAACTAATTAACTATATGTTATAACCAGTTTGACCTAAGTGGACCAGTTGCATAGGAAGTAAGTTGTACTTGTTGTAATATTACCTATTTTACTGACAATTCTGTCTATTTTCATTGTTTGTCCAGCACTCCCATTGTGTGTTTATTTGACAATCCATACTGTGATGCACATGTATACATGCATGCTAACAAGCAGTCTTGTGCATGCAGCTATGCACACTCACATACAGCTGTGGATGCATGCTCATGCGCATAGATGCGCGCACATGCATGCACACACGCACACATACACACACACACACACACACACACACACACACACACACACACACACACACACACACACACAGATAATTAAAGTACTTACAAACACATGCAGACTTCCTTCTCTTTCTCTTTCTCTCTCTAATAATTCTAACAATATATGCACGCGCACTCACAAATTATACAAGCGTGCGCTTTGCCTCTGTGTTTGTTCATCTACCTTTCTCTCTTTCTCTCTGTCTTTCTGTCTCTGTTCCCTCCACTTCCAGCCCCCACTCCATCCTCCTGCTCCACCTTAGGAAAGTGGCTCCATCATGGGATCAGAAATAGGGGGGTGGGGGGATGGAGCTGGGAAGTTGAGCTCATGTGTCAAATAACACCCCCACCCTACCACCTTCCTCAATCAATAGTGTAGTTTGTCAACCCATTCCCTGAATTCACATAGACCACAAAGGTTACAGTGGCAAAGGAGTAGTAGGAGGGGTCGAGAGAGACTGTGTGGTCGATACAGTTATTTTTACCAGTGCTTCTTACCTGCTAGTGCCACCGGGATTAATCCTGTCACTGCCCCTCAGGGCTTTTTCTTTTGCCCCCCTCCCCTCCCATATACCTCGGACTGTTTCCCTTCCCCACTAAAATCCCACCTGTAAGTGTCTCCCTCCTGAACAGTCTTTGCCTCTTCCTACTGGTGACATGTTTAGTGGGGACAGTTAGGTGTTGTCTGAGAATGGTGGATCGGTGGGAAGGTGTGCAAAAAGTTGACCTGAGCAGCAACTTTTGTGAGTTCACTTTCTCACCATCTCTTCTGTCTGTCTCTGTATGATGTATCTCAACTTGTCTGTGTTTTTTTTTTCCTCTTTCCTTTTTCTGTCTCTCTCCTAGAGCCATACTTCTTTTTCTCTCTGTTTTATTCTTTCTCACCATTTGCTCCCCTTCTCCTTTTCTATATCACCATTTCCACTTTCGCTCCTTTTCTCTCTCTCTCTCCCTCCCCCCTCGTCACTGCCTGGCCCTCTCTTTCTCTTTTTCTCTTTATGTGTGCATACATTTGTGCATGTGTGTGTGTCTGCACTTGTGTCTGTATCAGTGTGTATAATTTATATGCGTTTGGTCTTGTTAGAGGTGAGACTATGTTTTCTGTGGAAAACTTCTGCTAAATGCCAGAATTCAAGCTTGGATACTCTTGATTCCTGAACACCCCTGAGTCTGAGGTGAGCGAGACACCAAGCAAGGCCATCTCATCAGTGTACTGTAGACAATCTCTTGGCACGTGCTGGACCTTCAAACAAGACCCCCTCCCCACCCCCATCTCATCCCCAATCAAGTGCTTTGGCTTTAAACTAATACCCTGTAAGGAAGCAGGGTCGCTCCCAGCCCACAACTCCTGAAGGATTTCTGACGGGACTCAAATCTACAACCTCTGGAGTCATCTGCGTAGTAGGAAAATGATGTATCCACTCACCTTCTGCAGACCTGACATTTGTTGGGCATTTAATGATTTATGCAGTGAACTGAAGCATAGTTTTTGTTCCCTCTTGAACCACATCTGTAGCATTATTGAACTCTTCGGCTGCCTTTGCAATTGTGTTCAGCCTTCAGTCTTCTCTTCATATATTCAGAGCTGTTTAGTTTTATAAGATCACGGGCAGAACTGGGCCCATAAATCCCGTCGCTTCGACCTCAGTGGTATAAAGGACATTGATGCTGAAGCTTGAATGTGGTATTAGTGAATGCGGTACCATAGCCGATGAGGTTTGACCGAGGCGTGGTTCCTGCTACACTTATCTGTATTGTTAAAAATTCGGGACTTTGCTGGTGTTGCACTGCCTCCAGTGTCGTTCCCACCATCTTTGTATTTGCAAATGTCCCATGTGTGTCTGTTCCGGACCGATAGGACGTAAAGCACCATTTTTCAGCTTGAACGTTGAAGTCAAAATTCTTCAAGTTGCTGGGAAGACTTGCATATTGGAGCACCTTTTGAATAAACCTCAATCCACTCACCATTGGAATTCATGGGAGTGGAGCAATGATGGGAGTAAAACAATGGACATGGAAAGAAAAGGGTCTTTCAGAAAGGGAAAAGACGTGCGCGCATGTTTAATGTTGTTTATCATGCTACTACATGTAATGCATGATTTGGACTTCTTTCAATTGAGTGCCATTTAATTGGGGAATCAGACAGAGTGCAATGATGGGATACCGTAACCTACATAGGGCAGCATGTTTTTTGACTAAAATGCTTAGAGAATGGTCTCTGATCAAGATCAGATTTTTACTATGGTGGACTTGGTAGTATCCAAATTCTTCTTCTTCTTCTGCATTCCCAGGCCATATGGCCATAATGGTTAAGGTACGTAGTTGTCCGGTTTTCAGTTTTCACTTGTCTCCCCGCTGCGTACAGCCGACACATTCCGATTTCGGAGGAGCTCAAAGGAGAAATATTTGGAAGATTTTTTTTTTTTAAAGGCAGGAGAATGGGCCAATAAGTCAGAAAGATAGTAGATGATAGAAAGCAAAGGGAAAAGGCAGAGTCAAAGAGAGTGGCAGATTAGAGGAAGTTACAAGCACAGAACTTCCAGAAGGTGGGGAACTATTTTTACGAAAGACCCCCCCCGGTATCCCCTTGGGGAGAGTATCCAAATAATAATATTACTGTCCCAAAGGATGGGCATGACTTCAGAAGATGTGGATGAAACTGAAAGGGTCGGCTATTTTCCAACTCGACCAGATGACCAAACATCAGTGACCGTAATTGCCAGCTGGTGAAAATTGGAGAGCTACCTATTGTCCACATGGATTAGGTACGTTTGGGATCAGTCCATTTAACCCACCCAGACTTTGTGAGTCGAAGGAGTTTCTCTGTCTGACTGTTCTGTGGGTGGATTCAACTGTGTCAGATATATCGGTTGACGTTTGCGGCCCATTGAGGCAAGGGAGGCATAATATGGATTAGGCATTTTTCCTCTCTTTAGTAGACAGTGTCAACATGAGGTGAACTGGGTACCGGCGCTTGTTTATTCATCTGTGGATAGGGTCAGTTGGAATGAGGGTTTGGCATTCTTTCTTACCTCATTCAGTTACTACACTTCGGGGGTGTTGGCATGCGCACGTTCCGATCTTAATGACGGAAGCTTTTTCTCTCTCTCTGTCTGTTTAATGTATGATGCTATCGTTTATTTATCTCTGTTTGTTCGTCTGCCTGTCTGAGTATGTCTCTGTCTTTTTCTATTCCTTCCCCCCCCCCTCTCTCTCTCTCTCTCTCTCTCTCTCTCTCTCTCTCTCTCTCTCTCTCTCTCTCTCTCTCTCTCTCTCTCTCTCTCTCTCTCTCTCT
Organism: Phymorhynchus buccinoides; assembly: GCA_017654935.2. NCBI lineage: Eukaryota > Metazoa > Mollusca > Gastropoda > Neogastropoda > Raphitomidae > Phymorhynchus > Phymorhynchus buccinoides. Next base: position 33,661,077 of record CM065701.1, read on the forward strand.
CTCTCTCACACATTTTGAATGTTAATAATTAGTATAGTTAATAATAATAGGTTTGATTTTGTTATTGATGTGTTCAATATAGGGATGTTTTTTTGCATGCTTTATATTCTTTGTATGTTTTATTTTCGTTCTCCATTTTCTACTTTTATATATGTATTTTGTCTCTCTGGATGTCATGTTATTGCTTACTCTATTACCCTCTATAAATAAAATTCTCAATCAATCAATCAATCTCTCCCTCTCTCTCTCTCTCTCTCTCTCTCTCTCTCTCTCTCTCTCTCTCTCCTCTCTCTCTCTCTCTCTCTCTCTCTCTCTCTCTCTCTCTGTCACAAACATTCTATCCTTTACATGCACACACAAAACACACACACACACAAGCACGCACGCACACATGCATACACACACTCTCTCTCTCTCTCTCTCTCTCTCTCTCTCTCTCTCTCTCTCTCTCTCTCTCTCTCTCTCTCTCCATAAACTAATTTCTCTCCTCTCTTCCTCAAATTCTTTCCCCTTCCCAGTCTTTCTTTATCACCTAACAACAATCTTGCTCCCCCCCCCCCCTCCCCCAACCCCCCTGAGCCAGGTGTTTCATTTTCAAGCACATATAGACTTACCTGGGTTCATGTCAAAGCATATTTTTCAGTCAATGGGACAATTGAAGTCTTACGATACAAAGGCCACATCTATGGGGAATGTCGTGGGAAAGACCCTGGTGTATTTTGACAGCACAAAAACCCACGCTGTTCCTAAAGTGGGCCTCTGAAATGTCTGAATCAGTGAATGGGAACCGTTTTGTTAGGTTTTAGCTGCGTAATAGTATTTCTTGTGAAGAAAAGAAAAGAAAAGGGGAGTGTGGATGGAAGCGAATGAATACTTCTTCTTCTGAGTTCGTCATCGATCGCTCACACACGGTGTCCTGTCATTATGAGCACAGATGCATCATGCTGCCGTTATGCGCCTATATAAGAAATAGGCCAAGCATCTCCGTCTTCGGATGGAGAATTTAAAAAAAAAGAATTTCTAGAACAAAGGCAGGAGAATGGACAGGTTAGGCGGAATTAGATAGTAGATGACAGTAAGCAAAGGGAAAAGGCAGACTCAAAGAGAGTGACAGAGTGACAGAGTAGAGGAAGTTAAGCTAAGCACAGAAGTTGAGGGAACTATTTGTACAAAAGACCCCTGGTACCTCTACTGGGGGAAAGGGGGGGGGGAGGTATGTGTCTAGTTTGCCGTTTTATCTACCTCTACTTCTTGGTTGTCGTTGGAATGCTTCCTTTAGTACGTTTCTTGAATTGTATTTCACCCGCGTCTGCCTTTTGGGATTGTTGTTTAAAATTAATGTGTTAGCTTAAACCCCCCCCCCCCCCCCCCCCCCTCCCGCCCTTGGAGCCAAAGCTTGAATAAAAACTGTTCCAAACTGTAAATGCATTCCAAGCTTTCCGAGTGGGCTCTTCAGACTGAAGCCAGCGCAGAATGAATTAAAAAGTTGAAGGGACAGTGCTTTTTTTCAGGCGCTCTGTGACATCGTCTCTTTAGTCTAAATAAAATGTCCTCACTGTGTGCCTTGAGGATGAGTCATGGTTGATGCAGTTGGAAAGGTAGGGTTATCCAGCTAAGGGGAGGCACACACATGGCAACATGCTGAGCCTGGATAAACATTCAGTTGCAAAACGCCTATTTACACTTGCATATAATTATGTGTGGAGGGAAATAAATGACTTGTTTTTTTTTGTTGAACATGTTTCATTTTAGGTCCAACCTTTTTTTTTAGCTTTAGTTTTTAAAGGGACACCCTGACGGATGAGGTTTTTTTTGCAAGAAACATGTCGAGATCACCAGAAAGACAGCCTTTTCAAGGATCGGAACACTCACTTTGCTCTGGTTTTCAAGAAATCAAACCGTCAAAACAACGATTCCTCCTTGGCGGAGTTGCCGGAGAGAGAAGCCATTTTGGACAGGGTGGTTGGAGGACACTCAGAGTGGTTGAAGCTTTTTCTTTTTTGTAGTGCAGTAAAAAAAAAAAAAAGGAGCTTTTTCCTTTGTTGTGAGTGAAACTCCTTTTGGTAAGCTGTAAATAAAAAAGTTTGTATTGTGGAAATTTCGTTATTTTTGTATAAGCGACTCAGGTGGCCATTAGAAAAGATAAGGCACATGCCTTCTCTTTCACTGAAAGAATTTGACTTCCAGCACCTCCGCCAAGGAGGAATCGCCGATTTGACGGTTTGATTTCTAGGAAACCAGAGCAAAGTGAGTGTTGCGATCTGTGTAAAGGGTGTTTTCCTGGTGATCTCGACGTGTTTCTTGCAGAAAAACTCATCCGTCAGGGTGTCCCTTTAACACCTAAGTAATCGGTTTTGGGGGTTACGGGTGTCAACTCCAGTTTTATCAAAGAGGCTGCGGTGTAATAAACATGCATATATGTGAATGGCGCACACTGTCGGGTTAAAATTCCTAGCTCGCTCTGCTATAAGACTGACTATTTGCAGCATTTTGCGACATTGAGCATGAACGACAAATTTCACTTTTTTCTAGGGTTAGGGATAGGGTTAGGGTTAGGGTTAAGTAAATGGTTCAAGTAACGAAAAAGTGAAATTTGTGGTTGTCGCAAATAGTCACTCTCATAGTAGCGAGCTAGGAATTTTAACGAGCTAGGAATGTTAACCCTACATGCGCTATGCACTGTCATGTTTTTTCTTCTTCTCAGTTGTGATTAATGTTCAAAGCGAAGTACTGTAAAGAACAAAAGTAGAGGAGAGGACTTCGTGAATGAGAATTTTCAGGTGTCTTACCCACTTTGGGGATCAGAGGTGTTTTGGGATGGACATTTGCAGGGCTCCCAGGGACCCCCATTTGGGGGTCTATGAAGTACTAAAATTCTAAAGGACCCTCTAAAAGAATGTGCAGGGGGTCCCAGGGATGCACTAGATAAAAATCTTTTTAGCATTCACAATGCCACTGGGCCCCTCTATCTCGCCTCCAGGACCCTCTATACTGTAAGTGAAGGAGTCCCTGGGACCCCTTGTTTTGTGGGACGATTGGGAGCCCTGAATTTGACTTTTTGTTTTGTTTTAAAGACACTGATGTTGCAACCTAAATGTTTTATTTGAGATCTTGTGTTATCAGATTTTAAACATTATTATTCACTATATTTTTACTGGATTCGCCGTTTTTTGAATTGTCATGACGATAAAGCAAAGGGCTAATTGTTTTCAGAGTTGGTAACAATTCTTATTCAAGTTTTCTTTTTTTTTAAACAACAGAAAACCAAAGATTCTGGTAACATTTTTTATGGCGAACCGGGCTGATTTTCTTTTTGTGGGAACAGTAAAGTACTGTTTTTAAGGGACATAACCAGTGTTTCTGTCCTCACTACTCATGAAAAAGACTGGAGTTAGTCTTTTCTTTTCAGTGCTTTGATATGGTTTATAACACACTCACATAGCAGCGCGTTATATTCTTTGTTAAACTTGTCTGATGTAAAAAAAAAAATCAAGTAGAGTTAACCCTTTCACCGCCAAAGTCTCATTTTAGCACCACAGTGATTTAACACCTATGTCACTAAAAGGCATCAAATTGGGGTCTATTATCCAAAGACCCTATTGTTTTAGTTTTGGGAAGTAAGGATAGATCTTATTTTATGTTGTCACAGAAGAATCCCCAATACTGCAAATGGATTTTGTTCTCTACACAGGTACATTTAACGGACATTTTTGGCTGAAATATAGCTGGCGGTGAAAGGGTTAAAATAGATAATTGTTTAAGTACTGGTACTTTTCCAAGTACCATTGTTTGTGGAAATTTGATGTTTCGCAATATATATAATTGTGAAGTCAGAGACAAATGCATGGATGTTCATAGTTAGACAATATAACCTACATCTCTCTAGCACCATGCAAAGAAATTCAGACCATCTTCTACTTTACGCATCCCCATCCCCCCCCTCCCCCCCCAAAAAAAAAATTGCATTGAAAATTTTCACCGAGAAGCAACATTCCGCAATTCTTGAGAAAGGGATAAGGTTAGGATCAGCCAAGGATTATTTTTATAAAACGGAAAGTTTTTGAGATTGAGGGTCGTAAACACGAGGGAGAGCGTCTAAACTACATATTTTGTCGAAATTCGTTTTCCTCTGACATATTGCTAGAAATGTTGCTCTGACATGCTATGAGACAAGTGTGGTAGACGTGTGCGTGTGTGAGGACCCCTTTAGTCGTTAGGGTTAGGATCAGCCGAGGATTGTTTTCATAAAACGGAAAGACTTTGAGATCGAGGGTCGTAAATGTAATTGGGATAGCGTCTAATCTACACATTTTGTCAAAATTTTTTTTTTCCTCTGACAGATTGCTAGAAATGTTGCTGACAGGAGCTGTCAGCATGGTATGAGACACAAACTGTGGTTAACCCTTTCACCCTCCAGCCATTTTTCAGCCCAAAAATACCATTAAACTTAATTGCAGGGTGAAGAGAAAAAAAAAGTATCTGCAATATTGCGAATTCCTCTGTGACATATATAACATTAGACCTATCTTACCTCTCAAGATTAAGAAAATAGGGTCTTCAGATAACAGGCCCTGATTTGATGCCTTTTAGTGACATGGATGTTAAACCATTGTGGTGCATGAATGCGACATTGGCGCTGAAAGGGTTAAAGTGTGCGTGCGTGAGGACCCCTTTAGTGGCTGTGCCTGTCGTGTGAGCAGTGAACTGTGGAGGACATGCCGTCACAGTGTGCTGGCTGCTCGAGTCTATTCAGGAGAAGTGTCTTTTTATATCTAGGGAGGGGAGCTAAACGTCAGGTTAATTAAAGCCGTAAGACGGAGTACAGAAGGCTGGTGTCACCTGCTGGATTTCATCTGTCGAAAAACTGGTTAATTTAAAACAGACCGCTTTGTAGACGGCAAACGACAAACCCTCCTGTTGAGTCTTTTGGGTGTTTGTAGCTACAGGTGTGTAGGGGTGGGTGTATGTATGTGTGTGTGTGTTTTTGTGTGTGTGTGTGTGTGTGTGTTTGTCTGTGTGCATGGGTTGTGCCTGAAAGAGAGGGTGTGTGTTTGTTTTGTGTTCATGTGCATGTGCAGGTTTGGGTGTGTTTTTTTACATGAGAGAAGGTGTTCTGTGAATAAAGGGGGTATAAAGAGGGTTTGGGACATCATGTGAACTGAGTGCTTTAAAAACAACAACCCCACCTTCATTCTGTGTGTTTCTTTTATTTTATTTTAGCATTCAAATTGTCTAGGATTATCAGCATTTATATTTTACCATATTTCTCGGACTGTAAGGCGATACTTTCCCCCCAGACTGAGACCCCTGCACCTTATAAAGTTATAATATGACTGATAATATAGTATGAAAATATACCAACAAAAACTGAGTTTGGTGTAAAACTTGTGTGTGCGCATTATAGTGTAGTCCGAAGAATACGGTAAATCATTTTATCCTAAACAATTTACAAATTTATTCTTCTTCTTGGCTTACCCTGGCTAAAAGACTCCAGGGATCATCCCAACAGCGGAAGCACTTGAACACTATGGTACTAGTGCATCAGCTATGGATGAGAGCATTACGTGTGTGACTGATTTTCATTACCCTGCCACGTGGCAGCCACACTCCGTCTTCGGGGGAATTTACAAAATAATAGTGATTGTTTTTTAAGCCTGCCATTTTTCACGAAACACATCCAAAATATTTCCTCCAGCCGAAGTCGGACGTGCTGGGCCTAATTATGTCTTGCTTAGGTGCATAATAGCATCTGCGCTCATAATTGACAGGAAACTGTCTGAGCGATCGAAGAAGAAGAAGAAGAAGAAGAAGAAACCTCCATCTGGTTTTTAAAGGGATGCATTCCGTCATTTCAGATTTCATTTCCCAGTCTGTCTTTTATGCTATGGTAATGGTATACAGTTTTTAACACAGGTTGTTTTCCTTCTTGACTGTTTCAGATATGCCAGGGATGCCCGGTATATTTTATGCACAGTGTTATTATCTATTAATAATAGATCAATCACTATGGTTTGTTGACCAAATTTTGTTGTTGTTGGAAGAACAGGTTGATAGAAACGTTCTCAAGTATGAAAAACAAATTTATAGACAAACGGAACCATCAGTTTATTGTTCATTCTCTTGTTATAGATTTCACTTTTTTTTCTCGGAAACTTGTTTTCCCCTTCTCCGAAAGTTTGTAGCCGTCTGAAATCCTTTAATCCCAGAGAAGTCTCAGAGTTGTATACTAATAGCCTGTTATAAATTGGGTTAGTAGAGTCTTTGTTTTTCTTATTATTTTGTAAAGTATACATTACTATGGACATAATAAAGAATGACAGAGGTTTCTTTTGCTATAATAAGGAACTATTTCAAATTCAGGATTTTTTTTAATGCTTTGCAGTGAACTACAAGTGTGCTCACTTGTGTGTGAACATGTGTGTGTGTGTGTGTGTGCACATGTGCATATTGTGTCTGTGAGTGTTTGCAGTCTTGTTGCATCTCTTTCTTATGCTTGTTTTTTTGTGTACAGGTACAGTTGAAACTGCACACGCGTTTTTGTGTGTGTAGTGTAGTGTGTGGAAGACAAATTGCACTGCTCTAACTGCATGCAATATTGATATTATGTTATGTACCGGCATATGGTTTTAGAAGTGTACTTTCATCAACATTCATGTGCCCATGGATGACAGCTACACACTACACACAGGCCCACGCATACGCACGCACACGCACACACGCACACACACGCACGCACACACACACACACACACACACACACACACACACACACACACACACACACACACATGCACAGACAGAGCCACAAAGACAAAGACAGATTACAGTTATTTTTACACACACACACACACACACACACACACACACACACACACACACACACACACACACACACACACACACACACACACACACAGAGAGAGATTCTACACTCACACACATGTTTGCATGCGCACATGCATGCACACACACACATGCTCACAGAGAGAGAGAGAGACAGAGAACTGTCACTCCTTCCAAATCAGTATGTATCGGCTGACTGCAGCGGGGAGACCAGTGAAAACTGAAAACCGGACACATACATACCTTACCCATTATGGCCATATGGCTTCAGGAACGATAAAGAAGAAAAGAACACAAAAAGAAGAGAGCTGTCACATCAAGAAAGCCCACAAAGAAATAATTCTGTCAAGTGGATGTCACTGGAAAGGAACTATTTCTTTAGACTTACCATATTGGACTAGTATAAGGCAATGCTTGTTTCCCCAGACTGAAATCCCTGTGCCTTATAATCATATAGTAAAAAGCCAACTGTCCGTGTGTGTGTGTGTGTGTGTGTGTCTGTGTGTGTGTGTGTCTGTCTGAAACATGAAACGGGCCTTATAATCATAATAATCATAATGGGAATTTATATAGCGCTCTTTCTCACATGAGCTCAGTGCGCTTTACATTGATAACAAGAACAAAAAAGGCAAAGAAATAATTAATCATTAGAAAGTAAAATAAGCATGATGCTTGCGCGCAACGTTATCTTACTTCCTTACACACACACACACACACACACACACACACACACACACACACACACATACACACACATGCATGCGCACACACACAATTAATTATACAAGAGTAAAATAGTTACAATATGAACATTCTAAGAAGAAACATAGAGACCACATTCACATTCTCAATCAAGTTTGAATACAATACTGCAACTTGAAATAAAATCATACTGCCATCGACATACCAATTAAATGACTAATTATAATAGACAAATTCTGCAAAAACAAAAATACCCTTCTACCTCATTTACAAGCATTTAAAGTTTACAAGACGTAGACATTCTACATACAAATACGAATTATGAAATAATTGTACAAGAATTCTGCAATAACCCCCCCCCCCCCCACCCCCACACACACACACACATATATTTCACCTACCTTGTTCACTTTTCATCTCTATATATAGGTATGACAAATTTCAGTTTACTGCTGGCACCGTTCCTCCAGCCTACATGACTCAAAAGTTAGAGCATTTGAAATGTAATAGTAGGAAAATTGTTTAAAACCTTTTTGTCCCTATGTCTTTGAAACAAACATTAAAACCAATTAACCAGTTATATGCTAACTTGGTATCTTGATCTATGTTCTAAAAAACATAAAGAGTGCTAGCTTAGTTTCTCCTCCTTATTAAGACATAGGGACAAAAAGGTTTTGATCAATTTTCATATATATATATATAGGGATATATAAAAGATAATTATGTGAAAGATGGAAGGGAAAAGATAAAATGTACGCCTAATGTACAAAGCAAAGATGTTTCTTTACAAAGCACTCTCAGTCCCTCCTTACAACAATGGGGGACCTGATTTATCTAACCCCACCCCCCCTTCACTACTAGCTAGCCTACTCAAGCCGATCAGTTCCCCCTCCCACCACCACACCCCGCCCCTTCACTACTACTCAAACCAGACAACCCTTAGAGGACCAGTAGGAATGATAAAAGGGAGAAGAGGGTCCTTGAAGCTGAGTGGCCAGGTATTGTAGTAGGGGAGATAACATTTAGCACCCCTCCCCATTTGCATTCTTCCAACCCTTCTCCCTCTGCATACTTCTTCCACCCCTCTCCCCTATACTGTCTCCTTTTTCCTTCACCCCCCTTTCTTCTCCACCCTCACATTTCATTTTTACAATACAGTGGAACCTCCCGTATAATAAGACCTCCCATTATAAGACTCCCTCCCATATAAGACCTACTTCTCTGATACATTGCCCTTCTTTGTAAGTATTTAAATGACCTCCCTTATAAGACCTCATTTGGGACGATTTTTGAAGGTCTTATAAGGGATTATAATTATGAAATCTCACATGGTACCGACAAACATATTCTAAAAACTTGCAAAGAGGAAAAAGATCTTGGAGTCATTTTTGACTCTGGATTAACATTTGATAACCACATTAATACGGCTATTGGTAAAGGCAACAAAATGCTGGGCCTAATTAGAAGAAGTTTTATTGGGTTAGATAATATAGTATTTTTAAAACTATATAAAAGTTTGGTCAGACCTCATCTAGAGTATGGAAATCAGGTTTGGAGTCCGTTTTTAAAAAGGCAATCGGCAGCATTGGAAAGGGTCCAAAGACGAGCAACAAAATTGATTAAAGGCGTTAGTCACCTCGATTACGAACATAGACTAAGAAAGTTGAAATTACCATCTCTGAAATACAGAAGAATTCGTGGGGATCTGATAAATACATACAAAATTTTTCACAGTAATAACAATACTAATAAATCTTTGTTCCAGCTAACAACTGACTCAAGAACCCGTAACAGTGATTTAAAAATACTAACCCAGTATAGCCGAACTAATATTAGAAAAAATTTCTTTTCTAACAGAGTAATAAAGTTTTGGAATACTCTTCCTGCACATATTAAACAAGCACAGAATCTAACACAATTCAAAAACCTCCTTGGTGGATACACCAACATATCAAAACTTCAATATGAGCATGACTAAAAGGCAGATTTGCCGAAAACAAAATACAAAAACCTCTCAGCTGTGCAAAATTTCAAACAAAAATGACAGGACAGTGAAGAGGCCGCGAGGCCTAATGTCCTAACTACCTGACCTGACCTGACCTGGGAGGTCCCATTACCTCAAGGTTGGGGCTAGTAAGAGTAGTAAGAGCAGGATCAAAAGAAACGTTGATTCAAGGTAAATTGATACTTATGACGAATGCACACTGACACATCTTTTAGATAACTTTTAATAACTACCATTCATTTCTGGCTGGTTTTGGGCCTCTTTAATTAAATCCGCAGCAGTACTAAACTCCCATCCGTCCGTATTAACAAACACCTCTACTACCATATTCTAATCAAAACATACCTCATCATTATTATTATATTAACCCTTTTGCCGCCAACCAGTTTTCAGACAAAAATTGATGTCAAACTTGCCTGGGTAAAGAAAAGTTGGCTTCTGTAATACAGTGGAACCTCCCTTATACGACCTTCAAAGATCATCCCAAATGAAGTCTTATTAAGGGAGGGATCTTATAAGGGAGGTAATTTTAATACTCACAAAGAAGGGCAATGTCTATGAAAAGAAGGGCAGTGTCTCAGAAAAGTAGGTCTTATATGGGAGGGAGTCTTATAATGGGAGGTCTGAACAGGGAGGTTCCCCTGTACTGTGAATCCCCCAATGACATGTATGAAATAAGGCCTTTCCTTATATCCCAACATTAACAACATTATAAGAGCATTGGAAACCAGATCCTAATGTCATGCCTTTTAGTGATGTGGGTGTCAGATCAGTGCAGTGCAGAAATGTGACATTGATGGCAAAAGGGTTAATCCCTTAATTCTTAGTACCCCTTCTCCATTTATTTTTCTCCCCCATCTTCATGAGTTCATCCTAACAAATGTTCCATAAGTGCCTCTAAGCAGGTCTCTGAGGACGTGAAACAAATTTCTGATTCTGTTGATTCAGGTAGTAGTGTAGGGTGTCAGGCTCAATGAGAAAATATCTGAATATAAATGGGGGGTTTTCCTTCCGGGTGGGGGTGTAGTGATATTGGTGAGGGAGAGGGGGGGTATCTGGAGGTGGGTGGGGAGAGAAGGAAGGGGTAACAGGGTCGGGGTTGTGGTGAGGGTGGATTTAACCCTTTCACCGCCAACCATATTTCAACCAAAAATGTCCATTAAATTTACCTGGGTAGAGAACAAAATCCATCTGCAGTATTGGGGATTCGTCTGTGACAAATATAAAATAAGGTCTATCCTTACTTCCCAAAACTAAGACAATAGGTTCTTTGGATAATAGACGCCAATTTGATGCCTTTTAGTGACATAGGTGCTAAATCACTGTGGTGCTAAAATGCGACTTTGGCGGTGAAAGGGTTAAAAGTTTGGATCTTATCTTTGACCGAAGAGGACATGCCCACTCCTATTGTATTGCTGGGAGAGGTGGAACAATGGTGGCCTTGACCATGTGTGATATTAATCAGTAATGATATGCACACCATTCTGCATGTTTTCTGTGTGTGTGTGTGTCACTGTGTGTGTGTGTGTGTGTGTGTGTGTGTGTGTGTGTGTGTGTGTGTGTGTGTGTGTGTGTCACTGTGTGTGTGTGTGTGTGTGTGTGTGTGTTACTGTGTGTGTGTGTGTGTGTGTCACTGTGTGTGTGTGTCACTGTGTGTGTGTGTGTGTGTCACTGTGTGTGTGTGTGTGTGTGTCACTGTGTGTGTGTAAGGAAGTAAGAGAACGTTGCGTGCAAGCATCATGCTTATTTTACTTTCTAATGTGTGCCTATCACCGAATCTGCTTATTTGACTTTCTAATGTGTGCCTATCACCGAATCTATGATTATAAATATAATGTAAAAGTGTGTGTGTGTGTGTGTGTGTGTGTGTGTGTGTGTGTGTGTGTGTGTGTGTGACAGTGTGCAGGGAGTTGATAAGAGACTGTCATCTGTTTCATTTCTTGGACCATGCACACACATGGGTGCGTGCACCAAAATATGCACACACACACACACACACACGCACGCACGCACGCACGCACCCACACACATTATGAAATTATGTCCATCTAAATCTACTTTTAAAAGAACTTTAAAGAAGTATTTGATTGATAAATTGTAAAATCTTCATTTATTATGATGTATATTCATAAATATTATGTCAAAAATGTTATTGTTCCTTTTTTTTTTTTCTTTTTTTCTTTCTTTTTCTCTCAATTATTATGTTTTGTGTGCTCTCTCTCTCTCTCTCTTCTTTCCTTTCTTCTTCTCTCAATTCTCTCTGTTTCTCTCTCTCTCTCTCTCTCTCTCTCTCTCTCTCTCTCTCTCTCTCTCTCTCTCTCTCTCTCTCTCTCTCTCTCTCTCTCTCTCTCTCTCTCTCTCTCTCTCTCTCTCTCTCTCTCTCTCTCTCTCTCTCTGTGTCTCTCTCTGACCCCCTCCCTCCTGCATGTAATGTACACACTCCTTCATATTTCTTTAGGATTAGGAAATAGGGACAACATTATATAACTGTTACACTTTCAAAGTCCCATTTTGTGGTTTTGGTTTTATTTTACATACTCAAGGTATATCGTACACTCAGGTTTTTGCGATGGATTAATCATCGTATTCGTACATTATGTCATTATAAAATTGTAATTGGTCGAGCTGATTTTTAAAGCTGTTAGTATTAGGTGCTCTCTTTAAATGTTAGTTGGTAGTTGATTCCATAAAGGTGCAACTCTGCTTAGCAAAAGAATATTTTCTTGTGTTAGTTTTACAATATTCAATAAATACTTTATCAGTGCTTAATTTCTTGTTCTGTCATAATTTGTTAGTTTGAGAAATTCTGTTGCATTTAAGTCATCAATATTATTAAATATTTTATAGCTTTGTATTAGATCTGATCTCTTCTTACCGTATTTTTCGGACTCTAAGGCGCACCTTTGTATAAGGCGTACCCCCCAAATTTTTACCCAAATTTCAGATTTTGTTATTATATTTTCTTACTATTTTATCAGCCACATTATAATTTATTAAGACAACTTTTATAGCGCCTAATCTTTAAGCTCTAAGCGCTTGGGGTGCAGGGGTCTGAGTCTGGGGGAAAAAGTATCGCCTTATAGTCAGAAAAATACGGTACTCTTCTTGCTTTCAAACTTGGGAAGTTTTAAGGCGTTCCATTCTCTCTCTCTTACTTCCAGATTTTGTGTGTTGCGGATTGTGCCTGGGTTTCCGCGCATAACTTGCACGTATATGTGTGTGTGTGTGTGTGTGTGTGTGTGTGTGTGTGTGTGTGTGTGTGTGTGTGTGTGTGTGTGCCCTTAGGGAAGAAATTCTGCATTTCATTTTCAATCACAAAGTGAAGTTTTTGCACATTTATGAATCTTAACCCTTTCACCGCCAGCCATTTTTCAGCCAAAAACCACAACATTATAGTTAACTGGGTGGAGAAACAAATTATCTGCAATATTGAGAATTCCTCTGTGACATTAGGCCTATCCTTACCTCCCACAATTAAGAAAACAGGGTCTTTGGATAACAGGCCCTGATTTGATGCCTTTTAGTGACATGTGAACCATTGTGGTGCATAAATGCGACATTGGCGGTGAAAGGGTTAACACTGCTCTGTATGTGCAGAGGTTTGCTGAGCACTGTTAGTGCACACTTGTGTCAAACATCTGGTGACTGCACACACAACAGCTGTGAACTGTCTTTCTTTTTTTTTTTTTTATTTTTTTATAACTAGTTTTTAATTAGACGCAGAGGAGCATTGACATTAAGTAGCAGACTCAGTGACTTATACTGCCGTTGGCTGCGAGGTTTGAGATAATAAAACTGTCAGAAAAGGAGACATCAGTTGGACTGTGTGAGGTAATCAAACGTTTTTTAAGTGATCGTATTATCCATAAACGCTGAACATGGGAGCTTATACCGTATTTTTCGGACTTAAGGCAATACTTTTTTTCCCATATTGAGACTGCTACGCCTTATAAAATAAGATTGATACTATGCAGTAAAAATCGTTTAAGGTCAAAATGGGACTGACATTTTATTTTGAGATAGCCAATATTTTGAGTTAAAAATACTTTTCAACATAGAGATAATTATACTGGGACCCAAAAATTATTGTGAGTTATCCAGTGTTTTTGAGTTATCAGTTCTCCACTGTAGTAAGAAAATATGCAGTGGAACCTCCCTTATAAGACCTTGAAAAATCATCCCCCCAAAAAGGTCTTAAGTGGGAGGGAGTTGTAATAAGGGAGGTAATTTTAATACTTACAAAGAAGGGCAATGTCTCTGAGAAGTAGGTCTAAAGTGGGAGGGAGTCTTATAAGGGAGAGTTTGGTTGTAAGCACAGAAACAGATCTAGTACTTTAGGAAGAAATTGAGACCAATGAACAAAAGAGTCATGTTCATTTTTTTTTATAATTTGTAAAGAAATCTTATTTCTTTAAGTTTTACCATGAGTTACTTGTTTTCTTTAAAGATTAATATTATTTACTCTGTTTTTTTGTTTAATATTAAGGCGATACTCCCCCCCCCCTTACCCCCCCCCTCAGAGTGAAAATAGGGGTTTACTTCCTCTTCGGCCTTTCGGCCATGTGGGGCATTTGTGTTATAACCATGGTGGGAACAATACTGGGGGACAATACCTGGAGGCAGTGCTTAACCAGTAAAGTCCCATCTTTTTTAAAAATACAGATATGTGTAGCAGTTTTACCTCGGATAAACCTCATGGGCTATGTAATGGTACTGCTACTTGCCCCCCCTCCCCCCCCCAATCAGAGTGAGACCGGTCAGCCTTATAATATGACTACTAATTATAGTAAGAAAATATAATAACAAAAATCTGAATTTTATAAAAAAATTTGGAATTCTCTCCCTGACCATGCACCGTAACCAGTCCACTCTTCCTTCCTTCAAGTCCCAACTCTTTGTACCCACTTCTTCAGGAAAGCTTTCTCTCTGCAAAGTCTATGATCCTTTCCCCACTCTTGTTTTCCAGCTCATTGAAGACGTTGAGCGATGAGGTTAACGCGTGCGCGTGTGTGTGTATGGGGTGACGGTGGGGAGTAGGGGGGCAGGGGTGGGGATGGGAGGGGCTTAGTGGGGGGATGGTTTTTGGGTGGTGTTGAAGGGACGTGGGTGTAAAGTGTGTTGTGTTATGATTATATGCAATGCATTCTCGAGATATGTATTCATTTTGATAGAGATGTATGGTGAGGATGCGTGGGCCAGTGTGTTAGAAATGTTTGTACGAATGGTGAGTGAAAAGCGCATTGAGTTGCTTTGCAAGATTATGCGCTATATAAGCATTATTAATTATTATTTATTACTCCGAAAAGAAGTACTTTCAATGTTTAAAAAAAATAAAGACCTGCTTTTCTTTGG
>CM065701.1:33685978-33768478 GCA_017654935.2 Phymorhynchus buccinoides
AGAGTCAGTTTAATTTCAGATTGAATGGTTAAAAGATACGCATTGTAAAGTTTTGCTGAAAACCGAAATTGTCACGCGAATGGCGTCACTTTCCATCTTTGGAGATGACCAAGTGCAGCATTGAACGTCTTGTGCTAGTGGCTGCCGCACTGTCCTATTGCTGTAAAAGATGGTTTATGTTAAAAACGACAGCTACAAAAACAACCAAACAGGAATCGGTCATTGTCATCTTGTGGGGACAGCTTTGACAGCAATATTAGAGCAAAAAGTCCTAGTTTTGTAAAGCTGCGATTAGGACATATCAGGCATGGGAATTGTCAGTCTTTTGGCTGATTTCAGCTTTTTTGATGGTCCTCTTCAGTCTTTTTTTGCAAGTTTCAGCTTTTTTGATGGTCCAAGAGGACATTTATGAGATAAAAAAAAAAGAAGCCCAATGAGTAAATATTGGTTATAAATAAATTTGCAAAATGAACTAAATATATCAGTCTTATCTCTAATACTGTTTTTAAGGCTTAGATAACAGAAGAAGCTTCATTTTCTGGGGGCTGTATCCCAACACACACTGTCAGTTAGTTGTTTTTTTATTCCTTGTTCCTATGCCTGCTTCCAGACCCCAATTTTCAGTCTTTTTTGTCTTCTCTAATTCCCATGCCTGCATATATTGGAGGCCAATTCCTGATTAAGGGTGATTTTGTTTCACTCGTATATTTTTATGTAGATTTTGTGTATCTGATTTTTCGCTCGTTTTCACATACTCCCGAGGATGTTATTATTTGTAATTTTAGTTTTCTTCTCTGTTTGTCGTGTGCTTGTCCTTCACTTTTGTTAGTGTCTTTTTTGTCCTATCAGTCAGTTGTTGTTTTTTGTGTGTGTTTTTCCTTCACTTTTGTTAGTGTCTTTTTTGTCCTATCAGTCAGTTGTTTTTTGTGTGTTTTTCTCTCCCTGTCAGTTAGTTGTTTTCTGCTTCTTCTTTTTCATCTCCTCCTTTACATCATTGTTTTTTAAAATCAATGCATTAAGGCATGTAAGAAACTGTTGATGTGTATGTATGTACATTATGTATTGTCAAAGACTGTATAGGGGAAGATAAGCATCCGGTCTCTTTTCCCTATATGAGTAGTGAGGACAGAAACACTGGTTATGTCCCTTTTAAACAGGACACATTTTGCACGTCGATAGGCCAGTTGAATTCTCCGTTCAAGTTCCAGTCTGAGTTTTTGGATAGCCGTCACTGTGAATGGTGTACTGTCGACACTAACGATAGCTCTTATAGCTCTTATCAGCCCGGTTCGCCGAGCTCTTAAGTAATCCATCTTACCCTTTTAGAATGTCTTTGGCATTGTTAAAAAAAAGGTCAAATAAAAAAATATATATATATATCTTGGAGGCCAAAATTTGGGAGGAAAAATAAAAGCCAAATCAAGAAAATTGTCTGCTTAATTAGTCAGAGAGTGGAGAATATAATACTCTCCTAAACGACACTCGAGCCAAAACCCACCCCCCAAAAAGCGTCTGCTATTAGTCGAAAAATGCACAGTGTGCTTTCTCCTATAAGGGTTCTTGGAAGAAGGGAAATGTAGAAGTGGTAAGCTGACGATTTAAGCTCTTTGCTGTTGGGTAACAGGTGTATCATGTATCGGGTAGATTACCATCAGGTAATTCAGCCATTGACACACATTTTGTACTCCCTGGAATTCTATGAGAACGCTTCAGCAGGAGTATTTTGCAACAGGAATGAGGGTAATAGTGTGGTTATCTCTTGCACAGTGCGTGCAATGTGTGTGTGTGTGTCAAGTCAAGTCAAAATCATCTTTATTGAGGGTTAAAGAATAAGCTGACAAAGCTTTTTTTCATCCTGCCCTCATCGTGTGTGTGTGTGTGTGTGTGAGTGCGTGTGTGTGTGTGTGTGTGTGCTTGCACGTGTGTGTGTGTGTGTGTGTGTGTGTGTGTGTGTGTGCGTGTGTGTGTGTGTGTGTGTGTGTGTGTGTGTGTGTGTGTGTGTGTGTGTGTGTGTGTGTGTGTGTGTGTGTGTGTGTGTGTGTGTGTAAGGGTATGAAAACAGAAAGTGTTTCAATCACCACACTCTACAGCAGAACTGTCATAATGAAAATCTGGTAGATTTATTAAAAATTATTTCCAGTTGCACATTATCCCCGTTTAACTCTTCTAGTGCCGTGTATTTTTTGTACGCTCTTTGTTGTCCGTTGCATCTCAACTGACAAGAGGGGAGGTAACTATTTTTTTTCGAGTGCGCATGCATTGCTTTAATGGAAAAAACACTGACATAAGCTCTAACAATAGACAAACACATGGCAGGGTACTTGGCAGTGAATGTCTTTGCATTTAGTGGGAGTGTAGAGTGATGTACTGGGCGAATGTATTCGCCCAGTGCTAGTAAAGTTATGCAGAGGCTTACCATATATACCCACAGTGAGTTTCACTGTTTATTACAATATGTATTGTTGAAGGCACTGAACCGATCTTACTGAAAATTGGCAAAATGTCTGATGTCCGTTATCTCAATTTACCCAAACGGCACGCCATACGAATGGGTACCCTCAAGGAGGTTGATTTTTTTTTTATGACAATGCGTATTATTATTCTTAGCTTTACCCCTTTTCTGAGAGTACGCATGTTTGGCTGACCATCCTGTTATGCGCCATGTTGGGTTTTCTCTTGTGCAGCTCCCCTCCCCAGAGTCCCAGTGACGGAGGGGAATTGAGAAGGGGAACGACCAGCAACAAACAGAGGTTAGTACGTGCCCCTGACTGCTTTATTAGATTCTAGGCACTGTGCGTTGTCTTTGATTAATATTGAATTGGTGACAATATTTGTATATTAATAACATTTTACGGACTACAAGGTGCACCTGATTATAAGGCGTAGCCCCCAAATTTTACACCAAATTCAGATTTTGTTATTATAGTTTCTTACCATATTATCAGTCACATTATAAGGCGCAGAGGTCTCAGTCTAGGAGAAAAGTATCGCCTTAGGCCGTGTACACACATAAGCGGATATTCCATGCGGAAACCCGTGCGCAATCCATAAATAAGTGAAACAAAGAAGGGAAAAGATTTGCGCACGTGTCCGAATTTCCCCATTGCACGTAAACTTATCCTTCTTTCTTCCACTTATTTAGGGTTTTCGGTACGGAACTTACGCGTCTAATGTGAACCCGACCTTATAGTCCGTAAACTTTATATAGCACAAATATTTAGAAAATTCTATTCATGGCGCTTTACAATGAAATACAACTGCAAACATTCCCACATGCGCGCGCGGCACGCACGCACACACCCACACAACAATAACAACAACAACAAGAGAGAGAGAGAGAAGAAGAAGAAGAAGAAGAAAAATTAGAAGGAGAATATTGACAATAATTATGTGCATAACTGCTCTCAGCATTGATTGAGGAATTTAGCTCTTGCAGGGATACCGACAGGTCTTTAGTACAAATAGTTCCCACACATTCTGGAAGATCTGTGCTTGCAACTTCCTCTAATCTGTCACTCTCTTCGACTCTTGCCTTTTCCCTTTGCTTACTGTCATCTACTGTCATTCTGCCTTACTGGTCCATTCTCATGCCTTTGTTCCAGAAACTCTTACAAAGATTTTCTCCTGTCAAAAGACGAACATGCTGGGCGTAACTATTTCTTAGTTAGGCGTATAGCAGCAGCATGACGCATCTGCGCTAATATGACAGAAAACTTTCTGAGTGATCGACAAACAAAAAATTCAAATTCAAATCTGAGTGATGACCTTTTTAGTGTGTGGGTGATTTTCTTTTTAGTCCCTGTGGTCCATATTTTGCTTTTAAATTCGGCCCAGCCCTAGTCCTGTATCTTGTATTTTGGCCCTGGGCCAAAGTAGTTTAAAGACCCACCAGATCCATGAGTGAAAATCACGGGTTTCACGGGTTTCCTCTCTCGCTGGTAAGAAATCTTATTTTGACCAGGTTTGACTCCCATGCAAATGCCCCCAAAATTGAACACGAGACAGACTTTAAAGAACAGCCTCAATTTGAAATTGGGGGCATTTGTATGTGGGTCACACCTACCCAGAAATCTGCCGGGTCAGTGTGTCTTTAAATGTTGCTCTGTGTGTGTGAGTCTGAATTTCTCTGTCTCTCTCTGTTGTCTTTTCTGCTACCTTACTCTCCTCCTCAGCCCTATATTTTAACCCTTTCACCACCAGACATTTTTCAGCCAAAAAATGCCATTAAACTTAACTGGGTAGAGAAAAGAAATATCTGCAATATTACGATTTCCTCTGTGACATGTACAACATTAGGCCTATCATTACCTCCCAAAATTAATAAAATAAGGTCTTTGGATAACAGGGCCTGATTTGATGCCTTTTAGTGACATGGGTGTTACAACCATTGTGGTGCAAAAATGCGACATTGGCGGTGAAAGGGTTAAAACTTGTTGGCCTAACAGTGTTTTCATGTCCTTCTCTCTCTCTCTGTCTCTCTCTCTCTCTCTCTCTCTCTCTCTCTCTCTCTCTCTCTCTCTCTCTCTCTCTCTCTCTCTCTCTCTCTCTCTCTCTCTCTCTCTCTCTCTCTCTCTCTCTCTCTCTCTCTCTCTCTCATATGTGTGCATATTTGATATTGTATGATGAGTGAATAATATGATGCTCTATGTGTGTGCTCGTAATGTCCCATATACTGAGTGAATTTAGAAACTAAACTATTGTTCCTTATTATACTATAATGGGACTATACAAAGTCCCATTGTCAAGATGTACTACAGCATAAGAATATTGTTAATTACTACATGTGATGGATACATTATTGTGCATTGCAATATAAAATTGTAAAACGGACAATTAACGGTTCAGCAATGAATTTTGAGGCTCAATATGGTCCTATTCCTCTGAAAAATCATCTATTTAAATATGGGATCATGCTCTCTGAATGATTGCAAATTTGGACTGTTATTGAAGACCATTATCTTGTTTTGTTTTGACATTAATTTTGATTTCATACATCGCTTTTGACTTTTTTCTTCTTTTTTTCATGCTTAGTCCCTCTCATCTCATGTGATTTTGTTTATAATACGGTTTGATATGCGCGCAATGATTGTAATATCTTTGTTGTGTGCTCTGTTGTTGAGTTATCTTTTTTGTACTATGGATGTGTTTTTAGTCATGTGCTATGTAAGGTGTGTGTGTGTGCCTCTGTGTGTGTGTGTGTGTGTGTATGTGTATGTGTGCCTCTGTGTGTGTATGTGTGTGTGCCTCTGTGTGTGTGTGTGTGTGTGTGTGTGTGTGTGTGTGTGTGTTTCCACTTTTTTCTTCATTTTTGTTCTATTATTGCATTTTCAATTGATGGTGCATTTTAAGACCATATTTTATTAGTTTTACCTTTAGTTCGCTTTAATTTTGTATTATCTATTTGTTTGTTTTTGTTAATGGCAGGTATGAAAAATGGCTACTCTATGTCAATACTTTTACTATTATAAAATAAAGGTTAATTATCATTATGATTATCTCTCTCTCTCTCTTTCTCTTACCTTGCTAAAGAACAAACAAGCAAGCACATACTAAAAAAACACCTGGATTTTTGCTTTTAGATATGTAAGCACCCCCCACCCCACCCTCTTTTTTATAGTTAATCCCAATTATGTCATTACGGTTTGACAAAACCATCGATAGCGAAATGATGTGTCCCAAATGTCTGAGGTGATGGATGGTGGTAATGAGAAACGTCTTGACGCATTAGCAGGGACCCTGGAATGTTTGTAAACCCAGGACCTCAGTGAACGGGGTCAGCAGGGAAAAGAGGAGGGGAGAGGGTGGGGTGGGTCGAGGGCAAAGGGGTAAAGGAAGGGGCAATTGAGGCAGTGGGGGTGAACTGTATGGCAATGGTATAGTTTGGTATTTGTTTGGTGTTGGTATTTGGTATATTCTAGTCACAGAGACTTATCTCTGTGAAATTCGGGCTGCTCTCCCCCGGAGAGTGTGTCACCACAAGTGCAGCGCCTACCCAATTAAACCAAAAAAATGGGGGGGGGGGCGGGGGGGGGGGGGGGGGGGGCACAGGGTGAGGGGGTGTGGGCACACTTGGAAAACCTAGCTATCAATTTGGCCATACCAGGCAGCGGGATTTCTCCCTGCTCTTACCAACTTTCAACTGCCGTGGGATTTTTCCGTGTGTAAAGCACACGGGTCAAACTAGCTTTAAGTCCCCATACGAATTTAGGACTGGACGTTCAGTTCGATTTTCCTGTCAAACTAGAAAGAAAGGGCGAGGCCGGGATTCAAACCCGGGTCACTCACGCTGCAGTCACGCATTACATTTGGCAGGCAAGCGTCTTAACCACTCTGCCACCTTTCTTTCTTGTGACTATTGAAATAGCATTGGTTGTATATATGATTGAGCTTTGCAATGATCGGAATAGAAGTACTGCTTGTCTAAATGTAAGTTCTATATATACAGTGGAATCCGCTTTATCGGTCACTTTTGGGACAAGGCAAAATGTGGCCGATAAAGCGAATCGGCCGATAAAACGAACATCGAGATACTGTATGACGCAATTATGCAAGTCAAAAGCAATGACGTCAGCATTAAATGTTGCAGTTCAAATTCCAATTATTTCCCTTTTTGTGATGTGTGTTTTGTGTGTGTGTGTGTGTGTGTGTGTGTGTGTGTGTGTGTGTGTGTGTGTGTTTTGAGCCTGGATACATACACTGTACATGTAATTAAAGACGAATCGCTATGTTAAAAACAACAATTTTATTTTGATTACAGATGTACATGTAGATTCATTAAAATCTCTCGCTTAAACCAGCCAATTTTTCCTGTCAGCTGTCAGTTCTTAGTGTGAAGTGACTTCCAGTGTGAGAGACAAATTGAAATGAATAAAATCTGTCAAAACACAAGAGTTCATACAGTACAGTGTATGTGTACTGTATGCTAACTGTGACTTTATTAATCCTACAACTTGACAGAAGCACGAGTAAAAGACAATGATTTTGTTTTCTTGAGTGATTTTAGCGCCATGCAGGGTCTTTCAATTGACAACAGCTCACCTTCCAACTTCACACTCAACCATGTAAACGTCAAAAGCGTGTTGTCAGGTTGTCTGCCTCTGTTGTTCTCCCTCTCAAAAAAAGGGGGGTAAAGAGGAAAAATTAGAGAGAAAAAGTGGCCAATAAAGCGAAATTGAAGATTTTAGCTTTGGCCGTAAAAATGAACAAAATAACACATGCTTAAGAAGAAAAAAATCCGTATATTAGGAAATTGGCCGATTAAGCGGCTTTGGCCGATTATCCGAAGGCCGATAAAGCGGATTCCACTGTACCACAAAACAATAATTGGGAGAAGAAAAAAAAATGGTCCACTGAATTTGTTATTTCTGTTGTGGCTTTTATTGACCCATTCTCCTGCCTTTTAAAAAAAAATCTTACAAATAATGTTTCTCCTTTGAGCTTCTCCGAAATCCGAATGTGTTGGCTGTGCGCAGCTGGGAGACCATTGAAAACTGAAAACCGGACACATACGTATCTTACCCATTATGGTCATATGGCCTGGGAACGCAGAAGAAGAATAATGTTTTTTTCAAACATTGACACACAGCGTGTGGGTTGTTGCAGGAGTATCAAGGCTCCGTCAGCCAAGCGTAACCCCAATTCTCAAGTGGCCAGGCGAGGGTTCCTCTATCGACTGGTGAGTGGGAGAGCCTTTCATTAAACTGATCGTTATCCACATCTGACAGTTAAACGTTTAGAAAGAGGGACATGAAAAATGGTTAAGATCAGAAGCAAAAGATATGAAGTAAAGGTAAATCCAGATGGCTTCAACTGAGCAGAAATTAGAGGAACAAGAATAGGGAGAGGATCAAGCAAAATGCATTACTCCTTTGCTGAATTTCGCTGAGTATGGGCCGGTCAGGGTGTATTGTTTTGAAAAACTAATTGTGATTAAAAGTTGATGATTGAATCATTTCATAGCCAAATTCTTACACACACACACACACACACACACACCACACCACACCACACCACACCACACACACACACACACCTTTAGGTATTTTGCCTAAAGAAATCAATTTATGCAGCAAGGTATTAATATCAGCAGAGCCAGACTAACATTTCTTGGTTTGCTTAGATTATGTCTTGTATTCATGTAGTTCATGATCTGGGAGTAGGTCCTTGTGCTTACCACTTTGTTGTGCAGGAGAGTGGGGGCATCTCCAAGGCTTGGAAGCGACGCTGGTGTGTGCTGGCCGACTTTGCTCTCTTCATCTACAAAAGTAAGCAGATATGTTGGTTTGTTCTTTCTTCAGACCTGCCAGTGCCATTGTATTACCTGCAGATTTGTCAGCTCCAGTTTTTAACAAGAGGCAAAGCCTTCAAGGCTCACCCGAACAGGCACGTGTGGGACAACAACAAACAAAGATTGAGGGGGGTGTCTAAAGTACAAGATTGCCAATAAAATTTTAAGGTACCAATGAAACTATCGTTAATGGATACAACTAAAAAAAGTAAAAAATTTAAAAAAAAGTGCCCGCGCCGAGAATTGGACCCGGAACCATTGGCATCAGAGACGGATGCTCTACCAATGAGCTACCGAGGCTTTCAGTGTTGATGAGCTTCTTAACTCATGTTGCCTGTTGAATACTCTCTAACCCACTAATCTAAAACGTTATCTGTTTGTTATCTGTTTACAGTGTTGTTTTAAGTATGTAATTATTCAAATCATTATTGTTTGAAAGCTTGCATAAACATCTATGTGTATTGAAAGTCTGAACAATGTACGCCTTCTATTTCCCGAGAAAATGCCAACGTTAAAGTTTGGAGATTAGACCACGGACGCAACACACACACACACACACACACACAGACACACGACCGAACAACTATCATACTATAGAGTGAGCCCAAAACAGCTGTGTTGACTGTCTGCTTAAGTTGTAATTTATTGATACTCACATTTGTCTGTCAGAAGCTTTTTTCTGTCGCACGTTACTACGAATTAATGAAGAAAACCATGTAAACGTTTGGCGTTTTATATGATAGACTACTTAAATGAGTTTCTGATACAATGTATTTCATGCACATGGCATCTGCAGAAGTGCCATAAACAAATGCAGCGAGTAGCCTAAATACCTAACAACGTCAATTTTCTGTCAATTTTGTCACTCTGTGTCTAAAGAACTTGTAGCCTCAGTGTATGTGTCAAAAAGAGAGAGAATCAATCAATCAATATTTATTATCCCCATTAAAATGAACAAGGAAATTTTGTTTGCTGTCACATTAAAACATGCAATAAAACACTATGCACACGAGAAGTAACATATCACAGATATAAGATTATGAGTAAAGCTTATACATGCACAACGACACACACACACACTCTCTCTCTCTCTCTCTCTCTCTCTCTCTCTCTCTCTCTCTCTCTCTCTCTCTCTCTCTCTCTCTCTCTCTCTCTTTCTCTCTCTCTCTCATATACACTACACACACCCTCTAACTCGCACATACAACTGCATCCATATGCACACGCACGCTTCCGCATCGTTTGTGAGCACCACTTGCATACTTATGGACTGTGCATATAAATACCCCAATTGTTACACACACACACCCTCCCCAACACACACACACCCTCACCCAATTCCATCCACTTCCACCCATCACCACAAATGTATCCAAATCATCGACACAAGGCATAGATAAATCAATCAATCAATAAATAATCAAGGGGAAGGCATCAATAAATAAACAAGCGCGGATTCGCAATCGTTTGTGGCGTGCGACAATTTTGGACAGACCGACATACCGACAAAGTGAGTTATAGGTTTGTGGCTTGTGCCACAAACAATAAACAAGAGACAATAGGGCAATGAAAAAGAATAAAGGACAAATAAAAGACATAGAAAGAGAGAGAGAGAGAAGACAATGAAGCAGAGAAGGGGTAGAGAGAATGTGTGTGTCTCCATGTATGTGCCTGTTTTCCTTTCTTGTGAAGCTATGCACTATGTGTTTCAGGCGATGATGAGAAGGTAACTCTGGGCTCCGTCTTATTACCAAGCTACAGAATCAATCGCTGTACAGCCGACGACCCAATACAGAAGGAGTTTGCCTTCAAAGTGAGCCCTTTGTGTTTGTGTGTGGGTATGTGTGTGTGTGTGTGTGTGTGTGGGTATGTGTGTGTGTGTGTGTGTTTCTTCATGTGTTGTTTCTGTGTGTGTTGCTGTTTGTTGACGTACTCTGGCTAAAAGACTCCAGGGATCATCCCAACAGCCGATAGCACTTCTTCTTCTTTTTCTCTTCAGGGCCCACGGTCAGTATGTTGACCATTCTGGCTCCTTTGGAAAAAAACAAAGACTGAAAAATGGGGGGCCGGTCTGAGCACTATGGTACAAATGCATCGTGGATGAGAACGTTACGCGTGTGACCGTTTTTGATTACCCTGCCACATGGGCAGCCACACTCCGTCTTCGGCAGATTTTGAAGACTGGTGATGTTATGCTAGGAGCTTGTCATGGCTAATGACAATCCCCGCATAGCTATGCGAAGCATAACAACATTTTGATGTAGCCTTGGTGTTCTAGCCTATGTCAATTGGTCTGACAGAGCCTTAAGCCAAGGTGTGTGTGTTGTGGGATTTTTTTGGGGGGGAGGTATTTTTTGTTATATAATATTCTGAAAAGCTTGGTTTGATTGTTTTTTTGGCTAAGTTTTTAAAAAGAAAAATGGGGTTAACTGACCTTTTTTTCCAACTCTTACACATTGAATTTTAACAAAGGGAACAAATTTCTGATATATCAGTTTATGTAAGTGGGGGGCTTAGTAGGTGTCCTGAACAGGCTCCACTGAACTCCACCGAAGTGACTCAGCAGCAGTGCAGTGTCTCCTCGGTTGGTTGCCTCCTGACGGCCTAACATAGATTCGCTCCCCTTGGACTGCTGGTCTCGGATTCTGCGACCTGAACAAGCCGGGGTGTAGCTGCGAATTGGGATTCGGAATGAGCGGCGTGGGAGCAACGCCACTGTACGGCCCAGAAGATGGGACAGCAACAACAACAAAAAAAAGAAACTATTTATACCAAAGACCACCCCTGGTATCCCCACGGGGGGAAAAAGGGGGTTAACTGACCTCTTTTTCAACTCTTACACATTGAATTTGAACAAAGGGAACAAGTTTCTGATAGATCAGTTTATGCAAGAAACAAGTTGATTGAGAATATTTCATTCCTCCTATACACCGAATCAGCGATGGAAAAGAGAAAAGAAAATCACCATAGGTCTTCTTCTTCTTTGATCGCTCAGACAGTTTCCTGTCAATTATGACGTTATGCGCCTAACTAACAAAATAGTTAACTAAGAAATATTTAGGCCCAGCAAGGCCGACTTCGGCTGGAGGAAATCTTTTTTAAACTGTTATCGTGAGAAAAGGCAGGAGAATGGACTGGCAAGGCAGAAAGATAGTAGGTGACAGTAAGCACTGGGAAAAGGCAGTCAAAGAGAGCGACAGACTAGAGGAAGTTACAAGCACAGAACTTCCAGAAGGTGGGGGAACTATTTATACAAAAGACCCCCAGTATTCCCACGGGGGGCCCAGATGTTACTACAGTGGAACCTCCCTTATAAGACCTCCCATTATAAGACTCCCTCCCAAATAGGACCTACTTCTCTGAGACATTGTCCTTCTTTGTAAGTATTCAAATTACCTCCCTAATAAGACCCCTCCCTTATATGACCTCATTTTGGATGATTTTTGAAGGTCTTATAAGGGAGGTTCCACTGTACTGGGTAATTCTGCGTTTCAGGTGGAACACGAGAACACGAAGACGCTGTACTTCCACACAGACTCTCAGACGGACCTGGACAGCTGGCTGTCCAACCTGCAGATGGCTGCCACCATGAAGGGTACAGCAGGGTGAGACCATTCTCATTTTTTTGCTCTTTCCTCTCAGGGAAAAAGAGATGCATGGAAAAGATCTTTTATATTTTTTTTTCTTTGCTAGGCATTTTTTAACTTACATACCAAATTTTTCGGATTATAAGGCGCTGCTGTGTATAAGGCGAATAGGGCAACTTTCAATATAAATCTGAACAAATTAAAGTAAAAGGTGCCCTTGTTTATATGGCGATGCGCACCTCCCAAAAGAAAGTCAAACTTTGAAGCCCATACGCGTCCTCTAAACGCTTACAGACCGCCATTACTGCTGTCATAAATGAGAGTTGGCTCCCCTTTCAAATAATCAAACTTCCGTTTGAGCTGCTTCCTGTTGTTGTGTTTGGACAATTCTTCGCGAAAACTGATAGAATTATGGCATTTTAAGCTCTTCTTCTTCTTCTGTGTTCCCAGGCCATATGGCCATAATGGGTAAGGTACATATGTGTCCGGTTTTCAGTTTTCGCTGGTCTCCCCGCTGCGTACAGCCGACACATTCCGATTTCGGAGGGGATTTTAAGCTCTACAACAATGCTTTCTACATCCAATGAAGGGTTATGGCATCTGTTTGGACGGTATCTTGGATGATAATAGGGATTTTGAAACATTTTAAAGTGAGTATTCGTTGTATCAGCAACTCGTGACAACTTTCAATGTCTGATTTACAGTAGACTGTACTGAACATGGCAATTGTTGTCTCTCTTCTCACGATTTTGTTCACTGATGAAAATTATGTTTTACGTCCTCTCGGTCATAGACACATACGGTACATTTGTAAATACAAAGATGGTGGGAACAATACTGGCTGCAATGCCCGGAGGCAGTGCAGCACCAGTAAAGTCCCGAGTTTTTAACAGTATAGATTGGTGTAGCGGTAACCATGCCTCGGTTAAATCTCATCGGCTACCGCCACATTAAATACATAGCGTGTTCACTGATAGGGCGCCCTTATTTATTAGGCGCATAGGTCGAAATTAGAGGGGAAAAAAAATCGCCTTATAACCCGAAAATTACAGTATATGATTTAACACTAGATTGTCACTTGTTGCCAAGTTAGGATTCTATGCAGTAAGCAGCAAACTTTAAATGGAAAAATAAATAATAATGAAAAAAAACCTTTAAATGGAAAAATAAACTAAAAAAACAAAAAACAAAAAACAAGCAAAACAATATAATCGTCTTGCCATTGTTGGCCAGTTTGTCTTCTTTTCGTGTTGTCTTATCTGTCACACCTTCACATTCTGAATCTTATTTTTTAATCAACTCTTTCGTTTCTCGACAATAAAGGAGTGCAATGGCCTCGTTTCAGGTTCTACCGGGAAGCCAACAACAACATCAAAGGAGGAGGCCATCCTGTGCCCATGCCCAGGTCGCCGCCTCACTCCTCTGACCAGAGGCTCCACAGCGACCCCCCCCAGCACTCGCCCTCAGACCTGGACTTCCACCCCCAGTGGAAGAACCCCAACCCCAACCCCAACTCCCAGCATCACCACCACCATCAGCAGCAGCAGCACAGTCCTGGCCTAGCCCCGCCACACAGTAACCCATCAAGTCCTCCCGCCTGGAGGTCCGTGCCAGACCTGGAGACCAATGGTAGCGGCGGGGGGCGAGATCCCAGGATGCCTCAGGAGGCGGATGTGCGCGGAAGCCTGCACAGTTTGCCGCCTTCCGAAGGGCAGGGGGGGCACCAGGGGTATCTCCCGGGGCCGGCTCTGCAGCCCGATTCCAGACTGTACCCCCACCACCAGTCCTACGACCCCAGGCTGATGCGGCCCAGGACGGACAGCCAGGACCCTCGAGGGAGCGTGCGCAGTCTGCAGCCGGACCCTTTCAAGAACTCGCCCGATTTCGTGCCGCTGGGGCAGTCGAGGGCCGCAGAGAGAGACAGGGGGTCCTACACGCAGCCGGGCTTCCGCCCCTTTCAGCGACCCAACGACCCCCAGCAGAGGTCGTCGGTGGTGAGCGATTCCAGTCGGCGTGGAGACCCTCACGGAGGAGGAGGGGGCAGCCCTCAGAGGTCCCCCAGAGACCCCAACACATCCCACGGAAGTATGGAGGGCGCCTATCGCCCCAGGTATTCCCCGGAGGACGGCAGGAGGGACCAAGGATTGATTCCCCGCACCGTCAGACCGGACCATGAAGTGGGTTTACCCAACAGAGAGTGGCAGCCTGACCCCGCCACCAACTACCCGCCCCAGTACAGAGACTCTCTGGCCAACTCTGACACTGGCAGAGGACACGCGCCTCTCCCCAACAGAGGCTACCCGGAGAGACCCCACCCAGACACGAGCCAAGAACCGGGGGGGGCACGCGACGAGAAGAGGTTCTACCCAGACTCCAACCCCCGGCTGAGCGCGTCGCGCGACCCCCGCGCCTCCTATGCCAGCTCTCGGCACAGCCTGGCCAGCCAGGGCCCCTACCGGGGAGACCACGAAGACCTCGGCTCCAAGCAGAACCTCTTTCCGCCGCACGGAAGCCGGACCAGTCTATCCCGCCTGCCACCCCCGCCTTCGCACCCGCCCTTCAGTCAGAGTCAGGCGGTGCAGGACCCGCACAGCCACACATACGTCAACGTTCCGGAAATGCGCGGGGCGGGGCCGCAGTTTGAGGACTCCTCCCCGCCCCCTGAGCGGCCCCCCTACCCGGCGGCTGTGCGGGACCAGCTGGTGAAGGACATGGCCGATTCCCGGAGTCCTGGCTCCGGGGAGCAGCTGCTGGTCGCCCATGAGCTGAACAAGGAGAGGATGCAGCGAACTCCCTTCTTCCAGTACCCCACCCCGCCCAAGCACCAGCACTCTGCTTCCAGGGTGAGTCTAGTTGGAGATACTAATAATACTGAACATTTATATAGCGCTTTACTCCCTTTGCATGGAGCTCAAAGCGCTTTACATAGACAATAAAACACAAATTTGTTAACATTATACACATAAGACTCACTACAATCAAATCAAATATACATAAAATAACATTATTTGGAAGATGAGTAGATCTACCATTCTCTAAGTTTAGGAATATTTATTGCACTGTTGAAAAAAAGACACACTTCTTCTTCTTTGATCACTCAAGTTTCCTATCAATTATGAGTGCAGATGCGTCATGCTGCCGTTATGCACCTAACTAAGAAATAGGCCCAGCAAGTCCGACTTTGGCTGGAGGAAATGTTTTTGAAAGTGTTTCGTGAAAAAAGGCTGGAGAAAGGACCGGTAAGGCAGAAACATAGTAGATGACAGCAAGCAAAGGGAAAAGGCAGAGTCAAAGAGAGTGACAGATTAGAGGAAGTTACAAGCACAGAACTTCCAGAAGGTGGGGGAACTATTTATGCAAAAGACCCCCAGGTATCCCCATGGGGGAAAAGACACACGGAAAAAGAGAAATTTTCACTTTGAAAAGAGCACCAGCTGTGGGTGAATGGTGAAAGTTGTTTGATTGATGGTATTGTGAGT
Organism: Phymorhynchus buccinoides; assembly: GCA_017654935.2. NCBI lineage: Eukaryota > Metazoa > Mollusca > Gastropoda > Neogastropoda > Raphitomidae > Phymorhynchus > Phymorhynchus buccinoides. The sequence goes on from CM065701.1 coordinate 33,701,332, forward strand.
GTGTACCGTATCTTTTGGACTATGAAGGCGATGCTTCCCCCCCCCCCACACCCCCCCCCACCCCGAGTAAGACTCCTGTATCTTATACTATGAATACTATTATAGTAAGAAAACATAACAACGAAATCTTAATTGTCAAATTTGGGTGGTGCGCCTTATAATGAAGTGCGCTTTATAGTCCAAAACATTATGGTACATGCTTGCGCTGAAAGCACATTTGATTGAAATATGTTTTGGTGTGTAGATAAGTGTCTGTAAGTGTGGGCATGCGTGTGCACTGTGGATATGCAAATGTCCTACTATGCGACAACATATAACTTAAAATGTCATTGCAACTATTCTTCAATCTACGGAGAAAAAAACTTTCAACAGTTCCAACCAAAGCATGATTTGGGATCGAAAGCAATCTTCAGAGCTATTGTTTTTGTTGCGTTTTCCTTGTAGAGTTTCTCCAAAATTCTTGTTCTTTGCGTTTCACTAAAAGATATCAGGGAGACTGCGCAAAGGGATGTAATAAGAGGTGCATGGATGCTTCGTCTTTCAGGATGTCCTGAATTGCAGGATTTTTAAATTGCCTAGAGCCGGCATCGCCGGATTATGAGAATTTGAGAAGCAACGATTTTCTTACACACACGCACAAACTTGTACAATAAAAAGGGCCTATATAAGCATTTGCTATATTCAAAGGTATGTAGCACTTGTACTAGTCTAGAGGGGTGAAAAAGGAGCAGTAAATGTGTGTGTGTGTGCGCTGCTCCTGCACTCTGCCGGGGCCGCCACCCTTGCAGGATTTTTGAAATTTCCCAGGAGCACCCATGGAGGTGTGTCATGGATGGCATGTTGTCAGATCCTTTTGCATGTTTTTTTGGTGTTTTTTGCGCTTGCCATAGGTGGACGACCCGGGCAACATCGAAGCGGTCAAGCGCCTGTCTCAGTACAGCGACCGCAACTCCCTAGCCAGCAACCCTGCCCTTCCCCTGCGCACCAACCCCCTCGACTCCTCCTCCCACCCCCTCCACCAAGGACCCCCGCCGGTCAGGGACCTCGCAGACGGCTCCTCCCGCAGGCAGGACTCCGGCTCTGGCCGATTCAGCGACTCGTTTGAGCACCAGGGAGAGGCAGTGGCAGTGGGCGGTGTCGGCAGGGGAGTGGTGGTGGAGGGAGGGAGAGGAGGGGAGGGTCCCCCTCCTCCACCAGTGCCGGCGGAGAGGAGGTTTGGGGGCGACCCGGAGGCCAAGAGCTTGAGGCAGGCCTACGAGAGGGTGCAGTCCTTCCGACAGAGCTCCGCTGCCGGTTAGTGAGAGAGAGGGGGAGATCTCGAGAGAATAAGGGGAGGGGTGGGGGAAGAGGTAGACAGGGAGAGAGAGAGTGTGTGTGTGTGTGTGTACTGTGTGTGTGTGTGCTTTGTCAAGTGAAGGTGATCTTTATTGAGGGTTAACGAATGACTCCAATCTTACGGGACAACTGCTTATTCATGCCTGGGCAGTTTTTCCGTAGCGGTTGCAAAAGAGCCATAGACAATGACTGCCTTTCTCAGACTCGAGCAGTTTTGTAATATTTAACAGCTGCAAAAGTTCCCCTAGAACGAGTCTTCACCTTCTGTCAAAAGCTTGGACCTGTGCGTAGATTCTAAATCATTGCTGACTCAAATTTGTAAAATGTGTAAAGTCTTAGTGTCAGTTTCGCAACAGTTTTTTTTCCCCCCCGGCACAGAATTATCAATTTACAAAGCTGCGCGTTTGTGTGTGTGTGTGTGTTGCGATGTGTTTCTGACCACGGTTGCACCGTGCTGATTCTCACGTGGTTTTTGTTGTTGCTGTCGTTGTTATTCTCTTCTGGCCTGCTTTTGCTAACCAATGTCTTTTCATGGTTCATGATTAGCTGATGTAAGAATAGTGTAGATTGTAATGGCTGCTTTTTTCATGCTGCTGTCATGCTGTTTGTATAATAAATCTCAAGTAGCCGAGATCTGTATGAAGTGAGTCGCTCTAGTTCTATAGTAAGTGAAGGTAAATACGTTCATCTCTCTCTTCAAGGAGTCTCCATGTTTTTTTGTTTTTTTCTCACAGTATAATTATATCCTTTCACTTTCTGCTCAAGATAGTGCACACCTCTTGTATTCCATTTTCATATTTTTTTCACTGTTTATCAACTCATCTGATCACATAAGTTCTGTAGTAATATTTGTTTGATGTTGTAGAGATCTACCACATGCAGAAATTTTCAATGCAGAAAAATTAAAGTTTTTTTGTTTTGGTTTTGTTTTAAATATTTGGTGTTGTGGAGTCCACATATAAAAAAGTTCAATACAGAAAAATGTAAGTGGTGCTGAAAACAATTAGGGGCGGCTGACAAGAATGGAAATGGGAAAAGGAGAGGTATGGTTTGTGTTGTTTGTTTGTGCTAAGCTGTATTATAATAGTTATTAAATGCCCTCTGCTTATCGCGGATGTAATGCAAAGTATCAAATTATTAATTACAGTCAGGACAGTCTTCTTCAGCCTATTTCATCTATCTTATTAAGGATTAACTAGCAGTTCCACAGACGGTTGCAGGCTTATGTTATGTCTAGTTTAATTTAGCCCTTTTATATTCCCCTGAAGTCGGAGTATGGCCGCCCATGTGGCGAGGCCCTTTAAGAGCAGCCATACACGTAATCTTCCCACCCAAGGCCATGCGAAATGTTCACATGGCACTGGGTGTGCCCCCAGAGCGTTTAAGCTGGGGAACGAAAACAACAACAAACAACGCTTTTATATTCATATCGGGAGTAAACCGTAGGACTGTTGTTTCCAAAGCAGGAGTAAATGGTAGCATGTGTTTAGTAGTTTTCCATCACATGCTGACCTCATGATCACACTTGGAGGACTTGGAAACTTAGCTAGGTTTCCTTTTATAGACCAGTGAAGTCCCAGTGGTTTTTTTTGTTTTGTTATTAGGATGATAGTGAGACAGAACAACAAATCCTACAATTTTTGAAAGAATGTGAAATCTAGAAGTTTAGCCTAAAAAAAATCTGAATAGTAAAACGTCACATATATATTGTGAATCTGTGCAATATGTATGTGCTTGTGGTTTTTTTAAAAGATTATACATGTAGCATGGTATTTCATCATTTATCCTTGCATCCAAGCATCCCTGTCTTCCTAATAAAAGAGATGTAATTTGGACATGTTTTAATCATTTTCTGAGCAAATTGTGTCTAATATGTAGAATGCCTGAACTAAGTTTATAAAACAATGAACTCGCCGGACAAATGCTGACTCTTTTCTGATTCATTAACTTTAAAAACATCGCTTAAAACACTGATGCAATTGTAGTTTTATCTTCAATCACATTTATTCTTGTATTTTTTTATTTTTTTTATTTTTTTTTATTCTTATTTCCTGAGACAAATACTGTGAACTTTTCTCAGTTGAATGACAGTGGATTCCTGCTAATGACTGGATAACTCTACAATAATTTTGTGGTCCCACTTTAATAATCCTTATGTTAAAAAAAATACTGGCTATCTCAAAATAAAATTTCAGTCCCTTCAATTTTGAAGCGATTTCCACTATGTCATATTTTTCTTCTATTTTGTCTGCATCTTTCTCTCTGTAGACTACAGCATTGGGGCTGTGGTTGAATTATGCCATATTTTTCTTCTATTTTGTCTGCATCTTTCTCTCTGTAGACTACAGCATTGGGGCTGTGGTTGAATTATGTCATATTTTTCTTCTATTTTGTCTGCATCTTTCTCTCTGTAGACTACAGCATTGGGGCTGTGGTTGAATTATGTCATATTTTTCTTCTATTTTGTCTGCATCTTTCTCTCTGTAGACTACAGCATTGGGGCTGTGGTTGAATTATGCCATATTTTTCTTCTATTTTGTCTGCATCTTTCTCTCTGTAGACTACAGCATTGGGGCTGTGGTTGAATTATGTCATATTTTTCTTCTATTTTGTCTGCATCTTTCTCTCTGTAGACTACAGCATTGGGGCTGTGGTTGAATTATGTCATATTTTTCTTCTATTTTGTCTGCATCTTTCTCTCTGTAGACTACAGCATTGGGGCTGTGGTTGAATTATGTCATATTTTTCTTCTATTTTGTCTGCATCTTTCTCTCTGTAGACTACAGCATTGGGGCTGTGGTTGAATTATGCCATATTTTTCTTCTATTTTGTCTGCATCTTTCTCTTTGTAGACTACAGCATTGGGGCTGTGGTTGAATTATGCCATATTTTTCTTCTATTTTGTCTGCATCTTTCTCTCTGTAGACTACAGCATTGGGGCTGTGGTTGAATTATGTCATATTTTTCTTCTATTTTGTCTGCATCTTTCTCTCTGTAGACTACAGCATTGGGGCTGTGGTTGAATTATGTCATATTTTTCTTCTATTTTGTCTGCATCTTTCTCTTTGTAGACTACAGCATTGGGGCTGTGGTTGAATTATGTCATATTTTTCTTCTATTTTGTCTGCATCTTTCTCTCTGTAGACTACAGCATTGGGGCTGTGGTTGAATTATGCCATATTTTTCTTCTATTTTGTCTGCGTTTTTCTCTCTGTAGACTACAGCATTGGGGCTGTGATTGAATTATGCCATATTTTTCTTCTATTTTGTCTGCGTTTTTCTCTCTGTAGACTACAGCATTGGGGCTGTGGTTGAATTATGCCATATTTTTCTTCTATTTTGTCTGCATCTTTCTCTCTGTAGACTACAGCATTGGGGCTGTGGTTGAATTATGTCATATTTTTCTTCTATTTTGTCTGCGTTTTTCTCTCTGTAGACTACAGCATTGGGGCTGTGGTTGAATTATGCCATATTTTTCTTCTATTTTGTCTGCATCTTTCTCTCTGTAGACTACAGCATTGGGGCTGTGGTTGAATTATGTCATATTTTTCTTCTATTTTGTCTGCATCTTTCTCTCTGTAGACTACAGCATTGGGGCTGTGGTTGAGCACAGTCAAGTGTGGCTATGTGTTGAGAAACTGGAGTGGGAAACAGCTCACCCACATACTGATACAAACATGCATACACGTGTGCACTCACGCATGAACTCATGCATGCACGCACACACATTCAAAAGCATCTTATGGAAAACTAATGTTTTCATAGAAATAATCTGTAAAAATTACTTCTTTTTTTTTAATCGAAATTCAAAATGATTATAATTTCATTATGGTCTGAAAATAACGAAGCAGTTTTGCTTTTCATTTTGCCTCTTAAGTACAAATCAGGTATCTCTATCCAGTATGAACTAAAAATAACTTGATTCCCCCTTTTTTTCTTCAGACGGTTATTCTTGATGTACACTTGACATTTGCATGACAGCAAGCTTGACTTCCTTTCTTTGTATTTGCTATCAATGTGCTGCTGAAATGCGTTCATGTCTTGTGCAGCATACTTGTAACAAGCGTCTCGTGTACTGCACTGTACTGTAGAATCAACAGGGTTTAGAGAAACAAAAGAGACAGAGGAGGGAGGAGCGTAAGGGGAGGAGGAGGAGTGGGTGGTTACAGTGTGTTTGCTCTGACGTCCAGGTAAGACACCACAGGCGCACGCTTCTTCCTCACAGCCGCAGAGCAGCGCCGTCAATTTCTTTGAGCACTCCACCAACAGTCAGTTGTCCCTGAAGCCCCACAACGCAGCCTACCAGTACGGCTACGGCTCCCTGCCCAGGGAGAGGAGACTGAAGCCCCAGGCCGTGGCTTTGAACGCGGAGGAGGCGAAAGAGGACCTGAAAGTCAGCGCCGTCAATTTCTTTGAGCACTCCACCAACAGTCAGTTGTCCCCAAAGCCCCACAACACGGCCTACCAGTACGGCTACGGATCCCTGCCCAGGGAGAGGAGACTGAAGCCCCAGGCCGTGGCTTTGAACACGGAGGAGGCGAAAGAGGACCTGAACATCTCCCAGGGCACCACGCTGTCCCCCTGCGGGTCCTACCACCACATCGATCAGGACCTAGAGCAGCTGTACCAGCGAGGCTCCGCCTTCAGACCCCCCTCCTCCGTGTCTGCCAGCAGCCGGGGGCCAGGGGACACCGCCACCACGCAGTTCCACTCCCTGCCCAGGTCGTACAAGTTCAAGACGGCGGCGGCGAGCAGAGACCATGCCGAGAGAGCAGGCGCTGCGCAGGGGAGCGGCGTGGGTGCTGACGGTGACTGGGAGTGGTACAAAGCCCGGTACCTCAGCAGCGCTGCCAACAATCCGCTACAACAACACCACCACCAACGTTCAGCCGGCTATCAGCCAGGGAAGAGTCACCACCACCACCACCACCACCACCAGCAACAGAGAAGCAAATCCGATCTGGGCTTGACGACACCCCGACTGAGTCGGAAGGCGGGGCCGTGGTACATGGATACTGAAGAGGAAGTGAGAGAGTTCACCAAGCCCGTCGGATCAGAGGCTCCGAAACTGCCTCCCCGCGACAAGGCGACGGCGGTGGTTACCTCAAGCTCCAGCCACCAGGGCGAAGCGCTGCTGCAGTCGTGGCCCCGCTGCGAGCTGACCTCCAGGGATCTGGACGTGCCCACCCCCAGCAGCCTGAGCTCCCACCCCTTCTTTGTGCCGGAAGAGACAGCAGTGGCGGTGGTGGCCCCCCTCATGTCCAGCCAGCCCCCGGGGGTGGTGGGGGTAGTGGTGGCCAAGGAAGAAGAAGAAGAAGAGGCGTTGACCCCTCGCAGTCGCCTTGACAAAGCGCTGAAAGCCGACTTGGATGGAGGGCTGTATGCCACGCTGAAAGGTTAGCCCCCTCCCTCCGCCCTGAAGGCCTTTTTGTAGTGGACAGTGCTTTCTCCTCCTCCTCCTTTTTCCTCCTCTTCCTCCTCCTGCACAATAACCAAGCGCGTCATGTCTGTACTGGGTGTGCACTCCTCCTCCTCCTGTGGCCTGTGGACTTTCTGGACTCTTGTGTACCGTAACGTTTTCTTCGGTTCTGATCTGCTGACCGTAGTACAACTACCACCACCAGTGACCAATGTATTTATAAACTTTTTTTTCTTTTCACTTTATTAACTTATCCGTGTATTCAGTTGAGTTTTTGTGTGTGTTTGTGATTTTGTTTTTATTTGTAGTAATAGTAGTATCTGCTCTATAACAACGTTGAAAGAAAAGTTGAGATTTGGTCTTTTTTAGTTTTGTTGTTGTTGATTTGGGTTTAAAAAAAAAGAAAAAAGCCTTTTGTTATTACAGTATAACCAACAACAAAAAAGTCAGTTGCTAATGATTAACATACCTAACATAACATAACATACTATCCTTTGTTCAGATGATTTTTTAAAATAGAAATTTGAGCTGTGGTGTCCACAATGACATGTTTCCTTTCTTTCACTTGTATTTAACCCCTTGACTGCCAAAGAAAATAATTTTTAAAAACATTGGGCAAACCATGCCATGAAAAAGACAACGAATAGAGCCAATGTGGCAAAATGGTCTGGGGATATTACTCTCTTGACTGCTGTAGAGCAAAAGCCAGCATATCAGGGTTATTCCTCTTCGTCTGATGACGTCATCAGTGAGGTGGCAGTCAAGGGGTTTTAAAGAAATATGCTTTGTATGCAGATGTTGATAACTTCAAGAATGGATTTTTTAAATGATGCACATGGAACGGGGTGAAAGGTGTGCAAATACCGATAAATGCATAAATGTGACCCAGCACCACGAAAGGGGCATTAAGTCGCTGGGCTGGTTTCTCACAACAGGCTTGGAAAGTCAAAAATCTCATTTTTTAATCAATTTTGAGTTATGGGTGTGTTCATTTTCTCTAGCATCTCATCTTTCATGTTTATAAAGGACAATCTTCGTTGTAGTCTCTAAATACTCAAAAAAGTGCTTTAAAATGAGTAGGTTGATACATTTTCTGCAGCTAGGCTAAACATTAGACTGTGATTTCTCAAAATGGCCGACAGTCACCCTACCAACTTTGAATACTCTAAAACGGAAAAAAGTTACAAGAAATGTTCTTATATCATTTGAAAGAGAATTGTCTGGAGTTTTTATCTGTAACATTTTGTCTGATTGTTCAGTTTGACACTTAATGTCCCTTTCTGGGTCACAAATGGCAGGAGGGAAATGAAACATGCTCATATTTTTCGGACTATAGATGGCGCACCTTTATGTCATAAGGCGCACCTCCCAAATTTTACCCAAATTTCAGATGATGTTGTTATATTTTCTTACTATTTTATCAAAAACTTTTCCACAAATGAATTGCTGGAAATCAGTAACCATCTTTGTAGGATCAAATAAGGCACTTTGGTTGGACGTTTTTTTTGTCGCTGTATATATATATTCAGTATATGACAGAGATTTATCTTAGTCAATACTGAGGAAGAATGAGATGATGATAATAATTATTATTATTTTCATTATTATTATTATTATTATTATTATTATTATTATTTTTTATTATTATTATTATTAAGAATGAGATGTGGGTGTGTTTTTTTAGTTTTTTTTATATTTTTAATTCATTACATTTTGTGAGTTATTACATATTGTTGGTATATTTCAAGGCAGTGTTTAAAAAAACAAAAAACTTTTTGGCTTGTTGAGGGTTAGGGGTTTTGTTGTTAAACTGTCAAAAAGAGTTAATGCAACTAAGTATTTCAGAATGTTCATGCATATAGAATAACTTAAAAATGTATACTGGTGCTTTTTCACAACAATGTATTATTTGTTTTTTAAATCAGGACTTTCCTGGTATTGCAGTACCTCCAGGATCGTCCCACTATCTCTGCAGTTAATTATGTCCCATATGTGCCTGTTCCAGGCCGGAGGACGTTAAAACGAACTTTCACTGGTGCTTTTTAAATCATGCAAATGACAACAGAGCTGTGTAGGTAATAAGTATAACACAATAAAATATAGTGATAAAATTGCTACAATATTTTGATTTGTATATTATGAAATTGCTACAATATTTTGATATGTATAGTATGCGGTTAGTACACTATGCTAATGTTGCCTTTGTACATTTACATCTTTTATTCTAAAATGCATTGTAGATTGCTTCAACTTTAAAATGCTCTGTTTTATTATGTAACCCTTAAGCACATGGAATAACACATTGCAATACATGTATTACCTTAAACTCTTTTTGAATTTTAATTTCATTTATTCAGATGTAGTTGCCATTTATTCTTTTTTTTCTATTTGATTATTTGTATCAGTAGTATGCGTTTTCACTGCAATTCTTATAATAATTAATTTTTATTTGTGTAGTGTATGTAATCAACATACTGCTAACTATATTGACAAGTATTATTTTTCTTTGGTTATACTGTACTTTTTTTCCCTTTTGCTACTTTGGCGCAGCTTTGGAATCTTCAAATGTTTTAACACATGGCTGTTTTCTTATGTTTGTCTCATTTATGGCTGTGTGTGTGCGTGTGCGGTTGTGTTCATGCACAAACATATGTGCATGTGCAGGTATGTGTGCATTATGTTATTCATACTTGTTTGTGTTATTTCCTACACACATGGTTTCTTTTGCATGTGCACATGATTTTGTACTTATATGAGAAAACATTTAATCTTTTATTTTACTTTTTTTTATTTTTTTTATCTGGTCATTATCCTTAGTTATAGATAAATAGATAATTGACAGACAGGGAGGCAGACAGACAGATGTGTATAATTTTCCTTTATTTATGGAATATCAACAAAATCTGAACATTCTTAAAGGGACACCCTGACGGATGAGTTTTTGAAAAAAACATGTCGAGATCACCAGAAAGACAGCCTTTTCAAGGATCGGAACATAGAAATCAAACCGTCAAAATGGCGATTCCTCCTTGGCGGAGTTGCCGGAGAGAGAAGCCATTTTGGACGGGGTGGGTGGAGGACACTCAGAGTGGTTGACGCTTTTTTTTCTTTGTAGTGCAGTAAAAAAAAAAAAGAATCTATTTCCTTTGTTGTGAGTGAAACTTCTTTTGGTAAATTGTAAATGAAAAGGCTTGTATTGTGGAAATTTCGTGATTTGGTCTGAGCGACTCAGGCAGCCATTAGAAAAGAGAAGGCACAGGATGCCTTTTCCTTCACTGAAAGAATCTGACTTCCAGCACCTCCGCCAAGGTGGAATATCCGATTTGATGGTTTGTTTGATAGGAAACCAGAGCAAAGTGAGTGTTGCGATCTCTGTAAAGGGTGTTTTCCTGGTGATCTCGACGTGTTTCTTGCAAAGCCTCATCCGTCAGGGTGCCCCTTAAAAAATGAATAATAATACATTGAATGTAAATTTAGAAGAGAAAGGTTATTAAACCTTTGCAGTTGTAATCACCCCCCCCCCCCCCCCCTCCCCCATATTGATGGCTTTTATGTGCATTTTCCTTTTATAATGTTTTACAAATACAGCTATCTCTGTATTAATGTTGTTTTCAATGTTCTTTCCCATTCTTGTTTCCGTCTTTTTTTTCTTCTTTCATTCTTCGTAATGACTTTTTTTTGTTTTTGGTGAGAATGTCTTTTTCTACCCTTTGCACTGTATTTACACCTTGACAGCATTTTGATATGGATGACTGTTATCACTCATGTACATTCAAGTAGTAAAGGTTGAAATTTGTATATTTTACGGTTGACAACGCTTCATTTTAAAGACCCGCCACGTCACGTGTCACATTTTATGCTTGGAAGATTTCTTAAGATTTCCTACCAGCTTTAAGAGGGAAAATATGTGAAAATCATGATTTGGACATGTGACGCGGTGGGTCTTTAACACTCTGAACTCATTCTATTTTGTGTATTATGCTTTATGCATGAAGCATGCATGCCATCTATGTGTAAATGTTGCAAAGAATGTAGACTTTTTGTCATGGTCTCGTCATATAACTTTATTTGTAACAATCTTGCTGTGTTGGCCCGTTTTCCTTTTTAGTGTTTGTGTGTTTCTTCTTCTTGTTGTTTTCGTTTCGCTTCTTTTGTTGAAATTTCGTGCTTTGACCAAAAAATCGTGTCGTCGTTAGCGTTAAAGAGGCATGGATCATTAAATATTGCGAACTGTTAATTGAGTATGAACTTAGATTATGCGCAGATTGTTCTTTGAATGATACCTCAACCGTCCATATAATGTGATCATAATCTCTATAACTTTTTAACCCCTTCCTTGCTGGGTCCCGTGTCTACTAGTGTCAACTACGGGATGTGTGATGTCATTGATGATGTCATCACTTTTGATGTCGTAGTCCTGGAAATTGTGGAATAGTGGTTTTTGGTTCAGACAAGTCGGGAAAGATATATCTCAAAACTAGTTTCTCAGATTGAATCTAACAGGTCTCTTTTAAACGCACATCCGGCATATATAAAGCTTTCACGCGAGGCGCGCGCCATCATTTTCATCGCTGCTCGCAACAGAGACGGTTCAACCGTTCTTTTTTCCCTGTTGCCCGAGCCACTGCGAGGCAGAACTTCACAGCGACTAGCCTAGCAGTCTAGACCCGATCCCTGGGATCGGTAGTTTTCCCTTTAAAGACCCAGCACGTCACGTGTCAAAATCACGTTTTTCGCATGTTTTCCCTCTTATAGCTGGTAAGAAATCTGATACCAGATTTAGGCTGGGTTGGGTTGGGGCCGGACTAGGTCCCCAGCTTGCTGGAGGCTGAAGAGCATTGCGCCTGTCCGGCAGCTCCACTGATGCTGGGCATATTAGACTATGGAGTCTGCAAATCTTTGTATTCCACCCCCCACCCCCCTTTTAAAGTATGTATCATTTATTTAAATTCAGTTCATTTATTTTCTTCCAACTTCTTTGGTGACCTGGCGTGACCTTCCGTTTTTTCCCGTTTTTTTTCAATATCGGCAAAATCTTCAACCTGATGAAGGTGGCCGATTGACGAGAAGAAGAAGAAACCTTCCTAGCATAAGAGGGAATGTGACAAGTGACGTGGGGGGTCTTTAAATTTTATAATAAGTCAATCGATAATTTCTCAATTTTCTTCTGGCAGTGAAGGGGTTAACCACCCTGCTGATTAACCAAGGCTAATCAGGTTATTGTGGTGATGGATTAGGTGTGAGTGATGACATCAACAGACTGGGTGTTTGTTTGTGGACTGTGGTGGGAGCTGATTTGGGATGACGGGGCTGTTTTGTGTGTTGACACAGCTCGAGAAGGAATGAACCGACGGCCCATACAGACAGTGCGGGAAGAGCCCGATATGCCTGACAACGAAGTTCTGGTCAGTTGCACTAAAAAACAGAGAGAGAGACAGACAGACAGAGAGAAAGAGAGAGAGAGAGAGAAACAGAGACAGAGACAGACAGACAGAGAGAGAGACAGAGATAATACACAGTGACAGAGAGACTGAGACATACAGAGAAATGTGTGTGGAGTCAGATGATAAAATTCTGCTTAACGTCCTCCGGTTCTGGAACAGACACATATGGGGCATTGGTAGATATAAAGATGGTGGGAACGATCCTGGAGGCAATGCCCGGAGGCAGTGCAACACCAGGAAAGTCACAAATTTTTAACAATACAGGAAATACTTTAGGAAAGAAAGAGACGTAGATGTAAAAGACAGGCAAACGACAACTTGTGGAAGGTGAAAACATATTTAGTAAAAGACTCGCCTATATTTTCTTATGTGGTAATGAGGAAAATAAGCCATATTAGTTAGCTATGTTTCATTGTAACATTGACTTGATAGTATTTGCGTGTTATGTTGTTTTTTCCCGTAATAAAATGGTATTCATCACAATAATGGATCACTTTGATCGTTATTCAGGAAACGCGACTGAAGAAGAAATACCCTTTGAATGGAACTCGACTGCGCATGAGCATATCAGCTGGGGATCTGATTGGGAAAACGGTATGTTTCTTTTTTCTTAACATTTGGTACAGTTCTTTGTTTACCAATAGTTTAATAAATGCCTAGATATGTTGCATTTAAAAAATAATTATTTGTGGGGATTATGCTTTTCTACACTCTTCAGCTGTTATCATTTCAATGTTAAGGTTCACTATCACATTGTCATTATTCATCTATGCAACAAACAAACAAGTACACGACAAGTGTAAAGTGACGTTATTTTAGTCACAAGAGACAAAGCAAAACTACTGGAATTATTTCGGCGAATGCGCCTTTATGAACATAAGAATGAAATAGTGAGGCCAAGAGAGGAGACAACGAAATTGAACAAAGGGGGAAAACTCTTTCTAATTAATTCCCCTCCATCAAAGTTGATTACGATACCAATCACCTAGTATACTAGCAATGTGTGGATCAGAGCCAAAGTGAGACAAACAAAGCATTCTCAAAAAAGAATGTGCCAAGTTTGGTCATAAAGGCGAACTTGGCACTGGTTATCATTTTTGCATTGGACTGTAGAGGGGAAGTATTGTTTTTTGATTTTGTTTTTTTTTTGCTTCTTTTGTTGTCTGCTTTTTGCTCCTTTTGCTATATTTGCTGTTTGCTGTTTTCTTGTTTGTTTGTGTCGATAAAGGCGCATTCGCCGAAATATCCAGTAGTTTTGTTTTGTCTCGTGAATAAAATAACGTCACTTTACACTTGTCGTGTAGTTGTTTGTTTGTTGTATGTTCCAGTGACGTTGCAGTCTGTTTCAGTTTATTATTCATCTATGTTATCAAGTTGCATTTGTTCGGGTTGAGGTTCTTGTTCCTATCGTTTTTCGTGTTCATCTTCAGCTCACAGTTATCGTTCACACTCATCTTCAGCTCACAGTTGTCGTTCACAATCATCTTCAGCTCACAGTTGTCGTTCACACTCATTTTCAGCACGATGAGCTGGTGCTGCTGCTGATCCAGCTCAGAAGGAACCAGGCCGCCCTGGAGAAAGCCAGGGACTTCTACCGCGAGTCGCTGGGCAAGAAACGACCCATAGAGAGGGAGTACCGCCAACAGTGAGTGTTAACTCCTCTTCTTCTTCTTCTGCGTTCCCAGGCAATATGGCCATAATGGGTAAGGTACGCATGTGTTCAGTTTTCACTGGTCTCCCCGCTGCGTACAGTCGACACATTCCGATTTCGGAGGAGCTCCAAGGAGAAAAATTATTTGGAAGTTTTTTTTAAAAAAAAAAGGCAGGAGAATGGGCCAATAAGTCAGAAAGATAGTAGATGATAGAAAGCAAAGGGAAAAGGCAGAGTCAAAGAGAGTGGCAGATTAGAGGAAGTTACGAGCACAGAACTTTCAGAAGGTGGGGGAAGTATTTGTACAAAAGATCCCCTGGAGAAAGCCAGGGACTTCTACCGCGAGTCGCTGGGCAAGAAACGACCCATTGAGAGGGAGTACCGCCAACAGTGAGTGTTAACTCCTCTTCTTCTGCGTTCCCAGGCCATAATTATGGCCATAATGGGTAAGGTACGCATGTGTCCGGTTTTCAGTTTTCACTGGTCTCCCCGCTGCGTACAGCAGACACATTCCGATTTCGGAGGAGCTCAAAGGAGAAAAATTATTTGGAAGGTTTTTTTGGAGAAAAAAAAGGCAGGAGAATGGGCCAATAAGTCAGTAGATGATAGAAAGCAAAGGGAAAAGGCAGAGTCAAAGAGAGTGGCAGATTAGAGGAAGTTACGAGCACAGAACTTTCAGAAGGTGGGGGAACTATTTGTACAAAAGATCCCCTGAAGAAAGCCAGGGACTTCTACCGCGAGTCGCTGGGCAAGAAACGACCCATTGAGAGGGAGTACCGCCAACAGTGAGTGTTAGCTCCTCTTCTTCTTCTTCTGCGTTCCCAGGCCATATGGCCATAGTGGGTAAGGTACGCATGTGTCCGGTTTTCAGTTTTCACTGGTCTCCCCGCTGCGTACAGCCGACACATTCCGATTTCGGAGGAGCTCAAAGGAGAAAAATTATTTGGAAGTTTTTTTTGGAGAAAAAAAAGGCAGGAGAATGGGCCAATAAGTCAGAAAGATAGTAGATGATTGAAAGCGAAGGGAAAAGGCAGAGTCAAAGAGAGTGGCAGATTAGAGGAAGTTACGAGCACAGAACTTTCAGAAGGTGGGGGAACTATTTGTACAAAAGATCCCCGGTATCCCCACAGGGAAAGTGTTAACTCATTCGCATTGCAACGATTTTGAATTATTCAAAAAACTCACAAATCACTCCAGCCATACACTCAAACAAAACAGACATAAAGAAAAGGAGAAACGAAAGAAGATTACGGGTTTCTACTTCAGGTTTAGACATAGGGAAGTGGTAGATCAGACTTTTGTATATATATATAGACTTTATATAGAAACACTCTCTGCACCTATTGGTTTCCCCACAACAAACCACTACAAAAGCAAAGTCAGAGGCAATATTGTGGTCTAAGGGAGCGTGGCACGTTTAGAAGTGACCAAGGTATGGTGTGCACACAGATTTACTTCCCTTGAATCAAATGCATCAAATTGACAGTTATCTATTAATTCCGGACATATATGGCCGGAACGACTTGAATGAGTTAAAGTTATTCAGACAATGTTATTGTGTGTGTGTGTGTAATACAGACGCAATGACTCCGTGGGTCAGCTGGAGCGGAGCCTGGAAGAGGGTCACCAGAGTTTTGTGGACATCAGGGATCAGCTGGAGGAGGTGGAGAAGAAGGTATGTGTGTGTGTGTGTGTGTGTGTGTGTGTGTGTGTGTGTGTGTGTGTGTGTGTGTGTGTGTGTGTGTGTGTGTGTGTGTGAGAGTGAGTGTGTGTGTGTGTGTGTGTGTGTGTAGAGAGAGAGAGAGAGTGTGTGTGTGTGTGTGTGTGTGTGAGAGAGAGAGGCAGTGTGTGTGTGTGTGTGTGTGTGTGTGTGTGTGCAGAGAGAGAGAGAGAGAGTGTGTGTGTGAGTGTGTCTGTGTGTGTGTGTGTGTGTGAGAGAGTATCTTTGTGTGTGTGTGTGTGTGTGTGTGTGTGTGTGTGTGTGTGTGTGTGTGTGTGTGAGAGAGAGAGAGAGAGAGAGAGAGAGAGAGAGAGAGAGAGAGAGAGAGAGAGAGAGAGAGAGAGAGAGAGTGCGTGTCTGTGTAGAGAGAGTGTGTGTGCTTGTGTTTGTGGAGAGAGAGAGAGAGAGAGTGTGTGTGTAGAGAGAGAGAGTGCAGATGTGTGTGTGTGGAGAGAGAGAGAGAGAGAGGAGAGAGAGACAGTTTGTGTGTGTGTGTGTGTGTGTGTATGTGTATCTTTGTGTGTGTGTGTGTGTGTGTGTGTGTGTGCTTGCGTATATTTGTGATTCTGTGTGTGTGTGTATTCATGCATGTGCATTTGCATGCATGCATGCTTTGTTGATCTCGTCTTAGGAGAATGTCCTGTTATCATACAATGTTATCATACTGTTTAAAACCATCCACACTCATCAATTCATGTTCCCTTGACAGTAGCTATAATGTTCACGGTATGTTTGTTGAGACTGATACAAACAGGAAAAGGTGATAGTTTGGCTGAGAAAGGCTAACGAAAAGATGACACGAGCAGAGCAATTTTAAGCTTGAATATTGAATGGACTCTTACAGTAGAAAATGGGAATGAATCTTCTTGCATTGGTGCTGGTCTTCAGGCTGTGTGCATGAATTCAGTTGTGTGTGTGCGTGTGTCTGTGTGTGTGTGTGTGTGTATTTTCGCAGTGGCCTCTGCCTGAATTTCAGGTTTAAAAAAAAATGGAGGACCAACCTCCCCTTTTCTCATCTTTCCATGTTTTGTCCCTGCCACCACTTATCACTCTCTGTGTTTTGCCTTAGCATTGTACTGTGCTTCATGGAGAACCTGTCGAATCCCAAAATCCCTTTAAAATAGCATATCAGGCATGGGAATTGGAAAAGTTTAACCCTTTCGCCGCCAGACATATTTCAGGCAAAAAATATTAAACTTAACGGGGTAGAGAAAATAAAATATCTACAATATTGGGAATTCATCTGTGATATGTATAACATTAGGCCTATTCTTATCTCCCAAAATTAAGAAAATAAGATCTTCAAATAACGAGCCCTGATTTGATGCCTTTTAGTGACATGGGTGTTGAACCATTGTGGTGCATAAATGCGACATTGGCGGTGAAAGTGATAGGGTTCCAGTGGGTAACGCTGAAATATATATATATTTATTTTTTTTAAGCCCTAAAACAGCATTAGAATATAGTTTGTTTTTGTTTTTTCGGCGGACAGACTTTTTTTCCAGCGGAAAAGCAGTGTCATTTCGGCCAAAAATTGCTGTTTGGCAGACAATTCCCATCCCTGATTATATAGTATTGCCCCCCCTCACCCCTTAACTTGGATGCTAGCAGCCCCTGTACTCTACTGGGACCCCTGCTTTTCAGGTTTTCCAGGATATTGTAGAAGCACACATGCAAGTTTTGGTTTTGTGTACATGGTGTGTGTGTGTGTCAGTTGGAGGTGTACCGCCCGCTGATCAACCTGGTGGACAACATGGTGACCATGGGCAGCCTGTACGGGGGAGACAACCTCATGCTGGCCACACAGTACAGGAAGGTCAGTGCTCTCCCTTGGATTTTTTCATTAAAAAAACAAACAATTTAGCCCCTTCAAGACTTTATCCCCTTCATCACTGCCCTCAGGCCAGCATCGTTCCTCGGCTTAGGGTTGCTTGGGAAGATTGATAAGAAATAAGTAGTGAAACAATGTGAAAGAAGCGCAAGTGGGGTTGGATAGGGCACACCCTACTACGTAAACCAGCGGACACCATCGCCAGGCAGGCATTGGACTGGAACCCGCAGGGGAAGAGGAAAGTTGGAAGGCCAAAGCAGACCTGGAGAAGATCCGTGGAGAAGGAAGCGAGAGATGCCGGATGGACGTGGGCCAAGCTGAGAGGGATTGCCCAGAACATTTTCCGTTGACGCAGTGTTGTTCCGGCGCTATGCTCCTCGGGTCTACAGGACTAAGTCAAGTAGTGAAAGAAAACTTAGCGATTGTCTGTAATTCGGTTTTGACAGCAGTATTCAATTTTATTTTCCACCTCAAAATCACGGGTAGCAGGTAAAGGTGTCCCATAGCCTATCAGCCATAGGGGCAGTGAACTGTTAGAGGTTAACCGTGTCAAGGGCACGGCATCATGGAAGGCGGAGCCCATCCCTCTCCTTTGCCTTTTAACCTTCCCTGAATGAGTCGGGTATCCATTCACTGCTGGGTGGACAGAGAGGGTTTTCAGGCCAGAAAAATCTGACTCCAAGCTGGACTCGAACCCACGACCTTCCGCACCACAGCTGAGCGCTTTAACCACTCGACTACGGGCCCCTCTAACATGGGTATGTGCACTAAAATTGTAATAATTAGGTTCCTCGTCGTTATCGTTTTCAATTAACACTTATTGGAGCACTTTCTTCACTTCATATATAGGCTTTAAAAAAAGTTTTTAGCGTTAAAATATGTAACAAAATTGTCAAAGGCCAGTGAAGCGAAGCACAGAAAGAGTGATCAAGGTAAGAAACACATACACAATGAAAAGTTGCATGGACTGAGAAAACATGGATTCAGATAAGTTTTAGACTTGGAAACCTCTGTTACGAGTAAAACTAGTAACTCGGCTATCTGCTGACTGGCGTTCTGCAGTTTCGAGTATACTCGTAACTGGCCCTTTCTTGCGGCATATGTGGATGAACCTCCCCGGTTCCGTGGCATAATAATCAGTGTGTTGATTGTGGCCACGTACTGCGAAGAAGAAGAAGAAGATACTCAGACTTCACCCGGAATTAGTGAAGCTTAATAGCGTTCTTTGCAATGTGTGTGTGTATGCGTGTGCGTTGTGTATTTATGTGATGTTTGTGTGTCGGCGTGCAGCATCTCTTAAGGCCGGAGCAGTACCAGGCCCCGCGCAAGATGCTGGAGTTTACTCGGCAGCACCAGGAGGAGAGAGTGGTGACCACCATCCAGAATGACGTCCGCCAGCTGACCGCCACGGAGGTGGACCTCGAGGTCAGTCTGTCTGTAATAATAATAATTTTATTTCATATAGCGCTAAAATCCATACAGTAGTGTGCTTGATGCGCTTTACAAAAGCAACATTGAAAGATGAAAAGCGTGCATTAAAATCAGCAAGAAAGTCATACTACCAACATTCCAATGCAAAGAAATAAAGTAACAAAAATAAACATGATTCTCACTCACAAAAACATCCGCCCTCGTTCACCTTTACCTGAGAAGTCTCTGATAACACCTCACCCTCACAGAAACTAATGAAAATGTCAACAAACAACAGGAAGGAATGCACCAACACATGCATACAAACGGCCCATAACATTTTTTTAATTTGCATGCGATTTTAATTGTGCCTTATGAATGTTTTTTTATAGATACATTTTTGAAGATCACTGTTTTCGAGAGGTGTGAATGGAACATAAGCAACATGATGCAACCTTGAGGTGCATAGCGTCACTGAATCTGCTTTGTCCGCGCGTGTTTTGCAGGAGAAAATTGATCGTCTGAATCAGCTGGAGAGACTGCTGCAAGAGCAGAGCTTCAAGGTGTCCAGCTTCAGAGAGGACAAGGTACTCATGGTTAATGCCCCTGTGGCGGTGTATTTTTACCTCTATGAGCCAATCAGAATCGTTTGTTTGTCCGCCATTGTGAATCATTACGAAACTAAGTGCATGGCTTTGTACATCGATTTCTCTGCAAATATGTAGATTTACACCCTCCTGCTCTATTTCTTGGTTCTTTCCGTGGTTAGGGATAGGGTTAGGGTTAGTAGTAATCACGTTGAGATAAGTAACTGTTCTAATGTGCATGCGCAGAGGTAAATATTTCATACGACTACTTATTTATCGTGACACCCCCTTTTGGTTTTCTGTCTGTTAGGCCGCATACACAGTAGATGAGGAAACCCCATGCGCAATCCGTAAATAAGTAAAAGAAAGAAGGAAAAAAGTAAGCGCATGTGTCCGTATTCCCCCTATGTGTGCCAGAATGATCAATTTAATGATCGTGGGCCCCAAAGATAAGAAGAAGAAGACGTGTTATATATGTGGGGATACTGTAGTATAAATAGATCCCCCCACCTTCTGGAAGTTCTGTGCTTGTGACTTCCTCTAAACTGCCACTCAAAACTCTGCCTTTTTCCCCTTTGCTTACTGTCATCAACTATCTTTCCGACTTATTGGCCCATTCTCACGCCTTTTCCCCCACCCCACAAAAAATTCTTCCAAATAATTTTCTGCTTTCAGCTCCCTTCCCCCGAAATCGGAATGCGTTTGTTGAATGCAGCGGGGAGAGCAGTGAAAACTGAAAACCGGACGCATACGTACCCGCACCCATTATGGCCATTATGGCCTGGGAACGCAGAAGAGGAAGTGTTGTGCTGTGTTGTGTCTCACTGTGATGGTGGGGGTGCTGGTTTCAGGAGCTGCTGGAGAAGGCGCTGAAGGGCATAGTGAGGCAGTGTCTCCAGAGTTTCCAGGAACATGTAGGGTTGTGGCATACATTCTTACAACTAAACACTGTGTTTCCAGGAACATGTAGGGTTGTGACATACATACTTACAACTAAGCACAGTGTTTCCAGGAACATGTAGGGTTGTGACATACAATACATACTTACAACTAAACACAGTGTCCCCTGAATTGTTTCCAGGAACATGTGGTGTTGTGACATACATACTTACAACTAAACACTGTGTTTCCAGGAACACGTAGGGTTGTGACATACATACATACTTACAACTAAACACTGTGTTTCCAGTGTTTCCAGGAACATGTAGGGTTGTGGCATACATACTTACAACTAAACACAGTGTCTCCAGTGTTTCCAGGAACATGTAGGGTTGTGACATACATACTTACAACTAAACACAGTGATGAACAAAAACCTGAACGCCCACGTTGTTGCTGGTAGTATTTCAGAAATTTATTGACTTCCCTTTATCAAACACAATCATGGACTAAACACAGTGTCTCCAGGATCTAGGAACAAGTAGGGTTGTGGCATACATACTTACAACTAAACGCATTGTCCCCTGAGTCGTTTCCAGGATCATGCAGTGTTGTGTCTCACTGTGGTGGGGGTGGGTTCTGGTTTCAGGAGCTGCTGGAGAAGGCGCTGAACGGCATAGTGAGGCAGCTCCAGGAGGGCGGGGACAGCCCGCGGGAACACCACCATCTGCAGCAGCAGATGATGACTGTGGAGAGTGAGCTGTCCAGGGTGACCCAGGACCTGGCTGAGGCCTCCAAGGTGATGATGGTGATGATAATAATGATGGTGATGATGATGATGACAGCAGATGATGACTGTGGAGAGTGAGCTGTCCAGGGTGACCCAGGACCTGGCTGAGGCCTCCAAGGTAATGATGGTGATGGTGATGATGATAATGGTGATGATGATGACAGCAGATGATGACCGTGGAAAGTGAGCTGTCCAGGGTGACCTAGGACCTGGCTGAGGCCTCCGAGGTGATGATTAGGATGATGGTGGTGGTGATGATGATGATGATGGTGGTGATGATGATGATGGTGATGATGATGATGATAATGATGGTGATGGTGATGGAGGTGGTGATGATGATGGTGGTGGTGATGATGATGGTGATGATATTGGTGATGATGGTGTTGATGATGATGATGATGACGGTGTTGATGATGATGGTAATGGTGGTGGTGTTGATGATGTTGATGACGATGGTGGTGATGATGATGATGGTAATGGTGTTGATGATGATGGTGGTGATATGATGATGAATGATGACGATGGTGGTGATGATGATGATGGTGGTGATGATGGTGATGATGGTGACTTTTGCTATTTATATGTTGGAACCCCGAATATTTCAGTGGCAGGTGGCAGGAAGATGAGAAAATGAGAAAATTCAGCTAAGTGACAGTAGCGTTAACTCATTCGCATCGCAACGATTTTGAATTATTAAAAAAAACTCACAAATCATTCCAGCCATACACACAAACAAAACAGACATAAACAAAAAGAGAAATGAAAGAAGATTACGGGTTTTTACTTCAGGTTTAGACATAGGGAGGTTGTAGATCAGACTTTTTTTTACTTACTTTATATAGAAAAACTCTACACCAATTGGTTTCCCCACAACAAACTACCACAAAAGCAAAGTCAGAGGTAAAATTGTGGTCTAAGGGAGTGAAGCGAGTTTAGACGTGACCAAGGTATGGTGTGCAGACAGATTTACTTCCCTTGAAGCAAAGGCATCAAATTGACAGCTATCTATTAATTCCGGCCATATATACGACTTGAATGTTTCTACTCTGTAACTTTGGCTGGTCCCACAGGCTCTGGAAAAGACGACCGTGGAGAACAACAAGATTGAACACCAGGTGGCGCTGCTCAGAACCAAAGTTCACGGGGAGCTGAAACGCAGCAAGAGTGCTCCTTCCCTGGTAAAGTACTTTGTGTGAAAATATGTAGCATTTACCGTAATTTTCCACCTATTGGGCCACTACAACGGACGAATGAGCCGAATCCGGCTCAGAGTTTTCAAGAGGTTTTGATTTCTGGCGTGTAACCAGCTTTCAAGCGCTACATCGTAACCTACTTTCTGTTTGATTTGACCTTGCTTTTCTTGAAATCAACCAATCATTGCAGACTTTACTTTCAAGTTTGGCTGTAGGGGGGGGTTCAAAGATCGGAATGTGAAATTTTCCTTCTTTCTATGTGTTAGCTGTTTTCGTCAATAGGAGACAAACGACGAAAGCATTGGAATCTCATATTTTACGATCGCATAGTGCATGGTGTTGCTAATATTTTCTGAGAATATTGATGCGTAACTCTTCGGTGATTGTTTTTCCCCGAACCTAATCAAATGCCCAGTCCCCACGGAACAAGGGGAAGCAAATGCAAAGACATTCACTGCCAAGCACTCTGTCATGTGTTTAAATTGTCTGCTTTTAGAGCTTATAATGTTGTTTCTTCCATTGAAGCAACGCATGCACACTCGAAAAAACATAGGTAGTCCCCTCTTGTTGGTTGAGATGCAACGGATAGCCAAGAATGTCAGAAAAATACATAGTGCTAGAAGACTTAAAGATTGATAACACAATAAATAAAGAAAAAGTGATGTTCATTCTTGACTCGTTTACAAAATGGGGGTGGGGTGGGTGGGGGTGGTGCATATGGTCCTGTCTGACCAGTGTTGTGGTGGTTGTGTGCACACAGGGCACGGACAGCGCCAACACCAAGGTGAAGATGGAGCGGGAGCTGGCCCGCGTGCAGAACATGCTGCAGGGTCTGTCCCAGCAGGGGGAGAAGCTGTCCCACCAGATGAGCACCATCCGCCGCTCCTCCTCAGGCACCCAGCTCGCCGCCGCTTTCGGTGGGTGGGATAGATTGACAGACCTGTTTACTCTACTCTTTTCGAGGAGTATTCTACTCAATTTGGACCTCTACTACTCTTCAAACCTGTTTACTCTATGCTTTTTGAGTAGTATTCTACTCAATTTGGACATCTACTACTCTTCAAACCTGTTTACTCTACGCTTTTGAGTAGTATTCTACTCAATTTGGACCTCTACTACTCTTCAAACCTGAAAATAATGCTCTTTAATTCTTGATTACTACTCATTTTCAGTGAACATCATTTGATGGTTTAATGAATAAAACTATACATCTTGCACCAAAACTACTCATTTCAGCTATCCAGACTACTCAAGATTTGTGTAGTAAACAGGTCTGGATTGATATGCTTTTTTTTATCCATTGCTTTCCCCCCTTTTTGTCGTCGTTTTGCTTTCAGTTTGGTGGTTTTTATTATTTTTATTTTTATTTTTTGCCATCATCGCTGGCCCGCTGCCTCCCATCGGGTGAAGTTTAGCCATCATTGGTGTCCGTTTCTTTTCTGCATGATCTGGATCCGGTACAGTACATTTGCAGACGCCACTTCTGACGATAGTCGCGACGGAATTAGGAGGGCGCATACCCTATTAGAAAAAGAAATCAGAAAGACCTACTGCTTACCCTGGGTTAAGACAATTAAACCCCCCACTTCAATTACAGACAATGAGCACATGTGCACATTCTCCTATTACAACATGAGTATGTGATACTGGTGAGTTTCCCCATTCTACCATTTTTTATACTCTTAAACACTTTAAGCATAAGATTTAAATCAATTAATTGTCAAAACCAATTGTGAGAGCTCAAAAGAAGCTCAAAATAGACTGGAGAATGTTGCTGGAAACAAATTTAATTATACTGATCAATATAGAATTGAAAAAATCCACAGATAAGCCGCATCAGTATATAAGCCGCATGGGCCAAAGTTCAGGGGGAAAAAATAGCGGCTTATAGTCCGCATTTTACGGTAAATGGCTGCGATGCGATTGATAACTCAATGAATGAAAATCTGTTTAACGTCCTCCGACTTGGAACAGGTACATGTTGACGTTTTAAAATGTAAACATAATGCAATGATCCTGGAGGTACTGCAATACCAGGAAAAGTCCCGAAATGTTAATAGATACATATATAAGCTATCACTAGTTGTGTGATTGAGTTAACTGTCCAGTTCTCTGTTCTATCTGTCACGGTGTTGTTGTTGTTTTTTTCCTCTCCAGACGAAGCGGAGAAGACGTTCCTTTATAACTGTTCAGTTCTCTGTTCTATCTGTCACAGTGTTGTTTTTCCCTCTCCAGACGAAGCGGAGAAGACGTTCCTTTATAACTGTTCAGTTCTCTGTTCTATCTGTCACAGTGTTGTTTTTCCCTCTCCAGACGAAGCGGAGAAGACGTTCCTTTATAACTGTTCAGTTCTCTGTTTATCTGTTGCGGTGTTGTTGGGTTTTTTCTCACCAGACGAAGTGGAGAAGACGTTCCTTTATAACTGTTCAGTTCTCTGTTTATCTGTCGCGGTGTTGTTGGGTTTTTTCTCACCAGACGAAGCGGAGAAGACGTTCTTTTATAACTGTTCAGTTCTCTGTTTATCTGTCGCGGTGTTGTTGGGTTTTTTCTCACCAGACGAAGCGGAGAAGACGTTCTTTTATAACTGTTCAGTTCTCTGTTTATCTGTCGCGGTGTTGTTGCTTTTTCTTATCTCCAGACGAAGCAGAGAAGACATTCGTTTATAACTGTTCAGTTCTCTGTTTCTATCTGTTATTGTTGGATTTTCCCTCTCCAGACGAAGCGGAGAAGACACGCAAGGCGGGCACCTACCTGCAGACGGACCTGGACTCTGGTCAGCAGGTGGACCTCGCCCAGCAGATCCCCCCCCTCTCCTCCCCCTCTCTCCCCCCCTCCGCCGCCGCCTCCCCCCTGTCCCCCACCTCCCCCAGCAACATCACCACCACCACCACCATCTTGGGCGGTGGGGAGATGGAGCTGCCTCTCATCAGTCATCAGAGACAGGAGGTGGGTGGGGTCGCTATGACTGGATGGTTGGTGTGGTGTGCTTGGGGTGGATTGTGTGGTGAGCTACCTCTTTATTGAGGATGTTGTTTCTTTATTCTGCTTTGGTTTGGTCTGTTTGTCTGCCTGTTAATAAACAAAATCGATAATTTGGGAGAGTCTATGTTGAAATTTTGTGTCAAGAGTTAACTCATTCTGGACGAGTTCCGAGTATAGTCGAGTATACTCGGAACTAATTCCAAATATTCTCATAACAGCGATCTTTTTTAGTTACTTGTCTTCATCACTCTTCCACACCTATGTTTGGCACTTCTATTTCATTTTTAATGTTAAAAAATGTCCAAACATTGGCCCTACTCAAGCCTCAGAAAATGCTCCAATATGTTCTTTAATAGTGATAGTAACAAGGAGACTAATGATTCCGATTTTAGTGCAAGTAACCATGATTTCAAAGTGAAAAATAAACTTGGATCAAGCAGTAATGTTGCTACAACGGAATCACAGACAGATGTGAGTTTTGTTGCACTTTTTATTTGTTATAGATTTTTTTACCCAACCCCAGGCCAGTAACGATGTTTGCCTCAGGCAGTGAGGTCTTGAAGGTGTTAAGTTATTAAGCATAGAATATCCCCCACAATAATTTTAAAAAGAAGGAATTACCAGTAATTTGTATTGTTATTTGAATAAAGCATTGTTTTCTTCGCTCCTTTTTCTTTCTTGCACTCTTTTCTTTAAGTAACAAACAAACAGAATTTCTGTCAAAGTTAGAAAGGACATTTAGAAGCTGTAAATTCTCATGTCTTAATTGCTGTTTGGTATATGTGTAAGTTTCAGCTGATGCATGTTCAGTATGTTGCAGTGGTGTGTTAATGTTTAGATTGTCAGTAATGTTGTTTAGAGTTTGGGGCTGGCTGTATGCACTATATTAAATGTTGCATTTTGTTATGTGTTCAGCAATACCATCAACCTCTATACCATCATCATCACCCACTACTTGCCACCATACATGGTGTGTGTCTTATGTAGACAGAGACCACCGTATGTTATGGACTATAAGGCGCACCCCCCAAATTTTACTCTAATTTCTGATTTTGTTATTATAGTTTCCTACTAGAGTACTCACGAGTCTTTGCATTGGCTGGGTCAGTGTGTACCCCCCCCCCCCCCCTTGAAATCCTAGAAATTGTAAAGAAATTGCGTCATGATTGCGTCGTTAATTGCAGTGATGTTTATTTCTTCCAGCTTCCATTTTTCAACCAAAAGACACATACTGTCATGCAGTTAGAAGGTAAAATCTGAATCTACTCATTTTACGTTAAGGTTTCCTTCCTCACTTGGTGTGGGTTGAAAGTTGCTATGGTTACATATAAGTGTATAGATAAAAAATGCAACACCGGTATGTACGGTGTGCACTGACCCGTACCGGTACGCAATGACCAATTTGTCACAGTCTTCAGAAATCCATTTGCTTCTAGAAAACGGGTTCAGTTACAAACCAGAGCGTTGATACAGTGGAAGCAGAAACATTTTAACAGACGCTGGTGATCTAAATCTTTTCCAATATCGAACTGGAGATCCACAAATTGACGTAATTACGATAATGCCTTAAGGGGTATGCAACCCCCCGCTTAGTACTCTTTATTATTTGTCACATTATAAGACCCATGGGTTTTAGTCTGGGGATAAAGTATGACCTTATAGTCTGTAAAATACTACAGACAAACCTCTATTTTAAGACTTCCAAAATGTCCGGAAACATCGGTCGTAAATTGGAGGGGTCGTATGACGGAGGTTTTCACTGGCAGCCGTAGAAAGAAAAAGTTCAGCACAGTTCATACTCTCTTCTTCATGCACACATACAATGACATATTAAAACTGGATTTGGGTCTTTCCAACTCCATAGGATTGTGCAATCGATGTATTACAGTTTCACTTCGCCGACTTCTGTTAATCACCTCCACTCTCGTCCAAAGTCAGTGGTTTTCTTTTTCAAAGTCAGTGGTTTTCCTACGCTTTCCGCCATCTTTTCTACAACAAGGGAAGCGACTCCGCTTTCAGGCCCTTGACCGTGGTTGTTTCCCTTTGCTCGAAGTCTATGCAGACGACAACGATCGTAAAAACCAACAAAATGGCGGTCGTAAGTCGCGTTTTAGAGGAAGTCGTTTAAGAGAGGTCGTTTACATAGTAAAATGCATCCGTGCCAACAAATCCGGTCTCAAATGAGAGGTGGTCGCTTAACAGAGGGTCGTAAAATAGGGGTTTGTCTGTATGTGTTTCTTCTTGTTGTATTCTTACTCTTATTAGCAGCCATAGCTTTCACTTGATGGCCATGCTGTTCATATATCTGTTTTATCCTAAATCCTGACCATAATTTTTGTTGTAAATACTGTTTTTCTTTTTGACAGTTTGAGAAAAAAATATCTTCCTTCTTTTTCAAGCAGCCAGGGACGTATTTTCTTTGAGGGATGTATTTCTTTGTCTGGTTAAAAAACAAAACAAGGGATGTCTTTTCTCAAATGCTTCGCTAATTTGAGGCTTCTTATGGCTGGCAGGACTGTATCCAATGCAATTTAATTGATTCTGGAAAGAATCAAAGCTCTGTCATTTCTGGATCCTTTACAATTATGAAGATGTTTTATCTTGAGTCTTAGACAGTCTAGGATTTCTTCTTAAATTTCTATTGTCACTTTCTAAAACTGTCATAATAATAATAATAATGACAATTTATACAGCGTTTATTCTCCTTACAGGGCTCTAAGCACTTCACAAAGAAGTTAAAAATGTGAGCAAAACCAACAACAGAACAACGCACTCATCATTAGGAACAACCTGAAACGAAATCACGATAACTACATTTACACTCCCCTAGAATCCAAACCATTACAAACAGCGTTTTCCACGCAAAAGGCATTTTTTCACACTACCCCCCCTCTGCCAGCCCTGCATTCAATTATAGACAAGCAAAGGTTAAAGATTTGTTTTGTTTGTTTTATTTTTGATCAAGGTCTCAGGGATTTGTTTTCTCTAAACATTGCAGTGTACCAAATTTTCATTTTCAATAGCACACTATATGAGAGCAATCAGAAAGCCAGATGGATATCAATTTGGCAAGTGAAAAGACATGTATTCTTCTTCTTTGATCACTCAGTTTTCTGTCAATTATGAGCGCAGATGCATCATGATGCTGTTATGCTCCTAACTAAGAAATAGGCCCAGCATGTCCGACTTTGGCTGGGGTAAATCTTTTTGAAAGTGTTTCGTGAAAAAAGACAGGAGAATGGACTGGTAAGGCAGAAATATAGTAGATGACAGAAAGCAAAGGGAAAAGGCAGAGTCAAAGAGAGTGACAGATTAGAGGAAGTTACACATTGTTATCTTTGCTGTTATGATAGTTCTAGGCTAATGATATTCCTAGCATGTTGGTCGTACACGCTGTTACTTCACTGATGACTTCACTTGGGAATATTTCCTGGATGATTTACCCCCCTTGGAATATTTCCTTCATAGGTGAAGGTCGATTTCAAGTTGTTACATTACATCGTACGCCTCATAGCATAGCAATCCAGTCAGATTCAGCTAATTTGGCATTAACAGTTGTAAACAAGAAGGGACCTCATTTATTTATAAAAGCTTGAGACATATTCATGATCTAAAATAATTGTTGACGGAATTTTATAATGCTTTGTTTGTTTCATGATGTCAAAACTTTTTTTATTATTATTTCTGAAAACGTCATAAAATGAATGGGCAATTACGCTATGAGGGCTAGGCCTAGACGTCTTAGATCTGAACTTGAAGACGACTGAAGCATCAAATCGTCGTCATGTTTGAGAACATCTTTTCCACTGGAAGCGATATTAATGACTTTTTTGCTCGTTGGCTTAGATCGATTCATTTTTATTGAAAAGCTCCCAGTCTGGTTTAGACTAGTCTGATCTAGATCTAGATTTTACTCTTCTATACTACTGTTGTTGTCAATGTGCCACTGTTGGCTTTCAATTTTTTGAAAATGCACAAAAGGAAAACACCAACCGATTGTGTCCGTAATTTGTATGATATGCTTTGTTTGAGGCACTTCTGACATGGAGCAACAGGTCACGGATATCTCGCACTCAAGAATATCACAGTTACACTAAATGAAGCGGCACGTTTATCCGTCAATCGAGATAGCTGCCATTTTTTTTAATGATTGCTTGTTGTCTGCCCTTGGGGGGGTGTCGTCTTGGCGGGCAATGATTGGTTGTTTTACGTGTTATGATACTATCATTGATAGAAAAATAAAAGGATGTTCTATGCGAAATAGTAGCAAAGATAGCGCTGTGATATTGAAATATTACGATTATATTATCATTAACATTGTGTTGTCAAGGAGAAATAGCGAAATATGTTAATGTGTACGGAAGCCTTAAAGTAATATGTATGTGGTGTTATTCAAAGCACAGTGGGAATTCCGAGTGAGGGGGGCATGCTATTTATAGTGTTAACTTAAATCTCTGTGGTGTTGACCAGAGCACAGTAGGACTGGGAATTCCCAATGAGGGAGGCATGCTATTGAAAGTGTTAAATGTCTGTGGTGTTGATCAGAGCACAGTGGGAATTCTCAATGAGGGAGACTCCAGGGCTGACTGGGACATTGGCGATGCTGACGACAACACCAAGCGTTTCTATGGTCAGTGGTTTGTGTTTGTGTGTGTGTGTGTGTGTGTGTGTGTGTGTGTGTGTGTCTCAATTTACTTTGTCCACAAAATCCATTTGTAGGTTTGTTTGTATGTGAAACTTGGTTGTGTGGGTAATAACTAGCCATGCTTCACTTTAACATTGTAGGTTTTATCCAGACGTACTCCTAGTTCTCACATTCAATGAGTTTTGCCTCGCAGTATTGTCACTGATTTTTGCAAACTGTCTACACATGATGGCAGAATTTAAAAAAAAAAAAAAGCAATATTCTTTCTCCCTATGTGCAGGTTTAGGTTGTAGATTCTTTTCATTATAAGGTATGAGTAGGGTTTTTGTTTGCATGAGTGCTACTCTTTCAGTTTTACACTGATTTCAGTATTTTTAATTTTACCAGAAACTGAACTTCAGTTTTTTTTAAATCATCACAAAAATAAAAATAAAATTGACCACAAGCGATTTGGGGCATTTTGAACGGATGTTTACAAAGGCAATGTAATAATTTTACAAGGCTTATCGCACTCAAACTGTCTCGGTCTATCATTTTAACTGTCTGTCTCGTTATCTCTCTCTCTTAAGTTGCCCCGCTGAATCATCCGACGGGGCTCTGCCCCTGTACCCTGCTGGGTCCATGGGTCCTTGGACCACTGCCTTTCAGTTTTTTTCATTTGGGGGAGTTGCACCCATGTGTTTGTTTTTGTTGTTTTGAGTCATTTTGTTTTTAAGAATGTGTGCTATGGAAACTGTTTCTTGTTCGTGTTTTTGTTCTTCCTATTCTCCTCCTCCTCCTCCTTTTTCTTCTTCTTCATCTTCTTTTCTTTCTTAGTATTGGTCTCAGGTGTCTTGCTTAGGCAGCCGAATGCTACGCATTAACTCATTCAAGTCGTTCCGGCCATATATGTCCGGAATTAATAGATAGCTGTCAATTTGATGCATTTGCTTCAAGGGAAGTAAAGCCGTGTGCACACCATACCTTGGTCACTTCTAGACTCGCTTCACTCCATTAGACCACACTTTTGCCCCTGACTTTGCTTCTGTAGCGGTTCGTTGTGGGGGAACCAATCAGTGTAGAGAGTTTTTCTGTATGAAGTCTATATATAGTCTATATATAAAAAAAGACGGATCTACCTCTTCCCTATGTCTAAACCTGAAGTAAAAACCCGTAATGTTCGTTCATTTCTCCTTTTGTTTATGTATGTTTTGTTTGTGTGCATGGCTGGAGTGATTTGTGATTTTTTTTAATAATTCCAAATCGTTGCGATGCGAATGAGTTGAACAGATATTTTCGTTTCTAAGCACCACACATCTGGAACAATCTCCCTTTCTCTCTCCGCAATTCTCCATCTCTGTCTTCTTTCAAAACTGGCCTGAAGACGCATCTTTTCAGAAAATATCTCTGTTAATTTCTGTCTGTCCATCCACTGTTTATCAACCTTATAAATAATTCGTGTTGTATGTAGGTATTTTTAATGTGAGTTGTGTGAGTGCGATAAAAGTGAAAATTTTTCTTCTAAATAATGTTAAGTACATGTATTTGGAATATCTTTTGTGTGTGTGGGGTAAACTTACTTCTTTTCTTTTTTTCATGTAAAGCGCGGTGAGTCCTGCTGCGTCAGGAGAATAGCGCTATAGAAGATTTATTAATTATTATTATTATTAATCAATTACTAATGCGACATTGACACAGGCTTGCTGCCCAAGGAGAAGCCACGAGGCCTGACGGTGCGTGACGTCAAGCGCCAGTCGGAACAGCGTCGGGAACGGAAACGGGACGACGACGGGCAGGAACTTCCCCTCAGAGTGAGCTCCACTGACGACGAGGTTAGCTCCCCTGCTTGTTTGATGACATCAGTCACGGCAGACCTGCTTGCTCAGACGCATTTTGAGCAGCATTCTTAACACAATTTCTGACCTTGCTACTCTTCAAAATTGATAATTATGCTCTTTTAATGAGGCTTTATGCTGAAAATTCTCTGCCCCTGTCTCGTGCACTGAGATATGTGCACCTCCTACATAAGATTATCACCCTTGCCTGTCAAGAAGTAATAGTATATATAGCCACAGAAAATTATCTGCCCCTGACTAGTCACAAGATTCCCTCCCACAACATGTCCGCTCATCTGACTCTTATCTCCGCCTTTCGCTCTGCCCTTAAAACTCACTTGTTTTGGACATATTATGATTGATTAGCGTGTGTGTGAGGGGAGGGGGGGGGGGGGGCGTTTAATTGCAGAAATCTTGTAAAAAATGTATTTACAATTATTTTATAATTTGTATGTTGTATGTAGAATGTCTACGTCTTGTAAACTTGAAATGTTTGTAAATGAGGTAGAAGGGTATTTTTGTTTTTGCAAAATTTGTCTGTTATAATTAGTTATGTAATTGGTATGTCGATGGCAGTATGATTCTATTTTAAGTTGCAGTATTGTATTCAAACCTGATTGAGAATGTGAATGTGGTCTATGCTTTTTCTTAGAATTTTTATATTGTACTTATTTTACTCTTGTATAATTAATTGTGTGCGCGCGTGTATGTGTGCGTGAGTGCGTTCATGTGTGAGGTGTTTGTGCATGTATGTGTGTGTGCGTGCCTGCATGAATGCAGGCGTGCGTGTGTGTGTGTGTGCGCGCGCGCGCGCGCACGCGTGTGTGCGTGTGCGTGTGTGCGTGTGCGCGTGTGTGTGTGTGTGTGTGTCGTATGTGTGTGTGTGTGAGGAAGTAAGAGAACATTGTATGCAATCATCCTGTTTATTTTACTTTTTAATGATTCATTATTTGTTTGCCTTTAATGTTTTTGTTATCAATGTAAAGCGCACTGAGCTCATGTGAGAAAGAGCGCTATATAAATTCCCATTATTATTATTATTATTAAGATGGCATGGTCAAGTCAGTCGTAAAATTATCGCCCTTTCGTGTCGCCAAGAAGTAGTACAAAGGCTCATTCTGAACTGCTATTCGTTTTCCGTGAACCGTGCTTGATGGTTTTAATGTATAGGGCTATGTATTCCATACCAAAACTGTACATTTCAGCTGTCCATACTGCTTACAAGCTTGTGTAAAGGGTGTCAGGGTCTGGATGTTGTAAATGTTTTGTACAAAATACTTGTAATCCATGCTTTAATGTGCTGTTGTTAATACATTTATCCTGACACGACC
Organism: Phymorhynchus buccinoides; assembly: GCA_017654935.2. Taxonomy (NCBI): domain Eukaryota; kingdom Metazoa; phylum Mollusca; class Gastropoda; order Neogastropoda; family Raphitomidae; genus Phymorhynchus; species Phymorhynchus buccinoides. The sequence continues at coordinate 33,734,363 of CM065701.1, forward strand.
ATACTGCCTTGAAAGTCAGCATCTCCCTTTTTTCTCTTCTGTTTCAGTCAAGCAGCTTCATTCACGCTCGCTACCCTTCCTTCGCCAGCAGCCAGTCGAGCGGCCTTGACCTTTCAGCTCGCAGCGACCCCTCGGCCCACCTGTACGAGAACCTGCCCCGCACCGGCTCCATGCCGGCGCTCAACCAGAGCGGCTCGGCGCCCGGCTCCCGGCGGTCCTCCATCACCCTGCTGACCGCCAAGCCATTCACGCCCTACCAGGACAAAACCGCCAAGCCCTTCAAGAGCGACCTGGCGCTGCATTCCAGCCAGAACTCGGCGGACCTTTCCTCCGCCGCCGCCGGCAGCGCTGCCGCTTTCAAACCCTTCTCCAGCGAAGCGGCCTTGAACTCTTGGGAGGGGAGTAGCCCGGTGAGGGGCTACACCAGTTTCGACAGTGCGGCAGCGGGTCAGTCCCTGACCCATGACCTTTCGGGTCCAGCAGGGGGCGTGGTCACGGCCCACCCTTTCAAGCTAGGAGGGTCGGCGGATAACCTCCTGGACCTGCCGAAAACTGGCGGGATCCGAAGCTCGCTGCCGGCCTACTCCCGCGGGCCCCAACCGTTCAGGAAAGACTACTACCGCAACACCTCCGTGACGCAGAGCCAGTCCACCCCCCACCTCAACGAAGCGGAGTCCTCCCCCTCCTCTGCCCCGCTGCTGACCTTCAGCGTGACGCGGCCCGTGCTGGAGGGAGGCAACACGTCCAGGGTCTACGCGGCAAGGCCCTGGGCCAAGGAGCGGGCAGAGATGACGCCCGGCCTGTACGACGTGAAGAGGACGCCCAAAGGGAGATACATGACCGTGTCCTCCAGCCAGCCCGCCACCATGGAGCCCGGGGCCTTTCAAACGCCCTCCTTGCGATCCGCCGCTGGTGCTGGTCTTGAGAAGGAGGGCATTCCCAATGGAAGGGTAAGGCTGAAAGGGGGACTTTGTATGTCAAAGTTCAAGGCTGTGTGCGCATTTACGAAAACTTTCATAAAGAAACCCATCTGCAATCCGAATATTTTTTTATAATCTGGAAGTAAAAAATATGAAAGAGTGTGCACATTACACACGGAAATCCATCCTCTTATTTCTCACTTTCTTTTAAATTTATTTGTGGATGGGTTTCTGTATGGAAGTTTTGGTTAATGTGCACAGACCCTAAGTCAGAATTTTATGTAGAGGTGGGCATTGAATAGACACGTAAAGGCTTTTTTTTGTGCATCAAGCCATCTATGTCCACCATTTTGTGTCCATAAGAAGGAGGAGGATTGATTGAGAGGGGAAAAGCTTAAGAATTGCCTTTTCTGTCTAAGCTGTGTCACTTTTCAGATGGATTTTTGATGGTAATAGACTTTAACCCCTTGACTGCCAAAGAAATTACAGAAAAAAATCATTGGGCAAATCATGCCATGAAAAAGACAACTGATAGAGCCAATCTGGCAAAATGGTCTGGGGAGGGATATAACTCTCTTGACTGTGTTAGAGCAAAAGCCAGCATATCAGGGTTATTCCTCTTCATCTGATGACATCGTCAGTGATGTCATCAGGTCAGTACGTGATACGTTGGTGGCAGTCAGGGGGTTAAAATTACTTTTTCATTCAACATATTATTATGTCATCTTCAGATAATTTATTAATTTAAGATAATTTATTGGTATAAGAACCTGAGGAATGCTCTTTTCAGTTGATTGATTACATTTTCTTTTGAGTTAATTCATTGATGGACAGAAGCTCAACCATTGCTTTTCCTCTTACTGGGCATACATGTGGATATAGCAGGATACAGGTTATAGGTGATTAAAGGTGTGTAAAAACATGATGTTAATATCTGGTGAAAATAAAAGAAGTGTTTGTTCTGCCAACTTTTATTAATGCAGGTCAGGGATCGCGTTAACACACGTTTGCTGTGTATTGGACGCATTTTGAAAGTAGCTGACGCGTTTTCAGAGCGTTTACGTGTAACGAGCAAGCAAAAAACTTCTGCCTGCAACCGTAGCCCCTGCAGTATCTGGTCGCAAAATGGATTCCGTTTTGTTTCAATGCAAGTTGTAGTTCTAGTAGTAGTGATAAGGGCTTGATATGGGCCTCGCGGCCCTTGTATGCCCTATCATTCTTCTTATATTTTGATTTTTTTAATTTGCAAGTGCCTATGCTAGGCTACAGAAAGGAGCCTACTAGTACTACTGCGCTAGGTACTAGGCCTATGGCCTATTAGCCTGCTATTCGGCAAAGATTGATAAGAGAGAGACTCGCACGTTAATATTAGCATGGCCTTGCAGCGCGTGTGATGATGACTCGTTGCCTGCCAGCATCTTTGCTCTTGCTGATAACACTTTTCTTTTAGAACTTCGATTTATACCGGGGTTTTTTCACGAGTGATCCTCATGTCCTGATAGCTCTTGGAGCAAGTTTCGATGTTTGAATGCATCCCGTGTGAAAGCAATAACAGCATATCACACATGCTTTGGACACACTGTTTTCCCGTTGATAGCAAGTTACACAAAGGCACACGATCATAACAGACTACATAGGTCAACTATTTTTTTTAGGGGGGGGGCATAAACTCAGACTCTTAGATGTGAATGGAGTTTCATTTGGCTGGGGCCTGCGTGATAAAACGTGTCCGTTCATAAGTCTGATCTAGCTCTACACTCGCATTGACACTTTCAGATCTATGCAAAGTGAATAGTCAGAGAGCAAGCAGTCGGAGCATGGCGCTTGATTGGTCAGTGCTTGTGATGCTTTTCAGCGGTGATGTAAGCATCAAGCATTGCTGCCTGCTTATAGATTTAAAAAAATGTACGCTTTAAAATTTAAAAAATCAATTTATAGTGACACAAATTTTAGCCTGATTCACGCATTTTGAGGGCAATTTTGCATAAGCTGAACGCACTTTCAAAAAGTCTAGCGCAATCCCTGGCTGGTATCGCTTGCTGGGGGTGTTTTGTGCATGACAGAATGTAAGTGCACGCAGAAAAAAAGGATATTGCTGCTGCTTTACTGAAGTCCATTTCAAAGATTTACTTGAGTGTTTGCTTGGAGCATGACTGGTTTTGAGCTTACCCGGGTGTATTCAATGTGTGCTTGTGTTATGTTGTCATACATAATTATGATAATGCAGAGCTTTTCTTTATCCTGTGGTCTTATGCTTGATGGTGTATTACTTTCAGCATCATGTTGTCCTCCGGTAAAACTGAATCTGATGTGTAATAACATTATTACCACCCCCACTCCCTGTGGGTGAATACCATAAATAGTACCCCCACCTTCTGGAAGTTTTGTGCTTGTAACTTCCTCTAGTCTGTCACTCTCTTTGACTATGCCTTTTCCCTTACTGTCATCTACTATCTTTTTCTGCCTTACCGGTCCATTCTCCTGCCTTTTTTTTTTTTACGAAACACTTTCAAAAAGATTTTCTCCAGCCAAAGTCGGACTTGCTGGGCCTAACTATTTCTTAGTTAGGCGCATAACGGCAGCATGACGCATCTGCGCTCATCATTTACAGGAAACTGTTTGAGTGATCGAAGAAGAAGAAGATAACATAGCCCTTCACTGCTGGAGAAAATTTGAGAAACTTATCTCCTTTATTGTTATTATAAAAAATGAAAAGGAGACCTGTTAGACTCGATCTGAAGAAGAAAAATGGTCTAGAGGTATATATCTTTCCTGACTTGTCTAAAACAAGAACCATCATTCCATGGCTATGACATTTCAGCCACACTTCACATCAATGATACACTTATGAAGTGTAGCATAAGTTTGTGTGTGATATCTTGTCCTTGAAGAAGTCTTGATTAAAGACGAAAATTTGACAAACAACTGTGCTTTTTTTGTTTTTTCTTTATTCTTTGCAATAATACATTTTTTAACTATCTAGGCTTCAGAGAAAATTATGGAAAAAATAATTGTACAAATCATGCCATGAAAAAGACCAACTGATAGAGCCAATCTGGCAAAATGGTCTGGGGATATAACTCTCTTGACTGTTAGAGCAAAAACCAGCAATATCAGAGTTATTCCTCTTCATCTGATGACATAATCAGTGATGTCATCAAGTCAGTACGTGATACGTTATGCATACAGCAGTCAAGGGGTTAAGCATAGGGTAACCAGGTCTGTAATGACCCCCGTGTGACCTTGAGACTTAGTTCGACCCTCAGACCCTGACCCTGCCCGTTGCCCTTTGCCCTTTGGCCCCTGTGCAGGTGGACGATGTGCCAGACGTGGTGAAGAGCTCGCTGACCAACGTGGACAAGATTGACCAGATGGACCAGGACATGATTGACCGCGAAGTTGTGAGTAGTCCGCAACTGTCTTTAATTAAAGACCCACCAGATCACGTGTCAAAATCACGGGTTTCACGTGTTTTCCCTCTTATAGCTGGACAGAAATCTTGTTTTTGACCAGGTCTCACTACCATACAAATGCCCCCCAAACTCAAAGCGATACATCATTTTAAAGAGCAGCCTCAATTTGAACATGGGGGCATTTCTATATGGGTCACAGCTACCCAGAAAAAAACAAGGGACTTAATCGTGGCACGTCTGTCTATCTTTAACTTTATCTGGGAAGGAGGGACTATGAGCTGCAGGGGTGCTCATTTCCTGGAACACGCAGGATTTCCAGGTTTTTTTTTATGCCAACACTTGTGGCTTCCAGGTTTTTTTTAGTGTAAAAGCTTGTGGCTTCCGGTTTGGGGCCTTGCAGAACTTCTGGCTTCCTGCTTTTGGAAGCCAATTTGTGTGATTGTCGGGTCGATTTATTGGGGGAAAAGTCCTTCGATGGTAATGGAAATTTTGGGCTGAAGTTTTTGATGTGAGCCACAAAATGCAGTAAAAAAACTTGTTGCGCCTTGTAGTCTAAGAATCACCGTATTCATGTCAAGTGCCCTTTTGTTTGACAGGGAGAAACAGGGAATATATATTTTGAGAATTCAGTATCCACTTCAAATGTTCTTGGTCCCCTCGTGAGGGTACCTGGGGGTCTTTTGTATAAATACTTCCCCCACCTTCTGGAAGTTCTGTGCTTGTAACTTCCTCTGATCTGTCACTCTCTTTGACTCTGCCTTTTCCCTTTGCTTGCTAACATCTACTATTTTTCTGGATTTCCAGTTCATTCTCCTGTCTTTTTTTTTAGAAACACTTTCAAAAAGATTTCCTCCAGCCGAAGTCGGACATGCTGGGCCTAACTATTTCTTAGGCGCATAACGGCAGCATGACGCATCTGCGCTCATAATTAACAGGAAACTGTCCGAGTGATCGAAGAAGAAGAAATGTTCTTGGAAGGGAGGGAGGGGAAATACGAAATACAAATTGTGAGTATTCCTGTCACACATTTCTGTGCTTGGAAGGGAAAGGGGAGATAAGTAGTTAGATTCTCGATATCAGAACTTTGTAGGAATTTAAGAAGGGAAGGGGGAAGGAAAGATTTTTATGACAATTTATTTTACGAATATGCCGATCGTACTAGAATGTGTTGTACTTGATTACCCGTGGCATGTATATTATGTCTGTTTACTGTGTATTTAGCCTACTGCTGTATCAGCCATTATACCATTAATATACTTGAAATGTGTGCATGAATCCTTACATAATGTGTAATAACATTACTGCATGGTGTAGTAAAAAAAAAAGGGGGCCAGCGTCTGTTAATTCATTGGTGTCTGCAGTTAAAGGCTATGTACATATGTGTGTCCTGCTTCATGCATGGTTTCTGGACTAAAATGATCTCAGCATTGATGGAGGAAAGCCCCTGTTGGGTCTTTCATACAAATAGTTCCCCCACCTTCTGGAAGTCCTGTGCTTGTAACTTCCTCCAATCTGTCACTCTCTTTTCTCTTTGATTTCATGTTGTTTGTTATTTTCATTCCCCAGCTTAAACGCTCTGGGGGCACACCCAGTGCCATGTGAACATTTCGCATGGACTTGGGTGAGAAGATTGCGTGTATGGCTGCTTTTAAAGGACCCCGCCACATGGGCGGCCATACTCCGACTTCAGAGGATTGCTTTCACATCATCTACTACCTTTCTGCCCTACTGGTCCATTCTCCTGCCTTTAAAATAATAAAACCTGTACAAAAAATGTTCTCCTGCTGAAGACGGACATGCTGGGCCTATTTCTTAGTTAGGCGCATAACGACAGCATGACGCATCTGTGCTCGTATGACAGGGAACTGTCTGAGCGATCGAAGAAGAGGAAGAAGATTGATGGAAGAGGAAATATAATCACAGATTGCTTTGTGCGGTGTGACGGTGTAGCTTTCATTGAACAACTCATACTTTTGTTTAATATTACCGTCAGCACTTACCTGTTGGTGTGGGCAAGTGCGTCATTCGTCTATCACTTGACTTTAGTTCAGTTATGTCCTTAAGTGTCAACTAGTGCATTGTTTTTCTTTCATTCTTGTGACTCTTCTATGCCTTTTGTATGGCTTTTAAAAAAAAGAAATCGGGATTGTTTTGGGTGTGAAGGTGACTGGGATTCTCTTGATACAATATAAAGCGCTTTGGGCAAAATAATAAAAATGTTGATTGTGGCCACGTACAACCAAGAAGAAGAAGAAGAAGAAGAGGGTTCCGAAAGGCAATAGTAACAAAGAACAAAAAGTGATTGATACAATATATAAAGTGCTTTAGGGTTCCGAAAAGCAATAGTAGTTAAAGAAAGTGCAGTACTGTAATAACAACAACAGACCTGTCTACCCATACGAATTTTCCGTATTTTGTACACGATTTTGAGCCCCAGTACGACAGTATGCCATTGTTGTGTTGTTGCTATGGCATTTGACCGAGTAATGGAGGTAAACAACTCTAATTTTCAGGAAATGCTCTCCCCTATTTTTCTTCTGAAAATCATCTATTAAAAAGGATGCCAGACACCCTGCATACAAAAAATTCAAGAAAAGTTCAAGGATTTAGAATCCAAAACGTTCAATAAATTTTAAAATAACATTTTTACATATACTGTAGCTAGCTATTCTTAAAGGTCTACGAGTCGAGCCATGGCGTTAAACTGATCCCTCATTTAAAATAAATACTGAACTTTATTACAAAATTATTTTGTTCTCCTCGCGTAACTTTATAGACAGGAATGTCCCAAATGTGTCCAGCTGGACCGGGGGATGTTACACCTAAACTTTCATTCATTTCAAGGATTTGGGGCTTTTTCTTTTAAAAGACGATGCAAACACAAGCAAATGGCATCCGAAAGTTTCATTAATGAAAACTTTCCCCGAGCATACAACATTTAAGAACCGAAAAGAGCAGATGCTTTCAAGCCACATTCAAGCGATACAGACAACTCAGACAGATTCCCATCCAGCCTATCTTTCATACTTGTAACTTGAAAAACAACAGTAGCATAAAGACTAGAACACACTAAAACTGTAATAGGAATACTCCTCTTGAAAGGGAACACAGTAATAAAATGTCAATGACTGAATGTTCGCAAAATTGTCACCTTGGGGCTTTTTCTTATAAATTCAGAGATGTTTGCAATTTGTTATTGGGAGCCCTGGAACTAGTTGAAAAAACATCGGGTACTAAAAAGTAAAAAAGAAAGAGCCTGGTGTGTACTGACCCGCGGGTTGTACTGTGCTGCCCCCTACAGCTGTACTTCCCGGAGAAAGTGCTGATCCCTGAGCGCTATGACCCCGAGGCCGATGCCGAGCAGCTCACCGAATTCGAGAAAAGGGAGCGCCAGGAAAAGGCAGAGCGCATCAAGCGCATTCTGGCCAACCAGAGGTAGGAGTATAGGGCTTCTCTCTCACTCTCTCTCTCTCTCTCTCTCTCTCTCTCTGTCTTTCTCTCTGTGTCTTTCTCTCTCTCTCTCTCTCTCTCTCTCTCTCTCTCTCTCTCTCTCTCTCTCTCTCTCTCTCTCTCTCTCTCTCTCTCTCTCTCTCTCTCTCTCTCTCTCTCTCTCTCTCTCCCTCCCTAGAACTCATTCTCTTCTCTTTATTATAAAACACAAAGGAGGAAATCCTTTAAACAAGAGATTAGACGTTTGTTTTCATTTGATTTTTGGCCACACGGAAATGGAACGATGTGAGCATTAAATAATGGTTTTTTTAGTTTCCTTCTACTTTATTTAATCTAAATTGTTTTGATGTTGATGACAATGGCAATTTTGTACTGTAAACTTGTCGATTACTCTTCCCCCTTGTCATAAGACCTATGTTGGTAATGACAATAAATTTCAAATTCTCTCTGTCTCTCTCTGTCCCTCTCTCTGTCCCTCTCTCTCTCTCTCTCTCTCTCTCTCTCTCTCTCTCTCTCTCTCTCTCTCTCTCTCTCTCTCTCTCTCTCTCTCTCTTTATGATTCCTATGTTCTTTATGTGTATACATAATTATGTTCAGTTGTATAACGTTGCTCATGTTTAATTGCCAATGACAGAATGTGTAAGAACAGGCTCAGACTAAATTCTCATCCTTGTAAAATAAAGCTTCTGAAGCATGAAGTCCCTAACAAAAAAGGAAGTGTGTATCCAGTGTGCGACTGTGACACACAGAAAGAGTTCTGTTCATTTGTCATTCCTTTTCTTTTAAATTGTGCTAATCTTTGCAATTTAAGTGTAGTGTCATGTTGATTCTTGCACAGAAAAAAAAAAAAAATCTCTCTCTACGAAATTGCTTACATAGACAAATGGCACAGTTCAGCATTGCAGGCAATCTTTATAAAGATTATAAAAGCAAAATGGTGTCAGTTGTCAGACTTTTGTGATGTGCTTTGACACATTAATTCCACTAGTATATTAATTATGCTGTACGCTGAATGGCCAGTGGCTGTGGCTGTGGCCTTAATGTACCTCTGCTAAAATTAATCACTTTGTTTATTTGAATGAATACCGTGTTTGGGGGAAGGTGTTTGCTATTGTGAGTGTATTGTTCTATTATGTTTTGTATGGTAATATATACCAAGCATGTGCAGTACACTAACCTGGATTGATAACATACTGGCTTGTTATATGATGTATTGTGTGTTCAGCGTCTGAACTGCTGTTTTGCTGGGCGCTTGGTGGATGCTATGAGTGTAGACCAGTTGAAACTGTATGACTGAATCTTATGCTTTAATCATCAATAATAGTAATACAGTTGAACCTACCTTATAAGACCTTAAAAAAATCTTCTGAAATGAGGTCTTATTAGGGAGGGGTCAAATGGAGGTAATTTTAATACTTACAAAGAAGGGCAATGTCTCGGAGAAATAGGTCTTATGTGGGAGGGAGTCTTATAAGGGAGGTTCCACTGTAATACTCAATAATTATCTTTCTGAGCGAGTATTAATAATAGCATTGAGAGCTGTGCCCAGAGTACGTGTATGTGTATTACGAATGTTGTAAAATTGCAAAAAAATTGAAATATCCTACGTTGTTGGGCTTTTTCCTTTTGCTTTAGTTTGTGTTTAAAGACCCTCAAGATCAGGTGTCAAAGTCACGGGTTTCATGTGTTTTCCCTCTTATAGCTGGTAAGAAATCTTGTTTTGACCAGGTTTGACTCCCATACAAATGCCTCCAAATTGAAAGCGAAACATTATTTTAAAGAGCAGCCTCAGTTTGAAGTTGGGGACATTTGTATGTGGGTCACAACTACCCAGAAAAAAAACCAAGGGACTTAATCGTGGTGGGTCAGTGTGTCTTTAAAGTATTGTTTTTCAACATGTCCCTGGCCTGCTATCATTTTCAAAAACACATTTGGAAAAAAAAAAGAAGCAAAATATTACAGCTATAATGTTTATTATCAGGCATGAAAACAGCTCCGCCGTCTCCGCCGAAAATTTATTGTAATTGAAGGAATCTCCGCCGAAAAATTATTTTCTCCGCCGATAATCGAGTGTGACCTTATTCTCAAACGGCGTGGTTCGTAATGGGTCGATTGCGCGCTTGCGATCGCTAGCAAAAATGGCCGACGGAGCGACCCGTGAATGGTGTGTTTGATTGTTTGGAGGAATGTTTGATAAGTTGTAGCGTGCGTGTTGTTAGGTGCCCCCCCCCCCTCCCCCCGCACATTCAGCGAACTGTGTTGTTGTAATGACACACATTCAGCGACACTGATGCGAGCTGTGTTGTGCCGTAATGACACGCACATTCAGCGACATTGACGCATGCTGTGTTGTGCCGTAATGACACACATTCAGCGACATTGCCGCATGCTGTGTTGTGCCGTAATGACACACACATTCAGCGACACTGACGCGAGCTGTGTTGTGCCGTAATGACACACACATTCAGCGACACTGAGATTCAGCGACACTGTGTGCTGTGTTGTGCCGTAATGACACACACATTCAGCGACACTGACGTGTGCTGTGTTGTGCCGTAATGGTGCGCACATTCAGCGACACTGACACAAGCTTTGTTGTGCCATAATGACACGCACATTCAGCGACACTGACGCGTGTTGTGCCGTAATGACACGCACATCCAGCAACACTGACGCGTGCTGTGTTGTGCCGTAATGACACGCACATTCAGCAACACTGATGCGTGCTGTAATGTGCCGTAATGACACACACATTCAGCGACACTAACGCGAGCTGTGCTGTGCCATAATGACACACATTCAGCGACACTGACGCGAGCTGTGCTGTGCCATAATGACACACACATTCAGCGACACTGATGAGTGCTGTGTTGTGCCGTAATGACACACATATTCAGCGACATTGACGCATGCTGTGTTGTGCCATAATGACACACACATTCAGCGACACTGACGTGTGCTGTGTTGTGCCAGCGTGCTGTCGGCCTCACAGCCGGACGTGAACCAGCTGAGGCCGGGCCAGCTGCACCGGCACGTGGAGCAGGAGAAGAAGGAGCGCGCCCACATCCTGTCCCTCAACCAGGAGCTGGCGAGACAGGTCACACAGCGCAGCAAAAAGCAAGCCGGTGAGAGAGAGAGAGAAAGGATTCATGCATGCACACACACATACAAACACTCACACACACACACACACACACACACACACAAACACTCACACCCACACATACAAACACTCACACCCACACATACATCCACACCCTGTCCCTCAAACAAGAGCTGGCAAGACAGGTCGCACAGCAAAGCAAGAAGCAGGCCGGTGAGAGAGAGAGAAAGGATTCATGCATGAACACACACATACAAACACTCACACACACACACACACACATACAAACACTCACACCCACACATACAAACACTCACACCCACACATACACCCACACCCTGTCCCTCAAACAAGAGCTGGCGAGACAGGTCACACAGCGAAGCAAGAAGCAAGCCGGTGAGAGAGAGAGAAAGGATTCATGCATGCACACACACATACAAACACTCACACACACACACACACAAACAAACACTCACACCCACACATACAAACACTCACACCCACACCCTGTCCCTCAAACAAGAGCTGGCGAGACAGGTCACACAGCGAAGCAAGAAGCAAGCCGGTGAGAGAGAAAGGATTCATGCATGCACGCACAAATACATACATATATATTTAACAAAAATGTTACGTGAATAAAACTTTATACTGTTATTATTACCGTTATTGTTATAATATTTATTAGTGTCATATAAAGCCTTGTATTGGTTTTAATGGGCAATAAACATTGATTCTGATTCTGATTCTGATTCATACAAACACACACACACACACACACACACACACACACACACACACACACACACACACACACACACACACACACACACACACACACACACACATCCTGTCCCTCAACCAGGAGCTGACACGACAGGTCGCACAACGCAGCAAGAAGCAGGCCGGTGAGAGAGAGAGAAAGGATTCATGCATGCACACACGCATACAAACACTAACACACAAACACACACATACCTCTGCACACACACACACTTCTGCACACACACACACACACACACGCATTCACGCGCACACACACACACACACAAACTTGTTGCTTTCATTGTTTGAAAAGTAATTTTTCAACAACTTTTTCCATTTGTTTTAGTAGAACAGAGCGTAGCATGCCACATTATTGGCTCCTTGTGCAGTCCCGCCTTCAGTATAGCTGGCTGTCCTATCCTTCCGTCACTTTGAACAGACCCTTCCGCCTTACCTATCCAGTGCTCTTCACACCTACACTCCTTCCCGCTCACTCAGGTCCTCAAACATAAAACTTCTGAAAGTTCCAAAAACAAATCTAAAATCATTTGGTGACCGCAGTTTCAGTTTCAGTGCCCCTGCTGTTTGGAATTCTCTCCCAGTCGATCTCCGCCATGAACTAACTATCTCTACTTTCAAAGCTAAACTCAAGACTCACTACTTTCAAAGCTCATTCGGTTCGTAAATGTTTCCTTCTTGATCTTGTACCTGGGTGAATGATTGGGTGATAACATTTTGTGTGACTGCGGGTGTATCAGTGAATGGAAGCGCCTTGAGTGTAAAATAATTATAGAAAGGCGCTATAGAAATGCTATCAATTATTATTATTATTATTAACCCTCATGGTTGCTACCTTTTCCCTTGGGGCAGTGGAGCGAAGAAAGACGTGGTCCGGCGGTCAGATTGCTGACATCAAGGCGCAGTACGAGGCGGAGATGATGGGAGGAGCCGACACCCTGGGCAGCCTCAGTCCATCCTCGCGCCACGCCCACGTCCTCTTGTGATGACCCTCGCTACCGATTTTCACCATCACAAGAATCTGCTATCCCGCTTCATATAAAACAATAACCAACTTTTGTGTATAAAGCAAAGCTTCTGCTGATAACCCTTTTTCTTTCTCTTAACATCCTACGCCATCCTATTACATGCATTACAAACGGGGGGTTTCTGGTATAGAAATCAATCTGTAGGGAGTAAATGCTGCCCAGATGATCAGCTCCAGGGAAACCCTTGCTGTGTATATAAAAGTATTCATCGTTTGTGGGATTCTTCATTTTCTTGTGATGACTCTTGCAACTGATCTTCACTGTCAGAAACCCCCCGCAATCCCGCTTCATGTTATGTTAAAAACTTTAGCGAATAAAGCAAAGCATCTGCTAATAACCCTGGCTGGGTTATATATATATATATAAAATCATTGAACAGTGGGATTCTGCATTCTCTTGTGATGACTCTCACAACTGATCTTCACCGTCAGAAACCCCCCGCAATCCCGCTTCATGTTATGTTAAAAAAACTTAAATGTTTAAAGCAAAAGCATCTGCTGATAACCATTGCTGGATATATATATATAAAAAATCATTAAACAGTGGGATTCTGTGATGACTTTCGCAACTGATTTTCATCGGAAGAAAACCCCTGCAATCCTGCTTCATGTTTATTGTTACGATAAAGGAACTTTTTTTTGTATGAAGCAAAGGTTCTATTGATTAATGCACCCAAAAGCGTCACAGTCATGCCGATCATGATATAAAGAACATGGAGATACAATAAGAAAGTACACTTCAGGAGGCCGCAAGGCCTAGCTGTCCTAAATTCTCTGACCTGATTAACTCTGTTGTGTGTTTATGGTGTGACCTTTTAGTATATACAAGCATCTTCCCCTTTACCACTTCTGTGTAAAAATACGAGTCTTCCCGCTAGTGACGAACTCTGCTGTGTTGCTGTGTGTACAAATCTTCCTCCGCTGATTACCTCTGCTGTGTGTATAGGAACCTTTTGTGCGTAATCTACGTTCCATAATTTGGACCGATCACTTGTCAGAATGGACAGAGCCAGATCAAGGATTGTGAACTTTGTGAGTGCAGTTTCCCTGGTGATTTCTTGTTTGGTTTGTTGCGTTTCCCTGCGCACAATGCTCAAAAAGGCAGGCAAAGAATTGGGCAGACAACATTTTTGCACCCCTTGGAACTGTATATCGTTTTTGTTATGTTGTTAACATTTCCGTAGCATTTAAGCCTGCCTTCATTTATAAAAGTGGTGGATATGTTGAAAACGTGATGATAAAGAAATGGCTTGCTGTGATCAATGGAGGGGATGGATTTCTGAACCCAACATGGCTGGCATGGAAGGGTTTTTAACCCAACATGGCTGACATGGAAGGGTTTCTGAACCCAACATTTATAATTTGAAGGGCTTTTGAACCCAACATGACTGATGTGGAAGGGTTTTTAACCCAACATGGCTGACATGGAAGGGTTTCTGAACCCAACATTTATAATTTGAAGGGCTTTTGAACCCAACATGACTGATGTGGAAGGGTAGAAATCAGCCGTGTACATTTGCGTCCTGGTGAGTGGATATTGTGTGGAATCAGGGTTTTGCTTTTAAAGTGGCTTTCGCATTACAATGCAGCTTAAATTGTTTCATGAAGGGATTTCAGTCGAGTCGATGAATTGTGAGCTGAGGTGCTTTGCAATAGCGTTGGCTACTTGACGGATGAAGCGTTTTTCTGTTATAAAGATTTTAAGTTTATTTTACATGAAGAGGCGAAGTATGTATAACAGTAGATTTTTTAAATCATGCTTCTTGTGATTAACTTGATTGGAAATGAATAATCAGACTCGGCTATTAGTTGCTCGAATCAGGAAAGCATCGTACTAGGACAAAGGGATTTATTGTTTGGCATCTTTAAGGGCTTCGCACACTAGCGTCAAGATCTCGAGATCGCGGCGATTTTTTGCTGCAAGGCGCAGTTTGATGCGCCGCTTGCGTGTGAGAGATTCGCGGCGCGGCAGGATTTTTGATGCGTAGCTGCACGATTTTTTGTTGCTCGAGAATAGAACCGGCTCTAATTTTGATGCTCAAGATCGCAGATATCGTGAAACTAGCCAATCACAACGGGCGGAAGGACCATAACTCCGATTGAAAAAAAAAATACTGTCGTTTCTAGGAGGAGGTTTGACGCTAGAGTAATCTTTCCTTGCTTTCCAAATAAGGAAGTTCGCGCGACAAGAGGCGAAGCGACAAGAGTCGTGTGTGAGAACACCACTGCCTCGCTACAATGTGTGCTGTGATGCAGGCGTCAACGCGTCAAGGCGTTGCTCTGAGAAACAATTGACGCCTGACGCTAGTGTGCGAAGCCCTTTATGAATCAACCGAGCTGTCTAGATGTACTGTCATCAAATATAGCACAACTGTGTTAGTGAATGGGTAGTACAGTGGAACCTCCTCCCTATTAAGACCTTCCCTATTAAGACTCCCTCTAAGATGTGACCCCCAAAAATGTTCACCACTTATTTCCCCTTCATATCCGGACTAGCTGTCCATCTCCCTATTAAGACCCCTCCCCATTAAAGACCCAGCACGTCACGTGTCAAAATCACGATTTACATGTGTTTTTCCTCTTATAAGAGGGAACGTGGGGGGGTCTTTAAAACCTTTTTTTAAGTTGATTTTTCAAGGTCTTGTTAGGGAGGTTCCACTATACAGTCAAACCTCTATTTTATGACTTCCCAAAAGTCAGGAAAAATCGGTCTTAAATTGGAGGGGTCCTATAACGGAGGTGGGTTTTATGCGTAAATTATAGTAAGATACATTACATCCGTGCCCCCAAAATCGGTCTTAAATGAGAGGAGGTCTTTTAATGGAGGGTCTTATAATAGAGGTTTGACTGTACGTATGATCAGCCAACTTGGAAAGAGCTTAGTTACAAGTATTTTATACAATGTTTTAGCTCATTCGCATCGCAAGGATTTTGAATTATTAAAAAAACTCAAAACACTTCGGCCATACACACAAACAAAGCATACATAAACAAAAGGAGAAATGAAAGAAGATTACGGGTTTTTGCTTCAGGTTTAGACATAGGGAAGTGGTAGATCAGACTATTTTATATAGAGACTTTATAGACCACTACAAAAGCAAAGTCAGAGCCAAAGTTGTGGTCTACAGGAGCGAAGCGAGATTAGAAGTGACCAAGGTATGGTGTGCTCACTTATTTACTTCCATTGAAGCAAATGCATCAAATTGACAGCTATCTATTAATTCCGGACATATATGTCCGGAACGACTTGAATGAGTTAAGATTAGATGTTATTCTGTTTTACTAGTCCCATGTGTTGAAATCAGTGATATTGTAGATTATCATGTTTGTGTCCCTTTTTAACGTTCAAAACGATTGTTCTTTTCTTGTGACTCCGTAACAACAGATTAGTAAAATAAACTTGGCAAGGTAAAGGAACTTGAAGAGAGGTTTTGAACTTGGTCATTTTGCGTTGAGATAAACAGTTTTTTAAGTAAGATTTTATGAAAAAGGTTCAAAATTATGCAGCATTGATGTATAATGCAATGTGATGTGGAATTTTAATGTTACTTTTTTTTCTTTCTTTAAATTCACTTCAATTCCTTATGCTTATCTATCCATCTGACCTCTGGAAACTTGGATGGAAGAATGGGAAAGAAAGCGAAACAAAGCATTGCGAAATCATCAGCATTTTCCTGTTGAACAGAGAAATTAAAAAAAGAAATAGTTATGATTTAAATGACAATCAAACGCATGCCCACACGAAGTTTTACCAGAATCAAACTGCCAGAGAAATGGACTGACTAACAATTTGATCAAACAAATATGACTTGGAGCAAAACTGATCCACCAGACTTGAAGCAATTGCATTGAACTGAAAGTGGACAACTGTGAGGAAAATATACAAAGGCTTACATTTGTACAGGTTTTTTGTTGTTGCTTTGAATTTTTTTATTTTATTCAAAGACAATACTAATGAGTAATTGTTTACATCTGAGTAACTCTTGATTAAGTTTGATACTTGTATGATGTTTCTGTTCTCAATCTCTCTCATGTTGAAATCTTTCCCATATTTCTTTGTTATTTTCTCTTTTTGTAGGTGAATTTGCCACAGGCTTATGCAAGTCTGTATTTAGTCAGTTTCCCATTGATTTTTTACACATGCGCATGATCATGATGTCCGTATTATTTGTGGTTTTCTTCTTGCAAGGGCCCATGAAATGTTTTGTCAATGGCTGGAATGATAGATATAAACAGGGTAAAATCACATTGATAACTCTATGTTTTGTATGTAGTTGCGCTCTCCTATTGAATACCATCTACATTTGAAGATTTATGTATCTATTTTCTTGTTATCAGAATCAAACTTTAGATTCAGTATTAGGGGAGGGGAATGGGTCCGTTGGTTGAGTCGAGTCATGTTATGAATTCTAAAATCAAAGTCTATTTCGTGGATGATGTTAGAAACAAGTCTGAACCAAAGATTGATAAAAAGAAGGCGGAAAATTTGGCGTTTGTTATGTCTGTGATTCGTTGAGTACAGTGGTACCCCTCTAATAAGACGCTCACAAATGCGACTTCTCCTCACATACGACTGATTTTTTTTTCCCCGAACACATTCCACTATATATCCTATGCCGCAAATACGACTTTTCCTGAGTTCCGACTTACGACCCGATTTCAGGGGTTGAGATGCGACCACAGTCTTATCTTTTTGCAGTCAAGTTCGTGCAAATCGATCTCTCGATGAAAAGCAGACGAACTCGTGATCGAAAGTCATGGCAACGGGTCCGATGGCAACTTCGATGGCCCATGTTGCACTCACACACAAACTACACATAACAGTACAGACCTAATCTTCGCCATAACGGACCTACTAAATACTGGATTATGCACAACGACACAACACAACACAAAACATGACAAAGTAACGCTCTGGCAGTTCATTTTTAGTCACAGTTTGCACACACAGAACTTTTACCGCGCATATTGCAACTCAGCTGACAAAATGGCGCCGCATACACCGCAGATACGAAATCACGGCAAACGCTAATGCGCCAGCTGCTTTCATTTATCGGATTTTGTGAGTTGTTTGCATTCAGCGAGAGTTGTAGTGCACACACTAACGCCGATTTATCAGTCTGATAGCGGAAAGGAGCTGCTTTTCAACTTTTTTTTTGGTAAAGTGAAACCATTCTGATTCACTGAGTTCCAACTTATGGAGTATGACCGATCACCTAGTTTCAACTTGGAAGTTGTTTGGTCCTCTAATAAGACCACCCCTCAGATAAGACTTTTTTTTCACCGCACTTTCAAGGTCTTATTAGAGGGGTACCACTGTAGTAACTGTTTAATAATAAATACTCAAACAAGGATCTTAATTTTGTCCATAAGTTGAACAAGAAGTTAAACTTAGAAGGGACGAAGACCCCTTGAACTGCTGGTCTCGGATTCTGCGACCTGAACAAGCCGGGGTGTGGCTGCGAATTGGGATTCGAGATGAGCGGCGTGGGAGCAACGCCACTGCACGGCCCAGAAGATGGGACAGCAAAAACAAACATTTCACCACGTCTATTGGTGTCACTTTGGTGGCAGCGACATGATTATCTGCAGGGTTTTGTACAGATTTTAAAGTGTTTGTTTTTGTGGTTTGTTTTAAGTTTCTGTCTGAAAGCTCATGTTGCGATAGGCATAAGTACCGTATTTTTCGGATCATTAGGTGCTTGTGTGTATAAGGCGAATAGGGCAGTTTTCAAGAAAAATCTGAAAAAATTAAAGAAAAAGGCGCAAAAGAAAGTAAAACTTCGAAGCCTGTACGCGTCTGGTAAACGCTTGCCGACCGCCATTATTGTTGTCATGAAAGAGAGTTGACTCCCCTTTCAAATCATCGAACTTCCGTTTGTGCGACTTCCTGTTGTTGTGTTTGGACTCTTGTTGGCGAAAACTGATAGAATTATGCCACTTTAAGCTCTACAACGATGCTTTTTACATCCAATGAAGGGCTATGGCAGCTGTTGGACGGTATCTCGGACGATAATAAGGATTTTGAAGCATTTTAACGTGAGTATTCGTTGTATCGGTGACTTGTTACCACTTTTGATGTCTAGACTCACAGTAGACTGTACTGAGTATGGCAATCGTTGCCTCTCTTCTCACGATTTTGTTCACTAATAGGGCGCCCTCGTTTATTAGGCGCATAGGTCGAAATTGGAGAAAAAAATATCGCCTTATAACCCGAAAATGATGGTATGTTGGAAGACACAGATGAAAGGGCTTGATGGTAAATGACGTGATGCTGTATTCACTATTTAGTGGTGATTTTTGTGAACAGGCTGTGAACAGTTAATGAAGAAACCAAGTGATGAACAATAAGAGATGGGGATTGTCTCCAAAAGAGAGTGAAGGGATTTCAGCCGAGGTATTTTTTTTTACTCACTGAATTTGCTCTCTGTTGGTTTTTTATCTGCACACTTCCCCTACCCTCTAAATCCCACTTTTTCTGTTCTCTCTTGATTACTTTTGCAGGCTAGTTTCATATCAGATTATTGTAGAATCTGCTTATAAAGGAAACTTTTAATGTTTTTGTTGTTAATGTTTTCAACATTCATTTTCTTGCCTTTTTTAAAAATTTTGACATTATTTGATGAAGACCTTGAATGTTTTTTTGGTTTTTTTAAATAAACAAAATTTAGACTGAACAAATGCAACATTTATTTATTGACAGAAACAAAGAAGTATCTGCTGCTGAACAACAAAAAATGACGTCATGTTTATGATTGTTGCTATATGGTGCTTCCAGTAATTGCTTGTATTGTTTGTTACATATTCTCTGGTTGTGAACAGCATAACAAAGTGTGGTAGTACTACTGTTGATGCTTATTGCGAAGAGTTTAATGTATGTTGGTGTGAAGTTGACTAAGTCTGATTCAAAAGGACACATGCATATTGTCGGTGAAATTTAAAAAACTAGTATCTCAATTTTGGTAGTTTTGAGCAAAATAAAAAATATTTTTTTTAATTAACCGTGTTGACCACAATTGATTAACTATGATGAATATGTTCAAGACATTGCGAGTTTAGTCCTGCATTTTGTTAAAATTACTTTTACATTTTTTTTTTAGACTTGAAAAGAACGAAGATACAAGGTTTTTGTCCTTAACTAGATCTGAATTTGGGTTTTACAAGTTTTTCTTCTATTTTCACAACCTCATTTACCCCAGATAGAAAGTCGTTAGAGATAGGAGCTTTTGGTGGAAGGTGGCTGGGAAAATTAGAAAGCTGACTATGTATCTAATTTAAAATTTAAAAAAAATCGAGATAGGTGGTTTTTGAATTTCACTGACGATATGCTTGGTATCGCTGTTGATTGATGACCAGTTATGAGTGTCAATTTGTTTGTTTGCTTGTTCTTCTGCCTTATTTTTTGGATCATGATGGTTTTTTTAAAGCTTAATTGTTCTATAAGGATTCAGCATGTTTTGAGTAGCTTCCATACCTACGTTGGAATATTTTTATGATGTAATATGCCAGCATTATCGTATTTAACAGATCAGAATGTTTTTCACCATATAAATTAGCGTTTGTAATTCAGGATGCTTGCTTGCGCACAGTGTATGTATTCAGGATAGCATTTTTTTTAATGAAATGCAAATCAAGATGTGTATGAGCATTATGCATAGATCGTTACGTTTTTAGATGTCATTCATATTGAGGTATTATCCTACTTTGTATATTTCGGGATATTTTTATGTACCGTTCATATCAATGTTTTTGCACATTTTAGATATCAGGAAGTTTTCATACTGTATACATAACATATCAGGATGTTTTGTGACACATTGCATATCAAGATAATGTTTGCACTATGTATATAGATTTATACACATCAAGTTGTTTTTCACTTGTCATGCATATTGATGTCTTTTCATACTGCATAGATATCTGGATGTTGTATACTTTACACATTGTGCACATTAATGGATGCTTTCTTTCAATGCATGTTTAATTCGAACGGTTTTTATAGATTGTACATATCAAGATTAATTTTCATACAATGTAAATATGAAAAGTTTTCATGTGTTATTCTTATCAGGATAAACACATGCATTATGCATATCAAGAAGCTGTTACATATTATTTATACATGTACTAGGATATTTCAATGGGGCATCCGGAGAGTCATGACCTGGGTGTGGCCAAAGATATTCTAAAAGGGTAAGATGGATTACTTAAGAACTCGGCAAACCGGGCTGATAGAGTTATCGTTAGTGGGGCCAGTACAATTTCACATTGCAGGCTATCCAAAAACTCAGACTGGAGCTTGAACGGAGAATTCAACTGGCCTATCGATGTGTAAAATGTGTACTGGTTAAAAGGGACATAACCAGTGTTTCTATCCTCACTACTCGTATAGGGAACAGAGACTGGATGCTTATCTTCCCCTTACAGTATCTTTGGTGTGGCCTAGCTTCCATGGAGGTTACAGAGTGCAGATCTAACACTTGATTGGAGTGGGGGGGATGTTCTGTAAAACCTTTTGTTGTTCATCTTTTTTGTGTGTATGTACATGTCGGGATCCTTTGGCTGTTGGATTGCTTTCATATGTGACCCAGCACCACGAAAGGGACATTAAGTCGCTGGGCTAGTTTCTCACAACACGCTTGAAAAGTCAAAAATCTCATTTAAAAAAAATCAATTTTGAGTTATGGGTATTTTTGTGTTCTCTAACATCTTATCTTTCATATCTACAAAGGATAATCTTTTATATGGTCTCTAAATGCTCTTAAAAGTGCTTTAAAATTAGTAGGTGAATGCATTTTCTACAGCTAGGCTAGACTTTAGATTGTATTTTCTCAAAATGGTCGATACTCACCCAACCATCTTTAAACGCTTATAACTCTGGAACGGAAAATGATACAAGAATGGTTCTTGTACCACTAGAAAGAGAATTGTTTGATGTTTTCAACTGTATATTTATCTCAGAATAGTCATTTTAACACTTAATGTCCCTTTCGTGGTGCTGGGTCACATGATAAATAAGGATTTTATTATTTTTCATTCCATAAATATTTGCTGGTATGAAAGCTGTACATGTAGTACCAATTTTGAAACTGTTACAACGATGAAAGAGAATACATATCAATGACAATGTTGGCTGCTGTTGTTTTTAAACATTTCTTTCCTACCGTTCTTCAGCTGATTTGAAACATTTATTGTAAACTTGAGATATAAAAAAAATTCCCTGTAAAACCAGCTTTGTAAAGATGTTAATGATGTTCGGCTGTCAGTGATTTTGAGGCCAATTTGATACTCTGTTGATAGTAGAGTTTGTATAAGGAACTTTTCTTTCAAACATACAACAAAAATACATTGTTGCATCCATATATTTTTCTTGAAGCCAACTTGTTGAAGACGTAAGCTGCCTACGCACACATGATCACATAACTACAGCACTGGAAAGCCATCCCTTCGTGCACTACATGACGGGGTGATGATGCCAAGATAACTCGCACTGTTGCCCTAAAAAACTGATTTCTAAATTTTGTATTCTGTTTCTGGTTCTCTCCATCTTCTTTTCTCTCATATGACTGTCTGTTCTTTCCCCTCTTTCCTGCATCCTCTTGCTTCCATCTCTCTCTCTCTCTCTCTCTCTCTCTCACGTTTGTGTTCTATGGTTGTTTATGTATCAAGGACAGATTGGAATACAATCTTTATCCTTGGAAAATAAAGTTTAAGTTTTCAAAGTTTTCTCTCTCTCTCTCTCTCTCTCTCTCTGTTCTTCATGTATAAACTTTATCGTAAGTCTCGTTTCTTTAAAAAACAAAGAAAAAAACCCCACACAATCTTATCTTTTATCTAACCTTATTTAATTTTTTTCTTAACCTGCTGTTTGATCTGTCGCTTCGAATGTTGTTGGTGCGAAGCAAGAGGAACGCTGTTGATTTATTATTGCTCCGAAACTCTGGGATGTACACGCTATGAGGCATTGTTAATTGGTCCAAGCTGCTGATGCATTAATTACCCTTTGCAGTTCCTTTGAAGGCGATGAACTACTACATTTCTCTTGTCGTTTTATCTGCTCACTATTTTATGCAATCCTTGTCACTGTAAAACTATCAAAGCTTTTTTCTCTTCTTCCCTTTTTTCATTATTATTGTGCATACATATTTTTTTGGGGGTCTAAAGTTTCACATTTATTTCTGCTTTTACGATGGTTAGAAATTTCGTGTTTTTAATGTGTACACAGAATTGTAGTTAGGGATTTTATGTAAATCGATCTGTGATTGTGTATATGCCATAGATTGTATATTTTCCGTTTGTTTGGATTTTATGCGGTGAGAGTCCTGAGATAACCATAGTTGTTGACGGGACTATAACAGACTAACTAACTAACGTGGCAGTCCGTGTAATGGTTGCCTGAATATCGGTGTATATGCAATGGAAGACCATTGTATATATTATTCCGTGCTTGCTTCGATTGGTAGCTGTGACTACTGTGTTGCATCCTTTATCAAATATACTGCTGTCTGTATGTAAGAGAGAGAAGAAGAAGAAAAAAAGAGAGGGTCAGGGGATATTGTATACTCAGGTTCTCTTGTTGGTTGTCTTCCGTGTTATATTCGGGGGTGGGGAGTTGTTAGGGCTATTAGAGTGTCCAGTAAAAGTGAAATATAAATATAAAATTTGTTCATATTTCTGACCACCTCTGTTCCTAATCAGTCCCGGTATTCTATGACCAGTTCTACTTTTTTGGACAAAAACGAACAAATTACACATTTTCACATAAAATGGATTGGAAAAAAACAAAAAGTTAAATTCCTCTTTTTGGTACTAATGGAAAATGTTTATATTTGTAAATGTTCTGAATTGAAAGTGGTACATATTTTCTATGTGATATAGTATATAAATGGAGAATGATGCAGTAAGTTTTTTTTTTTATAGCATGATTGATGAAGTAAGGATATGTGATATTTGCATAGAAAGCTTTGCGTTTTGACATGTCACGAATTTTGATAAAAGTTGCGCACTTGTGTATGGTAGAAACAGAGAATATTTCACATTCATGTTTGTTCAGAAGGAGGGGGTTAGTGGAGAATGTTTACCTGACAAAATACATGGCCAAAAAATGAAAATATTTTAAGAACTTTTTATGAATTAAAAAAATATTTTTGTACTCATTCAGCATAATTCACATTTCACCCCGAATGAATCGTATTCATGTATGACACATGTACTTTTTCCCATTTTTGTCTTCATAGCATGGCATGGATTTTGACATCAGTGTAGCTTCAAACTGATCTTTTACATGTAGCCCCAACAGGAATTGTTTGGAAATACTTAAGGGGAGTAATTTCATGGTGTGTGGGAGTGATCTCGCCTAATTCAATCGGTCAAACAGGGGAAGTTACTCTACCATCTGGTAAATCCCCAGCCCTCGCTTCATGTGTTTGAGGAGACACACAGCATGTAGAACGCAGTGCGTCATTCTGAAATGGATGTCATTTATATTTTTACGTCACAGTTTGCAAGTTCTATCACTGGCCACCCCTTATTTTTCTAAAAAAAAGAGTTTGTAAGTTGCTGACAGGCATCCTGCGGTTTCAAGCTTCGCCGCCATGCTGCCATGGTTGCTATGGTTTTGACCGAGTGGTTGCTATGGTTTTGACCGAGTAAGTTGAGGTAATCAACTCTAATTTTCACGAAGTGCTCTCCCCTAGGTTTTTTCCCCGAAAATCGTTTATTTAGCATGTTAATATTAATAATCAGACAAGAGCAGGAATAAAAAAAAATGTGTCCCTTTTCATTGCTTGAATGTATGAGTTGAGAGTGTTTCACAGTTTGACTATAAATCATTCACGTTTCTATTATAAAAGGATATATGTAGAAGTTTTGTAAATGTTGCTCTGTCATTATGGTACCTCTTGGTGGTGGTGGTGGGGGGAGGGGGGGGGGGGGGGTTATGAATATGGCTCACATTCCTACTTGCTATGATTTTTTCCACGTTTTAAAAGATGAGTATTTGAGTATTTTTTTAATATTCTGAGATGTAAAAATTGTAGTGATACTGATAGACATGTAATCGAGACAACAACAACAAAATTACGTAAATGTTGTGTAACTTGCTTTTTTTGGTTGAACAAATTAATTAGACTAGGGGGCACCGAATTATTTTATGTAGAACAAGTTTAAGAAGGAAAAAAAGAAGGCAATCTTTTAGAAACTCCAAACCTTGTTAGACTACGTTCTAAAATCTTTGAGCAAATCAAATTCATACAATAAATCGTGGGAATATGTGGCCATATCATTTTATATCTATGCATACCATTACCTGATGAAATGATGAGCTTCGGCTCACGTTTTTGGGATCCTTGGTCAGTGTGTATACAATGGTGTTATCCCTATAAGAAATGTTATGTGTGTTATGCCTAGGTGCATGTTTTTATGTCTATGAGTATGTCTCAGCGTGAGGGTGAGGGGTGGGTATGCAAGCGTGTCCGAGTATGTTTGATTTTACTGTAATTTTGTATGTGGAGCGATTCTTAATTTTTGTAAAGCGCCATGAGTAGTACACCTAGAACGCGCGCTATATAAATATTCTTTATTATTATTATTGTGGGTTTTATTTGGTGTGTGTGGATGTCGTATTTCTGAATGAGAGATAAACCAAGAGTCAATGATGAAATGTAGCCTAGTGAAATTGGACAAATCAAATGGTAACTTAGTTACAAACAATTGTCAGTGTTGTGATGTTAAAACTATTTGCAGCAAATTAATCATTCACCCACCGAAAAATATTTTCCACGTGTTCTATTGGTTTTCTTTTAAACCCCCCCCCCCCCCCCCCCCCCCCCCCCCCTTTGAGACTAAGAGAATGGGGCTTGATACTACTTCTTGGCGGCACTCAAGGGAAATAATTTTAGGACTGAATCGATTGCGCCATCTAGTGACGACGAGTCAGGGGCAGATAATTTTTGAGTGGCTACTACTTTGTGTCACGCAAGAACGATAATTTTATGTAGGTGGCGCACGTGTTTCAGTGCGAGAAACAGGGGCAGGTAGTTTTCAGTATAAAGCCTCATTGAGTGAACATCCACGAGAACAATATGCTGTTGTGTTTGTTTGTGTGCACAAGGTCCGTTTTTGTTTTTAAACTTGTCATGTTAGCGAAGGTTGTGATGACAGAAAATGTAGGTTTTGAAATATTTTGTATTTTGATATAAAATGGCGTGGTTTCGTGTTTTTAACGGGAAGCGGTAGGACATCATATCAAGAGCCAGCGACTTACACAGTTACGGTTATGATTTTTGTTACTGCTATTATGTACGATGTTTGTATATTTTGCGGTCACTGGTTGTTTGTGAGCTGCTCTTTTATCATCCTCACTGCTGTGTATTTTCTAATTGATTTTTTTTAAATTACAGGTAGCATCATTAGTTTTGTGTTCATGTAATTAAAAACGTTATTGTTTCTGTTTCCCGTTTACTTGGTCATGGCATAATGATAATGTAGAACAAAGTTGGCTTTTTCTTACTGGCTTGCACCTTCGAATTTTACATGCACGCACTCACACACGCGTGCACACGCACACGCACACACACACTTTCTCTCAGCTTAATCATGCATGCACCACCTCTTAGACAAACATGTATGTAGTTATGCTTTGGAAAAATAAAAGAAATGACACATGATAAAAGCGTTGGATGCTGTATGTGTGTATGTGTAAAAAAGTGATAGATTGTGTGTAAGTGTGTGTGTGTGCCTTGCCCGGGGTACATCCCCACTCTCTGGGCCAAAGGGATTTGAGGGCACGTCACGTGTGTGTAAAAAAGTGATAGATTGTGTGTAAGTGTGTGTATGCGAGCGTGTGTGTGTGCCTTGCCCGGGGTACATCCCCACTCTCTGGGCCAAAAGGGATTTGAGGGCACGTCACGTGGCATTGGGGAAGGTCCCCAAAGGCCAACAATCCCTTAGGCTGCAGCTCTAGAACCAGCGCGAATGCCTCCCCTACTTTGTGAGTCATAAGTCTTCCAGTCCACGAAGACTAAGTAAGCCATGGGTGCAACTACACAAAATGAAAAAACCCTGAAAGGCCGGGGTCATGGGGTAATGTCCCCCTGCAGCTGAAGAAAAAAAAATTGATTTAGGAAGGTATTTTAGTTTGCTTTTTCCACAATTTATTCAAATGCTTATTATTGGTGGAGGGGAGTTAATTAAAAAGAGTTCTCCCCCCTTGTTCAATTTTGCTTATTTTAAAGTGTTTGAAAAATACAGTAGACACACACAGATCTTGTTTGACAAATTAAAAAACCCAGGAAATTCCTTTTCTGGTAAAATTTTAAAAAGCAGGAAATCCTTGTATACAGTGGAACCTCCCTCATACGACCTCCC
This sequence comes from Phymorhynchus buccinoides, assembly GCA_017654935.2. Lineage (NCBI taxonomy): Eukaryota > Metazoa > Mollusca > Gastropoda > Neogastropoda > Raphitomidae > Phymorhynchus > Phymorhynchus buccinoides. The sequence continues at coordinate 33,761,423 of CM065701.1, forward strand.
ATTATGACTCCCTCCCACATAAGACCTACTTCCCTGAGACATTGCCCTTCTTCGTAAGTATTAAAATTACCTCCCTTTAAGTCCCTCCTTACTAAGACCTCATTTTGGATGATTTTTGAAGGTCTTATAAGGGAGGGTCCACTGTACCAGGAAAAGTTGCACCCATGCTAATCTGTACCATGATTTTCCCAAACTGTAGAAAATCATTTATCGGACAGCTCTCATGTCACTGTTGGCCCCTACTACATGCTAATGTCCAATCAATGATGCAAGCCATTTTAGCAAAGGGCCCGATGAAGGCATGCAAGACGTGGCGGCAAGTAGCCAATAGGAATTGCTCGGAAATAATTAAGGGGAGTAATTCCATGGGAGTGATCTTGCCTAATTCAATCGGTCAAACAGGGGAAGCTACTCTACCATCAGGTAGATCCCCAGCTCTCGCCTCTTGCGTTTGAGTAGACTTACATCACTAAGAACACTGCGCCATTCTAAATTTGATGTCATTTATATTTTTACGTCACAGTTTGCAAATTCTATCGGTTTGCTGATACTGGCCGCCCCTCATTTTTCTAAAAAATAAAATGTTTGCATGTCGCTGACTCGCATCCCGCGGTTTCAAGCTTCGACAACATACCGCCATTGTTGCTATGGTTTTGACCGAGAAAGTCGAGGTAATTAACTCAAATTTTCACGAAGTTTTTTTCTCCGAAAATCGTCTATTACACATAACACAACCGTTCCCACACTCGCATGATTTTAATTGCACAAAGTAAGAATGTACCCACGCCATGGAAATAATATCAATGTCCACATTTATTGGCTATGTACACACGTGAAACTGTAAGTGTAAGTAGATAAAAGAGAAGAAGCAGAAACGGAAACTTGCCAATTCAATTGCCTATCACAGACTTATGATTGAAAAATTAGTACATCGCAACAACAACAACAACCAAAGGTATACCCAAAAAGATGGAAGCTTCAAAGACACATTAATAAAGGCAAGAATATAATGAACAAAAGGATACCATTGTGCATTAAAACAAAACATGATTAGAAATGTTATTCCTAATAAGAACAGTTAAGGAATACATCGTTTCATGGGCACAACAAAAATTAAAAAAATCCCCCACAACAACTATACACCGACAGTAAAAATGCCTCTAAAAGTTAACAAAATATGCCTTATCTTGTTAACTTCAAAGTATTTACAAAGTGTACCAAATCAGACAAAGGGACCGCTGTCTACCAGGCTCTACGGGTCCAAGGAAGAGCTTCAGAAGACGGCTCTATTTGTCAGCAGAGCTTCTTTGGTTGCGTAGCAGGCGTACGCCAGAAGAAAAAAAGAGGAGGAAATGGGGTTATGCATGCATGTTATCACTCTATACATGTATCGGCACAGCAAAAACCCATGTATGGCTACAGCAAGCAAAAAAAACGTAGGGAAATTACATGGATACTCCTCCTTTCAGGATGTCCTAAATTGCAGGATTTCTAAATTGCCTAGAGCCGGCGTCGCCGGATTATGAGAATTTGAGAAACAACGATTTTCTTACACACACACAAACTTGTACAATAAAAAAGGTCACTTGTACTAGTCTAGAGGGGTGAGAAAAATGCCCCCTGGAAGCTGAAGGGAAACAACAGTTTCCAATGTAATTGACAGGCTCTCGTTGCACTTTCACTTCTGGTTAAACTTCATGACCTCTACAACCAGCAAAAATGCATCTTCTCAAATTCTCTTAACCCGGCGACGCCAGCTCCAGGCAATTAAAACAATTCCTGAACTTCAGGACATCCTGAAAGCAGGAGCATCCATGTATGTATACAGTGGAACCTCTATTAAGACCTTGAAACATCACCAAAAAAAATTCATATTAGGGAGGGGTCTTTACAGGGAGGTGAACACTCAGCAGTCCGGATGTGAAGGGGGGGGGGGGGAATTGGTGATTTTTTTTTTAGGTCCCATCTTAGAGGGAGTGGAGGTTCCACTGTACACTTATTACATATCTTGTTTTCTTAAACTATTACAGTGGAACCTCCCTTATAAGACCTCCCATTATAAGACTCCCTCCCAATAAGACCTACTTCTCTGAGACACTGCCGTACTTTGTAAGTGTTAAAACTACCTCCCTTACAAGACCCCTCCCTTGTAAGACCCCTCCTTTATAAGACCTCATTTTGGATGATTTTTGAAGGTCTTAAGGGAGGTTCCACTGTATAGTCAAATAGGACAGTTAAACTGTGCATACCTCAGAAAAAATATCTTTGTTTCCAACGCCCGCAAAAACAAGTAAACCCATAAAAACCATCACAAAAAGTTGAAAATAATATTTTTTTTAAAAGAGGAAAATATGGACAGATTTAAGTGTTTTTATATTTTCCCTTCATATAACAGCTAGGCATATCAGCAAAATAATGATGCAAGGATGACTTTGAGCTTCTTAATGTGACTGGTAATCTGGTCTCCGTAGCTTCTGCCCGGATAATGATGGCCAAATTAAAAAAATTACGGATAGCAAACAAAACACGCACAACACACTTTTCTGCAAGTAGAATCGTAGCAAAGAATGTACAAATGGAAAAAAAGGACAACTTCTTGTGAAGAAAAAACAAACAAAAAACAATGTTCTTCATCACCAGCATACCGTATTCACATTGAGATACATTGTTATTAGTTACTTTATAGTCACAGAGGCGAAAAATTGTTAAATTCGGGTTGCTCCCACCTGGAGAGCACGTCGCAGCCAGAGGCGTGCCAGCCATTTTGGTGGGTTTTTTCGCATGCGATTTTTTGTGTGACTGATGAGGAAGGAAAGGGAGGGGGTTGTCAAATTTTGACCAAATGACAACTTTTTCGTTGCCACTGGGATTAGCGTATGCTTAAAAGTCCTAAAGTAGTGGGATTTAATACGGATCCTACTACTTTAGACGAACTTCTATGCAATCATCGTGTTTATTTTACTTTCTAATGATTCATTATTTGTTTGCCTTTAATGTTTTTGTTATCAATGTAAAGCGCTCTGAGCTCACGTGAGAAAGAGCGCTACATAAATTCCCATTATTATTATTATAATTACCATATTATGATGGTAAGTCTCATACTATCTCAATGTGAATACAGGCCCTTTTCTCTTACTTCTCTCTTAACCCTTTCACCGCCAGCCATATTTCAGCCACAAATGTCCATTGAAATTACCTGGGTAGAGAACAAAATCCATCTGCAGTATTGGGAATTCTTCTGTGACATATATATATATATATATATATATAAAATAAGGTCTATCCTTACCTCCCAAAACTAAGACAATAGGTTCTTTGGATAATAGACCCTGATTTGATTCTTTTTAGTAACATAGGTGTTAAATCACTGTGGTGTTAAAATGCGACATTGGTGGCGAAAGGGTTAATTCATTATAAAACAACACTGTGACCTAACCAGGGGGAAATCTCTCTATACACGCATGGAAAAAGTTCACGTAAATCTTGCAGAATATTTTTTTTTTTTTAAACTACATTAGAAAAGAAAGAATCAAACCAGAGAGTTTGACACCACGCACGCACAGTCTATTGACCTTGACGGCAAGAGTTAAGCCCTTGTTGGTCAGTATCCAAAAGGGCATTCGCTCTTGCAAAAGGCAGCCATTCAGTGGCCTCAAATAGGGTTATCGGCGAGAGTTGTTCCCTTGTTTGGTCAGTACTCAAGCATCTTCCACAGACCTGTTTACCTCCTACACAAGTCCTGAGTAGTCTGGATAGCTGAAATGAGTAGTTTGGGCTAAAAATGTGTAGTTTTATTCATTAAACCATCAAACAATGTTCACTGAAAATGAGTAATTAGAGCATTATTTTCAATTTTGAAGAGTAGTTAGTGGTAGAGGTCCAAATTGAGTAGAATACTACTCGAAAAGAGTAGAGTAAACAGGTCTGTTTCCCCCACTCACCAAGGGCATTCACTCTTGCAAAAGGTGTTCTTCGCAGTGGCCAATAGATAAAACAAACACCCCACCACTCCTCCCAAAAAATAATTCTTCACACAATATGAGACAGGATTTCCTCATGAAAGGACTACTATGTACACTGTTTACTCAATAGCAGCTGTCAACATCAAGGAAGAAAAGTAACGGGTCACATCCTGACAAAGTAACCAACCACAACACCGTAGACTTACTAAATAGTTGACGAACAGCATTCACATGGGTGCTCCTGGGAAATTTCAAAAATCCTGCAAGACAGAGGTCCTGGGGCCGGCCCGGCCCCAGCGGAGTGCAGGGACAGCGCCCCTCTTGGGGGTTCTGGGGGGCAATGCCCCCTGGAAGCTGAAGGGAAACAACAGTTTCCAACGCAATTGACAGGCTCTTGTTGCACTTTCACTTCTGGTTAAACTTCATGACCTCTATAACCAGAAAAATGCATCTTCTCAAATTCTCATCATCCAGCAACAGGCATGGGAATTGTCAGAGACAAAAAACTCTGAAAAGCCCCACAATTGAAGTATTTAGTAACAAAAACAAAGTATTTAGTAACAATTTCAAAAAAAAATTCACGGAAATCTGCAAATTCGCAGACAATTCCCATGACTGCAGCAACTCCGGATCCAGGCAATAAAAAGATCCTGAACTTCAGGACATCCTGAAAGCAGGAGCATCCATGCATTCATTCTATGACTGACTGACTCAGCTCTTGCCTTGTTCTACCCTGAGACTTTTACGTAAATGTTTATTGTAAAACTGAAACAGTTAAGTAGTCATGAATGTACCGTTCATTCCCAAGAATCATAAGAGTAGCTGCGCAAATTAAATGAAGCAAAGTTTATATTATTATTATTACCTTTGCGAATAAGCAGCAGTTTAGTGAATGAGGATAATTAACGATATTGTTTTAAATTTACAGTTGTGTGAACAAAACAAGTGATATGGAATGAAGAGGCAGTGAATTTACTAACACGCAGCTACCATCTGTCTAAAATCAGTGTTGATGTCAAAAGACATTAAATTAAAGATTCATTCATTCATTCCGCCACCAGAAGCTGGAATGGCTGTAGTGTGTGTGTGTGTGTGTGTGTGTGTGTGTGTGTGTGTGTGTGTGTGTGTGTGTGTGTGTATGTGTGTGTGTGTGTGTGTGTGTGTGTGTGTGTTGATGACTACCCCTGGTATATTTGTTGTTGTCTTTTAAATTACAAAAGCTCAACAAAACAAATTATACAGTGAAAAAAACCCCTTTGATAAAACATTTACGTCTATTTATTTACTTCAATCAAATTAACACTTGAGAGTAGTACAGCATAAATGAAGTAAGCTGTGACTATAACGTGTACCTGTTGCCAAAATATATACATTTTCTCTCTTTTTCTTAAGAATGTCAAAATGAGTGCAAGTCAGGTTCAGTAAAGACATATTTGTTTTGAAACACTGAGTCATATTTACACACAATCATTTAAAGTGATTTTCATTATTATCATCTATCATTTCATAACGAAAGAACCATTTCATCTGACAGTAAAACACAGCCTACAAACCTCAAATAAATGATACAAAAAGACCAAAAAACCCATTTCTAAGTATTTTTATTGCATAAAGAATAATCTTGTTTCTTCGCCTTCTGTTATTTACATACACAATAAAAAGAACAATGGTTTCTTTAGAGCCTTTTTGAATCCAAACAAAACCTATCAATTAACCTTTACAAGACTTCCGGGGTTGCCCACGACCCCTTGACACACAAAAAATATTATATCTCTAAAACTAGTTCAGCAATCTTCATGAAATTTCATGACTTTGTCAAAAACGTAAATGGCTTTAAGTGTATTAAATTTCATTAATGTGTATAAAATATAAATGGCGTAATATGACGCGTCATTTTAACATGCTTGTCCAGATGGTGCGGGTCTCCCACGACCCCTACTTTAAAGAGCAGAAACAGGTCACTGCAGTGCATTGAGTGGGGGTCGTGGGAGACCCGCGCCATCTGGAGAAGCATAAACACATGGTGACTCTTTGACGAGTAGGGGTCCTGGAGGACCCGCATCATCTGGACAGGGATAAACACTGTTAAAATGCTTGTCCCTTTCTTTTTACTGACTAGGGGTCGTGGAAGACCCGTGTCTGTGTAGTCAAAAGCCTGATCCGGTAAAGGTTAAGAGAAAAAAAAGGAGAAAAGACTACTATGGGGCAAACATCTCTGATGTTGCGAGTCATCCATTAATTTAAATAAATGGATACAAAGTATGCTGAAACCAAACAAGTATGTATATTTGCTTGTATAATTTAAAAAAAAAAAAAAAAACTTACTGTAAATTGGATTGATTTGAATGTCTTTCCATACTTAGTGTATTGTAGTGAACTATTTTTTATTTTATTTTTTTTAACTGATTAATTTTTTTGCCTCGTTTCCTTAACCTCTTCAGTGCTGACAACAAATATGTACGCCCTCTATACTGCTTCAGTACTTGCCACTGACGTATATATACATGTAGGTCGGCGCTAAGTAGTGATTCTGCCGCATTCTAAAACTGCGCAGCTAATAGATGGCGCTGAAGTTTTGTGTTTGTTTTTTTCGATTATAGTCCCGTCAACAGCTATGGTCATCTCAGGACTGTCACCGCGTAAAGTTCGACCACTTATTACAAAACACTCATCATTGTATCTTACCAACGTTCAACAACCTGTAAACAACAAAACATACAGTACAATTCATAAAATTAATTACAATGGAACCTCCCTTATAAGACTTCCCATTATAAGACTCCCTCCCACATAAGACCTACTTCTCTGAGACACTGCCCTTCTTTGTAAGTATTAAAATTACCTCAATTATAAGATGATTATAATGATGATTATAAGATGATATAAGATGATTATAAGAGTTATGGATGATTTTTTAAGGTCTTATAAGGGAGGTTCCACTGTATTTACAAAGTTTGTTGTTGTTTTTCAATGAACAAGTTTCAGTGGTGTCATTCGGTGATACTTTGTACAGAATTGAAACTGGAATACGTTCCACACACTCAATAACAACACGATCATGAAAACCAAAACATGCATCAAAACTATTTCAGAG
>CM065701.1:33768978-33815903 GCA_017654935.2 Phymorhynchus buccinoides
GAGTTATGCTCTATGTGTGCTTCTCTGTACCGTTTGTCAGAAGTAAATTGGTACTAGTCTCCGTAGATAGGGAGAAAGTTGGCAGAGTGGTTAAGACGTTCGCCTGAAAATGTAATGTGTGACTGCAGCATGACTGACCTGGGTTCGAATCCCGGCCTCGATCGCCCTTTCTTTCTAGCTTGACAGGACAATCGAACTGACGTCCAGTCCTTCTGATGGGGACTTAAAGCTAGTCTGGCCGTGCGCTTTACGCACGTAAAAATCTCCACGGCAGTTGAAAGCCGGTAAGAGCAAGGAGAAATCCCGCTGCCTAGTATGGCCAAATTGAGAGCTACGTTTTCCAAGTGTGCCCACAACCCCCTCCTCCCCCCTGTGCCCCCTAAAAAATTGGATAGGCGCTTGCACATTCGGCGATGCGCTCATCGCGGGGCAGAGCAGCCCGAATTTCACAGAGATAGGTTTCTGTGACTTGAATATACCAAATACTAAAAACAAATAGATGTAAAGGCCGTGTTTTCAAGGAAGATTTTGGATGGCCACTGTGCAGCGGTCAGCAGACAGAGCTGAGCGAGGGTCGGCAGAACGAGGTGGTCAGTCTGCTGGCCATGATTCGCAGCGGGAGTAGCCGGCGGTCAGAGGCCGCGGCCCTTTTCCTGGACGAAGTGGCCGCCATGCTGTCCCATGGAAACCTGCATCAAAAAGTGGAGGTGGGTAGTGTGTAGCTGATTTGTGCTGAGTTTTGTGTGTGTATTTGGGTGGGTGGTGTGTTTGGGGAGGGAGGGGCGGTGATATGAGTGGCTGCTTCGTTGCATGGGTGCAACGTTTCCTCGGGATACAAGGATTTTCCTATTTTCGAATTTGACCAGAAAAGCTTGAATTTCCTTTGTTTTAAATTTGTCAAACAAGATCTTTGCATGTCTACTGTATTTTTCAAATAAATTGTGGAAAAAGCAAACTAAAATACCTTCATAAATCATTTTTTGCTTCAGCTGCAGGGGGACATTACCCCTGGACCCCGGCCTTTCAGGTTTTTTTCATTTTGTGTAGTTGCACCCATGTGTTTGGGGAGGGAGGGGGGTGTATGGTGTGTGTTGGTGTATGAATGTGTTTGTGTGTGAGAATTTGTGTGTTGTTTATGTGTATCTGTGTGCATTTCTGTGTGTGTGTAGTACCTTTTGGCTTTTACCTGATGAGAATGATAGCGTCTTCTGGCGTTGAACGCTAATAATATGAACTGTGTTTCAGTCGTGGATTTTGGACAACATGACGGACATGTTTCAAGAGAACTTTGTGGTGGACATTGAAGGGGACAATACCAGGTGTGTGCAGTGTGTTTAACCTTTTGTATCTGTGAGAGTATGTGTGCAAGGGTGCAACTTTTCCTGGTATACAAGGATTTCCTGTTTTTTGAATTTTACCAGAAAAGGAATTTCCTTTTTTTTTTAAAAAATTTGTCAATCTTTGTGTGTCCAATGTATTTTTGAAACATTTTAAAATAAGCATTTGTATAAATTGTGGAAAAAAGCAAACTATAAAATACTTTCATAAATCAATTTTTTCTTCAGCTTTCAGGGTTTTTTGTCATTTTGTGTAGTTGCACCCATGTATGTTTTTACGGCGTGTTGACTCAATTCCAAGTTTCAACACTCAAGTGTTGCAAGCGCTAACGAAGCCGGACACACGTCTGGTGAAAGGTACACGTGAGTAGTAAGCTTTAAAGGCACACTGACCCGCCACGATTAAGTCCCCTGGTTGTTGTTTTCTGGGTAGCTGTGACCCACATACAAAATGCCCCCAACTTCAAATTGAGGCTGCTCTTTAAAATTATGTTTCGTTTTCAATTTTTGGGGGGCATTTGTATGGGAGTCAAACCTGGTCAAAACGAGATTTCTTACCAGCTATAAGAGAGGAAAACACGTGAAAACCGTAATTTTGACACGTGATCTGGTGGGTGTTTAAGGTTGAGAGAGAACAAAAGTTACAAAATCTTCTTCATTGTGTGTGTTTGTGCACTGGCAGGCGTTCATGGGTATTTGTTTGGATAATATGTGGGTGGGTGGGGGAGGGTTGCATTCATGGTTGGGACCCACATAGTGGAGTACCGTATTTTTCGGACTATAAGGCGCACCTGATTATAAGGCGCACCCCCTGAATTTTACTCAAATTTCAGATTTTGTTAGTATATATTTTCTTACTATTTCATCAGTCACATTATAAGACGCAGGGGTCAGAATCTTGGCAAAAAGCACACGTGAATATATGAATTCTTTAATTAAGAAACAATTACCGTAGTTTTCGGACTATAAGGCGATACTTTTTTTTTCCAAGACTCTAGACCCCTGCGCCTTATAATGTGACCCAGTTCTGCCTGAACAACAAGACTTATAAAATAAATACTCAACCAAATTACTCTCTTCATATCCTTTCAATATCATTGTAAACAACAAACGCTTTTCTATTATCTAATATATTTCTCAAATCCTATCTCATCCCGTGCTGCGCATCTTCGTCTTTGAACCCCTGTATATGTCAATAATTGCAGATAAAAGGCAGGTGGACATTACTGGAAGAAGAAGAAGATGCAGAGTGTTTCGTGAATAGTCATGGGTTTATTTACATATCTGTTGTGTCAGCGCCAACGGCATTGCCATGTCGGCCCAGTTCAAGGAGGAGAGTGTTTCATGAATAGTCATGGGTTTATTTACATATCTGTTGTGTCAGCGCCAAGGGCATTGCCATGTCGGCCCAGTTCAAGGAGGAGAGTGTTTCATGAATAGTCATGGGTTTATTTACATATCTGTTGTGTCAGCGCCAACGGCATTGCCATGTCGGCCCAGTTCAAGGAGGAGAGTGTTTCGTGAATAGTCATGGGTTTATTTACATATCTGTTGTGTCAGCGCCAACGGCATTGCCATGTCGGCCCAGTTCAAGGAGGAGAGTGTTTCGTGAATAGTCATGGGTTTATTTACATATCTGTTGTGTCAGCGCCAACGGCATTGCCATGTCGGCCCAGTTCAAGGTGTTTCATGAAGTCATGGGTTTATTTACATATCTGTTGTGTCAGCGCCAACGGCATTGCCATGTCGGCCCAGTTCTGCCTGAACGACACGGAGGAGAGCAACATCGTCATCAACCTCCTGCCGCTGGTGGCGGCTGAAATCATGGACGCCAAGACTGCATCGTCTGCCACTGCCGGCAGGTGAGATAGAGAACCAGTTCTTTTAACGGTTGTACTGTCAGCCACTATCGGCAGGTAGTGAGAGAGAGAGAGAGAGAGAGAGAGAGAAGGGGGTGGGGGCGAGAAAATGTGCATGCGAAGCGTGGTGAGCGGGTTTGCTAGTCTTGCAATAAAAGCCAATCTTGTCACCAATAGATTGAGACGAGAATTTTAAGTTTTCAGTTACTGGAAAAAGGACAGGGATTAGACTTAAAGAAGTTATGTAAGGGTCTCTGGTTAACTTTCAGGATAAGAAACTTTGACAGAGTAGGAATAGGATTATTTGTTTGAAGGGTGTAGGGGCCATGAAAGACTTTATAATTGCCATTTTACGGACTATGATGGGCTCCTGATTATAATGTGCACCCTCCACATTTTACACAAAACTTCTATTTTGTTATGATAATTTCTTACTATGTTATCAGTCACAGTATAAGGTCTCAGTCTGGGAAAATAGTATCGCCTTATACGATCAGTTACTAACGCAAGTTTTACTTTTCTAAACAAGTTGTTCAGTACTGGAATAATTTGTCAACTAACATTAAGGCTGCACCTAACATAAATATATTCAAAAATCTTCTGGACAAAGACACAATGATGTCAAATGTTTACACTACTTTTGATGAATGAAAAAGAAGAAGAAAAAGTCCATTCCATATTTTTGTTAAATTTTATAATTCAGCTGTAGAAAGCAAGCCACCTTGAAACAAATCAGTCACAAACGAGAAAGGGCGTAAAAGGCCCTAATTACTACTACAGGGAAACCCATTTAGTACGAGTACGGTTTAAACGAGAGCCCGTGTGTAACGAGTGGTTTCAAAATTCCCGACCACAAACCTTTTTCCTTGTTAAATAATTCTGCATACAACGAGCTCGCTACAACGAGCAACTTGCATATAACGTGCAATTTATTGACTCCCAAAGTCAAGCTTTTATGCAAAAACTACATGGTTAGAACGAGAACGCACTTACAACCACACCGCCATCCCAAAGTCAAGCTTTCTTGCACAACTACCTGGCTAGAACGAGAACACATTGACAACAACATCGCCATCTTGACTGACCCCTCGATATGTAAGCGGCATTCTGATTGGCCGATATAACAACTTGGGTGTCTGCAGCGCAAGCAGACGACACTGGACTCACTCTTTGCGCACTGATCTTGTGACTTCCGGGAAATTTTAACTTTCTCTTAAAGCGCGTGTGTGGATTTTATGTTTTTGATGTTATCGTGTGTTAATAAACTGTTTTAAAGTGTTTGTAATCGGCATTAAAAACCCTATGGATATAGAATACTGGGCTTACAACCATGCTTTGTTGGGTAAGTGTGCTGTTTCAGTTTTTCTGTCTTTTTCACACTTTACCAGCACGCACATCACAGTAGATGTGAGGAGCGATTGATAGGTTCGTCAGGGTTGCCAAAAATCGATAAAATGGTTTGAACGAGCAATGCTTACAACGAGTAAATTGGCCCTCTCCCCTGGAATTCGTACTAAACGGGTTTCACTGTACTACTACTATAGTCCGTAAAATGTATGGTAGACTTCTTCTTCTTCGATCGCTCAGACAGTTTCCTGTCAATAATGAGCGCAGGTGCGTCATGCTGCCATTATGCGCCTAACTAAGAAATTGTTAGGCCCAGCAAGTCCGACTTCGGCTGGTTACGGTAGACGATACTATTGATTGTATTTGTGGTGTGCAGTCCTGCCCAGGTGTACTCGGTGTGTCTGTCTCCCCATTTTCGCCTGGTGCAGACGGGAGAGAGACGCAGCCAGAACGGCGACATGGAGGGCATTGACGCTTTGCTGGGTGAGATGACGATGATAGAGAGGATAATGGCCATGATGATGATGATAGCAGGCATGGTAGACCTCCGCGAATCGAGGAAAACCAGCGAAAGTGAAAATTTGACACCCCCCCAAAAAGCCGGGGTAAAAATTTGCTCGGGTGCCTAAAAATTACGTGCGTTAAAACCTATGCAATCGCTTCGCAGAACTGGATGTGAATGACTGAACAAGCAACTTCCCGCTGAAGTTAGCAGTCGTGCGCGGCCTAGTTCACGCCACATGTTTCCAGATTTGTGATCCTAGTGCTTCTTTTTCTTCTTCTTCTTCATTTTGACGCCCAACTTCATCATTTTAGTTTGAGTCAACATCTTTCAAATGAAATGCAGAATCGGTTGGATATTCTTCAGCAAAACTCACTTTGCCCCCACTACCATGCCTGTGATAGGATAATGGCCATGATGATGATGATAACGATATTTACAGTGATTGTCAGGCGAGTAAACAGGCGAGTAACCTGCGAGTAAACATTTTAAATTGAGAAAAGTTGATAACATTGATCCAAATATTGATAAAATTGATGCATTCAAATCAACTGTGACACTATGAAAGTTCAGATAATTTGCTTAACTGTTTTATCCATCCAAATTCAAATTCCAAATACTTAATTGTCCTTGTTACAGGATATTTATGTATACAGGACCCTGTGGTCTCGTAGCAAATAATAAGACTTAAGCATTCAACTGATGCCGTAACTTTGCGTTAGAATGCTAAAAATAATAATTTTGGACTTTAAATAATCAAAACTTCACCAAAAAAAATCATGAGAAATTCTTATGCACCAAAGAAGCAAAATCGCAAGTGAACCGATGAAAACATCTATTTGTGAAGACATCTTCGGCTTGTTGAGTCCAATCGACCCCGGCTTATTGGTCTAAATGTCCACCTATTTGTCAAAACATCTTCGGCTTGTTGAGTCCAATCGACCCCCGGCTTATTGGTCTAAATGTCCACCTATTTGTCAAAACATCTTCGGCTTGTTGAGTCCAATCGACCCCGGCTTATTGGTCTAAATGTCCACCTATTTGTCAAAACATCTTCGGCTTGTTGAGTCCAATCGACCCCGGCTTATTGGTCTAAATGTCCACCTATTTGTCAAAACATCTTCGGCTTGTTGAGTCCAATCGACCCCGGCTTATTGGTCTAAATGTCCACCTATTTGTCAAAACATCCGGCTTGTTGAATCAAATCGACCCCGGCTTATTGGTCTAAACGTCCACCTATTTGTCAAAACATCTTCGGCTTGTTGAGTCCAATCGACCCCGGCTTATTGGTCTAAATGTCCACCTATTTGTCAAAACATCTTCGGCTTGTTGAGTCCAATCGACCCCGGCTTATTGGTCTAAATGTCCACCTATTTGTCAAAACATCTTCGGCTTGTTGAGTCCAATTGACCCCCGGCTTATTGGTGTAAATGTCCACCTATTTGTCAAAACATCCGGCTTGTTGAATCAAATCGACCCCGGCTTATTGGTCTAAACGTCCACCTATTTGTCAAAACATCTTCGGCTTGCTGAGTCCAATCGACCCCGGCTTATTGGTTGGTCTAAACGTCCATTTTTATGATCTTTCTGTGTTCACTCCAACATTGCGAGAATGAAAAGTTCTTTGTGTGTGTTTGTGCTTGTGTGCGTGCCTATTTGTGTGTGTTTGAGCTTGTGTGCATGCCTATTTGTGTGTGTTTGTGCTTGTGTGCATGCCTATTTGTGTGTGTTTGTGCTTGTGTGCGTGCCTATTTGTGTGTTTGAGTGTGCGTAGTTATTGTGTGAATTATATGTTTTGATATAGGTTTGCATTGTGTTCATACTTGTTCTCATTATTGTTGATGATTTGATTGATTTAATTTAAAGTCTGTTCACAACAATGGTGATATTAGACTTTAAAAAAAGAAGAGATAAATGAATTAAACTGAGCTGAAAAAGTATGTGCAGGCACGCGCGCGTGCGTGTTTGTGTGTGTGTCTGAATCTGAATTTGACTCGTAACGCTGAGCTATCCAACTGGATAATTATACAGCGTGGATGTGGAGCAGCAGGAAGAAAAATAAAACAAAATGAAAGAAGCAACTGAACAGAAATGAACTAAAAATAGAGGTCTCCCCAGCGTTTCATGGATCCAGTCAGGCCAATCCGACTACCGTAGCGGCCCCCGGGGGTAAACCCCGACCGGCACAGCCCCAACCTGTATATGTGTGTGCGTGTGCACATTTATGTGTGTGTGCTTATCAACAACAATATAATGATCAAACGTAGACTAATGAATCAATTATAACAAATGAAAAATCTCCGAGCTGGATATAACCTTTGCGATGTCAGTCATTCCAGAGCTGTAAACGATGTTCATTGTTGTTGTTGCGTTCTCAGGTTGCCCTCTGTATCTGCCTGATGAGTCGGTGTATACCAAGTTGGAGTCGCTGTCTGACAAGGAAAAAGACGTCTTGTGTACTACCCTCATTCATGGGCTTAACTGGTTCAGAGAGGTAGGAAGTGTGTGTGTGTACACTTGCATACATGCATGCATGCATACTTACCTGTGTGTAGGGTGTATGCCAAATGTATTATGCTTTGCAGTTATTTATTATATTTAATTTACAATGTTACTTTTATCCATTAAAAAAAAAAAAATAGTTTCTCAGTTTCATTTTTATTTTTTAAAGATTTTTTTAGAGCTGTTTGTAATAATAAAGTGTGTGTTTCTGTGTATGTACATGCGCATGTGTGTTTCTACTATGTGCGTTTGTGTATGTGTGCTTGCATGTGTGTGCATGCATGCGTGTGTGTGCATGCGTGCGTGTGTGTGTGTGCGTGTGTGTGTGTGCGTGCGTGTGTATGTGTGTGCGTGCGTGCATGCGTGCGTGTGTGTGTGTGTATGTGTTGCAGATCGTGAACGCTTTTGCCAGTCAGAAGGATGCGGAGATGAAGAGCAAGGTGATAGAGAGGCTGCACGACATCACCCACCTTTCTCAGGTGTTAGCCAAGTGTCTAACAGGTAACGCAATCATAATAATCAGACATGGTAGACCTCCGCAAAATAGTTTGAAACAAAATTATTAAAAAATACATTGAAATGGCTTGAAAAAGTAAAAATTTCACTCATTTATTGAATTTTCTTCGGCCCCCTGGACCCCGGCCATTTTCCGTGAAAACCACTTTGCCCCCACTACTATGCCTAAATAATAATAATTGATAGCATTTCTATAGCGCCTTTCTATAATTATTTCACACTCAAGGCGCTTCCATTCACTGATCACAGGGGTGCATATGGGTGTGCCTGAATCCTGAATTCAGGCAATTTGATGCAGGTTCAGGCAGGTGAGTGCCTGAAGAAAGGACTCTTTAATAACATATCATTATTTTGTACATTTGGGTTTCAGCAAGAAAGTTCATGCATGCAACCATGCTGATACACCCGCAGTCACACAAAACATTATTACCCAATCATTCACCCAGGTACAAGATCAAGAAGGAAAATTTTACAAACCGAATGAGCTTTGAAAGTAGTGAGTCTTGAGTTTAGCTTTGAAACTAGAGATTGGTTCATGGCGGAGATCGACTGGGAGGGAATTCAAAACAGCAGGGGCACTGAAACTGAAACTGCGGTCACCAAATGATTTTAGATTTGTTTTTTGAACTTTCAGAAGTTTTGTGTTTGAGGACCTGAGTGAGCGGGAATGAGTGTAGGTGTGAAAGCACTGGGGAGGTAAGGCGGAATGGTCTGACGGAAGGATAGGACAGCCAGCTTATACTGAAGGCGGAACTGCACAGGGAGCCAATGGAGCCAATGGAGCTCCTTCAGAAGTGTACCTCATGTACTGTACTTTTCGGACTCTAAGGCGCACCTGATTATAAAGCGCAACCCCCAAATCTGACACAGAATCTTACAATATTAGTAGTCATATCCCCCGAAGACAAAGTGTGGCTGCCCATGTGGCTGGGTAATCAAAGGCGGTCACACACATAATGTTCTCATCCGTAGCTGATGCACTTGTACCATAGTGTTCAAGTGCTTCTGCTGTTGGGATGATCCGTGGAGTCTTTTGCCTCTTTGCAGTTTCCAGCTTCTTCTTCATCGATCGCTCAGACAGTTTCCTGTCATATGGGTGCAGATGCACCATACTGCCGTTATGGGCCCAACTAAGAAATATTTCAGGCCCAGCATGTCCGACATCGGCTTGAGAAAATCATAGAGAGAATTTCCGGAACGAAGGCAGGAGAATGGAGGAACAATAAGGCAAAAACATAGTGGATGATAGTAAGCAAAGGGAAAACGCCAAAAGTCAAAAAGAGTGACAGATTAGAGGAAGTTGCTAGCACAGAACTTCCAGAAGGTGGGGGAACTATCTGTATGAAACACACACACACCCCACCCCTGGTATCCCCAGTTTCCAACTTAAGGTGTCTCCTTTGTTTAATTCTTTGTGGAAGTGTGCTCTGGTTTCATGCTTTCAGTCCGGTTCTTTTCGTTTTTCAGAGGGTTTACTTGACGGTCGTCATTCTTTTCTGAACAGCTCACCCCAAGTACAGTCCCAGTTTGTTGGGCCAGGGCTGTGAGGAGGTCAAACAGTTGACCTCCGCCAGTGGCGCCCCCAAGGGCAAAGCAGGGGGAGACAAGAAGAGAGCTTACCTGACGGTTGTCATTCTTTTCTGAACAGCTCACCCCAAGTACAGTCCCAGTTTGTTGGGCCAGGGCTGTGAGGAGGTCAAACAGTTGACCTCCGCCAGTGGCGCCCCCAAGGGCAAAGCAGGGGGAGACAAGAAGAGAGCTTACCTGACGGTTGTCATTCTTTTCTGAACAGCTCACCCCAAGTACAGTCCCAGTTTGTTGGGCCAAGGCTGTGAGGAGGTCAAACAGTTGACCTCCGCCAGTGGCGCCCCCAAGGGCAAAGCAGGGGGAGACAAGAAGAGAGGACAGAGAGTTTACTTGACGGTTTTTCATTCTTCTCTGAACAGCTCACCCCAAGTACAGTCCCAGTTTGTTGGGCCAGGGCTGTGAGGAGGTCAAACAGTTGACCTCCGCCAGTGGCACCCCCAAGGGCAAAGCAGGGGGAGACAAGAAGAGAGGACAGAGAGTTTACTTGACGGTTTTTCATTCTTCTCTGAACAGCTCACCCCAAGTACAGTCCCAGTTTGTTGGGCCAGGGCTGTGAGGAGGTCAAACAGTTGACCTCCGCCAGTGGCACCCCCAAGGGCAAAGCAGGGGGAGACAAGAAGAGAGGACAGAGAGTTTACTTGACGGTTTTTCATTCTTCTCTGAACAGCTCACCCCAAGTACAGTCCCAGTTTGTTGGGCCAGGGCTGTGAGGAGGTCAAACAGTTGACCTCCGCCAGTGGCGCCCCCAAGGGCAAAGCAGGGGGAGACAAGAAGAGAGGACAGAGAGTTTACTTGACGGTCGTCATTCTTTTCTGAACAGCTCACCCCAAGTACAGTCCCAGTTTGTTGGGCCAGGGTTGTGAGGAAGTCAAACAGTCGACCTCCACCAGTGGCGCCCCCAAGGGCAAAGCAGGGGGAGACAAGAAGAGAGGACGAAAGAGGTGAGAGAATATTGTTTGAACTTCCTGGACTCTCCATCCCTTAGTTTAACTTTTTCACCCAAAGAATAAGGATGCAATTTGATTCCAAAGGTTTGTTACTCTAATGATGCGTTTGTTGTGGTTTTTCTTTTTGTTCTTTCTCTTTGAACATCTTGGATTCTCCATCCCTTACATTTACTTTTTACTTAAATAACAAACCAACGAGTATACAGTTTGTTTCATAATTTTAAACTTTTATTATGACATTCCCCGAAGACAGAGTGTGGCTGCCGATATGGCGGGGTAATCAAAAACGGTCACACACGTTAGTGTTCAAGTGCTTCGGCTGTTGGGATGATCCCTGAGTCCTTTAGCCAGGGTACGTCAACAACAAAAACATATAATGACGCCACTCTCTTTTGACTCTGCCTTTTCCTTTGCTTTCTGTCATCTACTATCTTTCTGATCCCTTAGTTTATTTTTTTTCAAATCTTCCAAAGAATAAGGATGCAATTGAGATCCTCTGAAATCAGAAGGTTTGTACCTTACCCATTATGGCCGTATGGGAACGCAGAAGAAGAAGAAGAAGAATGACGAATTTGTTGTTTTTCTTTCACTGTAAAAAATAATTGGCTAGTACAGGTAGAGAAACTCCGAAGATCCTTAGAGTGGTTTTCCTTAGAGTAGACATTGAACACTGGCAGACTTTTATCACATTGATTTCTACAAGAGCCAGGACATTTTGTCCTGTTGATGTTCTTGTTTCAGGATACTTTGTCCTATCCTTTTAATTTTCCATTCCAGGTGCATCTCGGAAATTAAAGGGATGGAACTCTTTATTATGCCCCATTGTATGTTCTTTTAATTCGATTGATTTTGTTAAACAGATTGTTGGTATTAGGTACTTTTTATAGTCTCTGTGAAATTCGGGTTGCTCCCACCTGGAGAGCGCGTTGCAGCCAGAGGCGTCCACCCAATTTAAAAATATAATTTCTTGCGATTTTTGTGTGACTGATGAGGAAGGAAAGGGTAAATTTTGACCAAATGACAACTTTTTCGTTGCCACTGGGTTTAGCGTGTACTAAGTGCATGGGCACACGGGACCTCAGTTTATCGTCTCATCCGAAAGACTCCACGTTCGTACCGTAAGGCCTAGTGCAGAGTGATAGTAAAAAATCCCCTGTTGCTCGTCCCACTGTAAATTCATGCTTTACTGTCCGATTTGACTTGATTATATATTGTTTTGACGCGTTCCTTCGCTGTTGTAGAAAACACGCAGACAAGGAGAACGAGTCTACCGATGGTGATGGAGTTGATTATATATTTTAATGCGTTCCTTCGCTGTTGTAGAAAACACGCAGACAAGGAGAACGAGTCTACCGATGGTGATGGAGTTGATTATATATTGTTTTAACGCGTTCCTTCGCTGTTGTAGAAAACATGCAGAGAAGGAGAACGAGTCTACCGATGGTGATGGAGTTGATTATATATTGTTTTAACGCGTTCCTTCGCTGTTGTAGAAAACACGCAGACAAGGAGAACGAGTCTACCGATGGTGCTGGAGTTGATCATATATTGTTTTGACTCGTTCCTTCGCTGTTGTAGAAAGCACGCAGACAAGGAGAACGAGTCTACCGATGGTGATGGAGTTGATCATATATTGTTTTGACGCGTTCCTTCGCTGTTGTAGAAAACACGCAGACAAGGAGAACGAGTCTACCGATGGTGATGGAGGGGACACAACTCAGGACACAACCACACAGAGTGAAAAGGTAGGTCACACCTAGTAGCGCTTCAGCAATTCTGGGTAGCCCAGTTTAACCCCTTGACTGCCACCAACGTATTACATACCGACCTGATGACATCACTGATGATGTCATCAGATGAAGAGGAATAACCCTGATATCCTGCCTTTTGCTCTAACATAATCAAGAGAGTTATATCCCCAGACCATTTTGCCAGATTGGCTCTATCAGTTGTCTTTTTCATGTCATGATTTTCCCAATTATTTTTCTTTAATTTTATCTGGCAGTCAAGGGGTTAAATATACGTGGGTTTTTTTTTAGAGAGAAATACAAGGGAGAGCACTACGTTGACATTAGAGTAGTCTATCTTGTATGAATAGGTCAAACCATAGCAATCAAGGCGTCGAATAGAAGGGTGAAACTACCGTGCTAGTGAGCGACTTGCAAGCATTTTTTAAGAGAAAGAGGTGCGATCACAAGTAACAACAAACTGATGCCGTCTGAATGTCATACACCCCAGGAACAACGTTTAACCCTTTCACCCTTTCATCAAGAAAAAAATTAACTGCAATACTGTAAATTCTTCTGTGACACGTATAACATTAGGCCTATCCTTACCTCCCAAAGATCTTCGGATAACAGACCCTGATTTGATGCCTTTTAGTAACATGGGTGTTGTTAAACCATTGTGGTGCATAAATGCGACATTGGCGGTGAAAGGGTTAATCCCACGTTTAACATTTTTAAATATTAGGCCTACGGGAGAATCTCAAACTGAGTGTGTAATCAAGCGCAGCACGAGACGAGTGCATAAAGCGAGGGTAACTTCCTGTTTGACCAATTCTGTCAAGCTGGATCACTCGCACACATTTAATTATTTGCGAACACAGACCTGTTTACTCTACTCTTTTCGAGTAGTATTCTACTCAATTTGGATCTCTACTTCTCTTCAAAATTGAAATTAATGCTCTTTAATTCTTGATTACCATATTTAACGGACTACAAGGCGCACCTGATTATAAGGCGCATCCCCCAAATTTTACACAAAATTCAGATTTTGTTATTATAGTTTTCTTACTATATTATCAGTCACATTATAAGGCGCAGGGGTCTCAATTGGGGGGAAAAGTATCGCCTTATAGTCCGTAAAATACGATACTACTAATTTTCAGTGAACATTGTTTGATGGTTTAATGAATATAGCTACACATTTTGCACCAAAACTACTCATTTCAGCTACGCACTTGTGTAAAAAAGGCAAACCTGACAAATTTTAAGAAAAATTTGAACACCCATGACTTTAACCCTTTCACTGCCAATATCGCATTTATGCACCACAATGGTTTAACACCCACGTCACTAAAAGGCATCAAATCAGGGCCTGTTATCCAAAGACCCTATTTTCTTAATTTTGGGAGGTAAGGATAGGTCTAGTGTTATACATGTCACAGAGGAATTCACAATATTGCAGATAATTTATTTTCTTTACCCAGACACGTTTAATTGTATATTTTGGCTAATAAAAAAAAAGGCTGGCGGCGAAAGGGTTAATGTAGCGATTTTGGCAGTTACTCCTTGCTGTACATTCCGAATGCACATCCACCCATTTGTTAACCCCTTCCCTGCCTGCTAAGAGATAGTCTATGATAGTGTATGATGTCATTGATGATGTCATAACTTTTGATGTCATAGTCCTGGGATGATGGTTTTTGGTTTAGATAAGCCAGGAAAGATATATCTCTAGACCATTTTCTCAGATTGAGTCATAACAGATTTGTTTTAAACTTTATTATAAGAAAATCGACAATTTCTCAGTTTTCCTGTGGCAGTGAAGGGGGTTAAAATTTTCTTATTTGTCGCCTTACGTTTGTTCATGAACTCGATCCCTTGTTCATGGATGTATGCGTGACATTTGGTGTGCGTGTGAGTGCTTTACTTATTAGCTTGTGCAAACAAGCGTGCACCATGTGCATGTATTTGCAAGTGAATACACACATACATGGGTGCTACTCTTTAATTTTTACATTGATTTCAGTATTTTTAATTTTACCAGAAACTGAACTTCTTTTTTTTTAATTCATCAAAAACAAAAAAATTGGACCACAAGCGTGTGAGAGTGCTTTGAACTTGGTTGTTCTATCTTGGAAGTTTACAAAGGCAATGTAATAATTTTACAAAGCTTATCAGACTCAAATGTCTCTGTCTATCATTTTAACTGTCTGTCTATCTCGTTATCTCTCTCTCTTAACTTGCCCCCCTGAATCGTCCGACAGGGCTCTGCCCCTGTACCCTGCCAGGGCCATGAGTCCCTGGACCCCTGCCTTTCATTTTGGGGAGTTGCACCCATGTGTATGAAGTGTGAGATGAGGAGTGTGACGTGTAGAGGTGGGAGGGGGGTGACTGAAAAACCGTCTTTACTTACTAGCTTGTGCAAACAAGTGTGCACCATGCTTGCATGCATGTGTGTGTAGAGGTGGGGGGGAAAAACCGGTTTGAACTGAAAAAACCGGTGCTAAGCTTTCGCGGTTAGAAAACACGGTTCAAGCTGCTGTGAGCCGTTTTTTTTAACTGCAAGTAAGTAAGTTTTTTTAGAATAACGCATTCTTTTCGAAAAACAACACTGATTCTCAGCGCAGATTGGGGTGTTTGTAAACCAAAGATAGCTGTTTCTAGTTTGTGGTGGTGTAATGGCTTTGACTTTGACTGAGTGTTGAGTTGAGTGTGTGTGTGTCATAAGTTTATTTAGTGTGTGTGTGTGTATGTGTGCGTGTGTGAATATTCTGACAAATAAATGTGTTTGCATAGGTGAAACTAGTGATGCGAGTACTGGTTAAAAAAACCGGTTCGGTAAAACCGGTTCGAAGAGGAAAACCGGTTTAAAAAACCGGTTCGGATTTTTGAACTGGTTCTCAACTCTACATGTGTGACCAAGTGCCAAGATGCATATGAGGGCGGCCTATGTATTATACATGTGTCTCTGCAAGCAGTGCAGGTACACAGGATGAAGGGGGAGAAGAGGAGGGGGACATAGTCGAGGGGGGAGGGAGGTGTCGGCTCTCTCCGCGCCTTTGCCCACTGCTTCAGGTAGGGGCAGAGTGGAAGAGTGCATAGGAGGGAGGGGGGGGGGGGGGGGGATCTCTCCACCTTTGCCCACTGCTTCAGGTAGGGGCAGAGTGGAAGAGTGCATAGGAGGAGAGGGGGGGGGGGGGTGGATCTCTCCCCCTTTGCCCACTGTTCAGGTAGGGGCAGAGTGGAAGAGTGCATAGGAGGGGGGGGGGGGGGGTCGGATCTCTGTCCACCTTTGCCCACTGCTTCAGGCTAGGGGCAGAGTGAAAGAGTGGCATAGGAGGGGGGGGGGGGGGGGATCTCTCCACCTTTGCCCACTGCTTTCAGGTAGGGGCAGAGTGAAAGAGTGCATAGGAGGGGGGGGGGGGTGTCGGATCTCTCCGCCTTTGCCCACTGCTTCAGGTAGGGGCAGAGTGGAAAGAGTGCATAGGAGGGGGGGGGGGGGGTCGGATCTCATCCGCCTTCGGCACACTGCACTTCAGGTAGGGGCAGATGAAAGAGTGCTCCGCCTCTTGCCCACTGTCGGGATCTTCAGCCGTTGGCCACTGCTTCAGTAGGGAAAGAGTTGCATCGTGAAGCTGCCTACCGTTGTTAGCTGTCTACAATGTTTTTCTTTTTATCGTCATACTTTTTTTTATGGCATCCATTGAATGAGAACAGCGATGCATATTCATATTTTTGTGAAAGATAGGACTTATGAGATCGCAAAGTGATGGGTTTGGAGGGTGATTGGGCCTATTTCGGCAGTGAGCAAGTTTTTGGTCGATCGATGCGAATTTTTGAAGTCGAGTTACTGACATCGGCATTTTCCCGACTTTTGCAACATGGATGACGAATCGTTATTGCATCCACTGAGTGATGACAGCGATGAAAATTCCCTTTTTTGTGAAATATAGGAATTATAAGATCGTGAAGTGTGAAAGGGTAAGTGAATGATTTTGATCTACATTTCCATTTCAAGTCGTCTTAGGCTTCACCAGTCAGCAAAAAGTAGGCAGCGAATGACTAGTGAATGCAGTTTGCGACTACACTTTGGCATTTTGATTTTTTTTGTGGAGCCATGCACCCCCATAACATCTTGAAATTCATTTTGCAAATCAGAGACATCTCTGCAACACTTTTAAAACAAAAAAACACACACAAAATCTGCTCTTTTTTTCTGACGCTACCCTTTTGTGCGGAGTGACGTCCCATTGCAATAGGATTTCAGAAATGACAGAGAGCACAGAGCGTCAGGAATAAGAGGGTTAATGAGGAAGTTTTGTTTAGTTTTGATTTGAAGATAACATTTTAATAAAAATCTTCGATCATTATTGTGTGTTAGAAAGAAATTATTAAAATTTTGTTAACGTAATTGCAGGGAACTAGACCTGGAAGTGTTCACCATACTGCATTCAGGGCCCATCACCCAGGCTTCTCTGGACACCAATCTTCACACGAAGGTAGGATTAGTCCAAAGCAGAAATGTTTTATTCATCTTGTATCGTGATAAATGAATGAAATGAATTAGAGTTGCATGAAAAGAACCATTTTTTTAATGTAGGAATGGTGTGTGTGCATAGAAAAAAACAAGGCAATTGCGCCCACTTTTTTTTAGAAGTAAAAGATCTATGATAACTTTTTTATTTTTAGATGTGTAAAGCAAAATGTAATCCTGTGAAAGTACAAAAAAAAGAAAAAGGTTTTCCCATTTCTTTTTCAGTTTCTTAATTTTCTTGTGCCCAGGTAAAATTATGAGATTGACTTTTATGTTGGTGAGGTTTTTTGTTTGTGTATGGCTTTTTGTTTTGCTCTTTTTTTTTGGGGGGGGTTACTTCTTGGAATAAAAAATGCTACAAACATTTCTTTAGTTCAATATCACATTGTTTACAGCTGTTGACGGAGAACACAGTTTGGCTTACAGCAGAAAAGCTCCATGTGGGGACATGAGGAGGTTTTTTTCTGGAAGTTCTTTGCTTGTAACTTCCTCTAATCTAATCTGTCACTCTCTTTGACTCTGCCTTTTCCCTTTGCTTTCTGTCATCTACTATCTTTCTGACTTATTGGCCCATTCTCCTGCCTTTTCTCCAAAAAAATCTTCCAAATACTTTTCTTCTTAACCCTCTTGTGCCTGACGCTCTGTGCTCTCAATCACCTCTGAAATCCTAACCCAAGGGACGTCACTCCGTACAAAAGGGGGGGTAGCGTCAGAAAAATAATAAAATAAAATATACCCTACCAGATTTTGTGTGTTTTTTTGTTTTGAATGTGTTGCCGAGATGTCTGTCTGATTTGCAAAATGAATTTCAAGATGTTATGGGGATGCATGGCTCCACACAAAAAAAATCAAAATGCCAAAGTGTAATCGCAAACTGCATTCACTAGTCATTCACTGCCTACTTTTGCAGACTGTTGAAGCCTAACTCGCCCTAACTTGGGCTAAGACGACTGAAACGGAAATGTAGATCAAAATCATTCACTTACCCTTTCACTTCACAATCTTATAATTCCTATCTTTCACAAAAAAAAGAATTTTCATCGCTGTCATCACTCGGTGGATGCAATAACGATTCATCATCCATGATGTAAAAGTCGGGAAAATGCCGATGTCAGTAACACGACTTCAAAAATTCGCATCGATCGAACAAACACAAGCTCGCCGCCGAAATAGGTCAGAATACACTCCTTACTCATCACTTCGCGATCTCATAAGTCCCATATTTCACAAAAATAGGACTATTCATCGCTTTCCTCAGTCAATGGACGCCATAACTGTTCGTCATCCATATTGGAAAAATCGCGAAAATGCCGAAGTCGGTCACTAATTTTCAAAAATTCATATCTTTCAAACCAATCGGCCTAGAAGCCATTGCAAGCAACAGGACGGAAGTGTAATCCATAGCGAAAGCGAGGCTGAAGCGCTCACGTGACTGCCATGTGATAGAAACAAAATGGAAGCGCCCAAACCGGCCACGTGGAATCCGTACGTTCCCGAACGTTCTAGACGTTTCCGATCCGATTTTTTTTTTTGAACGTTCACGACCGTTCACCTCACAAGAGAGTTAAAGCTCCTCCGAAATCAGAATGTTTCAGCCGAATGCAGCGGGGAGACCAGTGAAAACTGAAAACCGGACACACATGTACCTCAGGCTCACCCATTGCAACCATGTGGCCTGGGAACACTGAAGAAAAAGACAAAAAAAAATTTCTAAAAAAGTGAAATCCTTGCAATGAAGGGCCATAAAACGGCGATCTGTTACGTGCGTGTGTGTGGACGTTTGTGTGTTATGCGTAGATGCATGTTTTTATGTCTATGAGTATGTCACAGCGTGAGGGTGAGGGTGGGTATGCGAGCGCGTCTGAGTATGTTTGATATGACTAATTTTGTATGTGGAGCGATTCTTAGTTTTTGTAAAGCGCCATGAGTAGTACACCTAGAACGCGCGCTATATAAATATTCTTTATTATTATTATATTTGCTGCGAGGCGATGCTGATGCTGTCTTTGTGTTGTCAGCAAGCGCGCCAGGTGCAGATCCAGACGCCGCAGTTGCAGTTCCTGATGGAGGATCTGGTGAAGAAGCTCAACCACTCGCTCATCGCCACCGCCTCCAAGCGGCGAGCTTTTCCCGGCAAGGTAGTACCGCTTTCTTTCCTTTTCACTTGGCATCGCTTGTGCATCAATTTTATGCTGCTGTTTTGGTTGTACCACACATTTATGTAATTGTTTTTGCATTGTTATGTACATTTTTGATAAGTACTTTTCATTTTAACCCTTTCAACGCTAGCCATTCCTCAACCAAAATTTACCATATTTCGTCTGCAATATAAGGGATTCCTCTGTCATACATAAATAAAATAGGGCCTATCCTTACCTCCCAAAATTAAGAACATAAGGTCATTGGTCAGCAGACCCTCATTTGATGCCTTTAGTAACATGGGTGTTAAATCATTGTGGTGCTAAGAGGCGGCAGTGGCGATGAAAGGGTTAAAAAATTTGAAGTGTGTGTATCCTCGCCAATTTCAAACGCAATTTCAAAGCCTTGTGCATCAATTTGATGCTGCTGTTTTGGTTGTACTGGTCACACATTTATGTCATTGTGTTTGCGTTGTTATATGATATACCTTTTTGATAAGTGCTTTTCATTTTTTTTAAATTGAAGTATGTGTTGTGTGTGTATCCTTGCCAATTTCTAATGTATTTCAAAGCCTTTCTCTTTCTAAAATAACGACTGTTTTGTTGTGTGTGTGTGCGCGCATGCATGCTTGCGTGCACATACGCGTTTGTGTGTGTGTTCACACATATTGCCTGTGTGTGCTAGTGTCAAAAGAAAATGTTGATTTGACAAACGAAAGTCAATGATAATACTACTTGTTAAAATGCCTTGTAAATTGCAGCAGTATGTAACAAGTGTTGTCTCTGTTGTGGTGCACGATTCAGGCAAGGAGTGGAGGGGGGGGGGGGGGAGTCGTTATTCAGTAACCATTGACTGAATTGTGTTTAGTTTTGGTCGATTGTTCAAAGAGTGGAGGGTAGGAAGTCATTATTCAGTAACTTGGACCAACAGAAACCCATGGATGCTCCTTGCAGGATTTTTAAATTGCCTAGAGCCGGTGTCGCCGGATTATGAGAAATTGAGAAGGAACGATTTTCTTGCACACGCGCACACACACACACTCTCTCTCTGTCATCTCTCTCTCTCTCTCTCTCTCTCTCTCTCTCTTCTCTCTCTCTCTCTCTCTCTCTCTCTCTCTCTCTCTCTCTCTCCTCTCTCTCTCTCTCTCTCTCTCTCTCTCTCTCTCTCTCTCTCTCTCTCTCTCTCTCTCTGTGAAATTATACAGTGAAAACCTAGCACATACGTACCTTACCCATTATGGCCTGGGAACGCAGAAGAAGAAGAATAGTTGGGGGCTTATAGAGACGTGAACACGTAGAGACGGGGGGGCTCAATGAGGGTGAGACGGGGACGTATACAGATGGGGACACATTTCCAGAGATGGGTGCATGCACATACACAGATATGCATTTGACCGGGGTGTATGATGTGTGCTGTGCATTGTTCAGCCAAAGAGCGGAGGGGGCGGGAAGTCGTTGTTCAGCAACCTGGACCAGCAGAAGCCTGACCAGGTGGCTTCCTTCCTGCTGGACCTGCTGCCTGCCCTCTGCACCCACCTGGAGGCCACCAGCGCCTTCTTCCAGGTGAGTTGGCCTCAGCAAAAGAAAGTTTTGTTGGTGTTGCCGTTCCCTGGCTTAAAGGCGTAACAACCGATCCCAGGGATCGGATCTAGACTGCTAGGCTAGTCGCTGCGAAGTTCTGCCTCACAGTGGCTCGGGCAACAGGGGGAAAAGAATGGTTGAACCGTCTCTGTCGCGAGCAGCGATTGAAATGATGACGCGCGCCTCGCGTGAAATCTTTATATATGCCGGCTGTGCGTTTAAAGACTCCAGGGATCATCCCAACAGCCGAAGCACTTGAACACTATGGTACAAATGCACCAGCTAGGGATGAGAGCATTACGCGTGTGACTGTTTTTGATTACCGTACCGTGCCACGTGGGCAGCCTCACTTCGGTGGAGGCGTCAGGTGTAAAGGGTGTGTATGTGTGTGTGTGTACTGATTGAGAAAGGGGAGTGTTTGTGTGAGTGTCTATGTGTGCTGTGTGTATGTGAGTGTGTGCTGTTTGAAAGGTGTTTGTGTTGTTTAACCCTTTCACCGCCACTGTCACATTTCTGCACACACTGATTTAACGTTCTTGTCGCTTAAAAAAAAAAAAGGCGTGAAATTATGATCTGTTATCTAATGACCTTACACTGTTAATTTGGGAAGACAAGGAAAGATGCATATTTAATGCATGTCCTAGGGGGATTCACATTACTATCTTTCTGACTTGTTGGCCCATTCTCCTGCCTTTTATCAAAAAAATATTCCAAATAAGTTTTCTCCTTTGAGCTCCTCCGAAATCGGAATGTGTCGGCTGTGCGCAGCGGGGAGACCAGTGAAAACTGAAAACCGGACACATACCCATTATAGCCATATGGCCTGGGAACGCAGAAGAAGAAGAATCATCATCGAGTCCCCTGAAGTCGAAGTGTGGCTGTCCATGTGGCGGGGCCCTTTAAAAGCAGCCAAACACGTAATCTTCCCACCCAAGGCCATGCGAAATGTTCACGTGGCCCCCAGAGTGTTTAAGCTGGGGAACGAAAACAAACAACAACATTATCATCGATATTATTGTGATATTCTCTCAGACGTTGATGGCTGACAATGATGGGGTGGTGGACGGCCCAGGCACCCATTCGCCTGAAGCTGTGCGGATGGCATCCTGCCTGCATCTTCTGCTGCACGCTCTCATCGCCTTCTTCTCTTGGTGAGGCATTGCGCTGTTGCTACTGCTCTGATGATGATAGTAATGATATGATAATAAATGTGCTGGTCACAGAAAGTCAAAGGTAACTTCATCCTCTCCCCAGTCAGGTCAGCTTTGTTTGCTACCCATCGCATCGCAACGATTTTGAGTCATTAAAAAAAACTCACAAATCACTCCAGCCATGCACACAAACAAAACATACATAAACAAAAGGAGAAATGAAAGAAGATTACAGGTTTTTACTTCAGTTTTAGACATTGGGAAGTGGTAGATCAGACTTTTTTTTTATATATATATATAGACTTTAGTGTGTAAAATACATAATGGTATATATTTTCTAATTATATTTCATTACTATTTTTAATCCTTTTTTTTTTTAATATCTGAATTGCCGGCCCTCTCTGGTCATGAAATGGAATGCTTTAAGCATCTGTGTTGTATAGACTTTATATAGAAAAACTCTCCACACCAATTGGTTTCCCCACAAACAAACCACTACAAAAGGAAAGTCAGAGGCAAAATTGTGATCTAAGAGTTTGGAAGTGACCAAGGTATGGTGTGCACACAGATTTACTTCCCTTGAAGCAAATGCATCAAATTGACAGCTATCTATTAAATTCCAGACTTATATGGCCGGAACGACTTGAATGAGTTGATCCGGCACTACCTGTCACACGTGCAGGGCACACCCCAACAGAAAAAAAAGCCTGGTCCCCCAGGTTGAGAGTTTGGCTGAGGGCCAGCACCCCTCTCCAGTTGAAAAAATTGATCGGCTACAGAAACGTCAACAGGGGGAAGATTCACAGATTTGTTTAGCATTCAAATATTATCCAGCCCTTTCGTCTTTGATATTGCTACTGTTATAGCAAATTCTGAAATTGCCAAATTGTTATGATTTTTTGACGCCTTGTTACTAGAAATTGTTGTATTTTATGCATTAGTTTTGTTAATTATCAATACGTTTTTGGTTCTTTTTTTGTGTCTAATATCACTATTGGTGAAAAGACGTTAAATTAAACTACCGAACAGAACAAGATTCACAGATCTCTGCCCTGGAAGAGGAAGAGCCTTTGTCAACTCAGAGGCTTGTGACGGTTTGGTGGTGAAAGCCAACTTCGAAAGATTCCCCGGCTTTCACCACCAAATAGAAGCCTCAATGTTTTCAGTGCCTCAATATAATATGGAAGCCTCAATATAATATGGAAGCCTCAAGATTTTCGGTGCCTCAATATAATATGGAAGCCTCAAGATTTTCAGTGTCTCAATATAATATAGAAGCCTCAAGATTTTCGGTGCCTCAATATAATATGGAAACCTCAAGATTTTCAGTGCCTCAATATAATATGGAAACCTCAATTTTTCGGTGCCTCAATATTTTCAGTGCCTCAATATATGGAAGCCTCAATATTTTCAGTGCCTCAATACCATATGGAAGCCTCAATATTTTCAGTGCCTCAATATAAAAATATGGAAGCCTCAATATTTTTGGTGCCTCAATATAATATGGAAGCCTCAATATTTTCAGTGTGTAAAATACATAATGGTATATATTTTCTATTTATGTTTCATTACTATTTTTTGGATAATATCTTAATTGCTGGCCCTCTGGTCATGAAATGGAATGCTTTAAGCTTGTGTGTGTTGTGTGCTTATCTCTCTCTGTGTGCGGAAGGGGATAGGTTGTTAGTGTATGAATGTTTCGTTTTTTCATGTTTGATGGCTGTTGCATTTTTTTCAGGAATGGGTTTGGCTTGTCAGAGCACCGGGAGCTGTTGAAAGACAGCCTTGGAGTGTTGGTGGGGAGAGTGAGGGTGACGGGGCCCACACAGCACTCCTTGGCCGACCTCCTCAAGTAGGTCACCACTCATTTTATGAATCTTCCCTCTTGGGGATAGGGGTGTGCATGTGTCTTTTGTACAAATAGTCCCCCCACCTTCTGGAAGTTCTGTGCTAGCAACTTTGTCTAATATCCTTACTGCTGTCTATCTATCTGCCTTATTGGTTCATTATCCTGCGGTTTTTTCTCCAAAACGTCTTCCAAATGATGTTCTCCTTTGAGGTCCAACGAAATTGGAATGTCAGCTGAATACAGCTGGGAGACCAGTGGAAACTGAAAAATGGATGCATATGTACCTTTCCCATTATGGCCTGGGAATGCAGAAGAAGTGAAACACCTATCTTCTTCTTCTCTGTAGGGCCCACGGTCACTATCTTGTTCGGACGTCAGGAAGCTACCAACTGAGGAGACACTACACTGCTGCTGAGTCACCTCGGTGGAGTTCAGTGAAGCCTGTTACATGCAGGACACCCCTACTAAGCCCCCTACTAACAACAATAATATAGTCGCGGAGCCGACGTGAGTGAGGTCCTCCTCCAAGGGCACCACCACGACCGTCCACCGACAGCTCCCCAGAACACACTGATCCCCATGACTTTGACCCAAATGCACCAAGGCATAGACTGGATTGGAAACCGAAACTGAGGTCACCATGAGAGCAGGACATGCAAAGCCATGGAATTTGAGACTTTTTTGTTGTTGATGATTGATGGAAATAAGGCGGATGACTATGATGATGATGATGATGATGATGCCATGGAGTTCCGTATCTGTCTGAGACTACATGACAGGGCTGTATTCTACTCTTCCTTTCATAATGATATCCCGGCGTTAACCAGGCCCAAGAACTACAGTGTTGGTCATGAAATTACAGTAACACTTTCAGAATTGCATTCGTTAAGCGGATGAAGCTCGACTGCGTGGTTTCAGTCTTCCCATTAAGCCCATAGCCACTCACTCTGGGTAGGAGTCAGCCCAGGACCGAAAAAAACAAAACCTCACCTCTGATGGGATTCAAACCCGTGACCTCCCAGCCAGTAGTCCACGATGCTAACCACTACGCCACGGCAGCTGATTATTTTCTTCTTTTTTTTTGCTTACATGCTTCCAATGCACGAGCGCCACGTTTCCTGTCAAATAAAAATTGTGGTGATAGGCTTGTTGCCGTACCCAGCGGCACTCTTAACCCCTTGACTGCCAGAGAAAATTTCAAAAAAAAATGGGTCAAATCATGCCATGAAAAAGACAACTGATGGTATGGGGATATAACTCTCTTGACTGTGTTAGAGCAAAAGCCAGCATATCAGGGTTATTCCTCTTCATCTGATCACATCATCAGTGATGTCATCAGGTCAGTATGTGATACGTTGGTGGCAGTCAAGGGGTTAATTTTTTTATACAGTTTGGATAGGTAGAATGATATGTGGTGTCTTCATTCATACCTGTTTGTGTATTGATCTAGATTGGGTTGATTGTTATCAAGATAAATGTGACAGAGTATAGGAAAACCAGGCTAAAGTCGGAAATTATCACTTTTGACGTTTTTATATAATCTGAAAGTTTAAATTCTACAGACTGAAAAGCAAAAAACAGAATTGATCTATCTGGAATAGTCTTTTTCTAAAAAAAAATTTAAAGTTGACAAAATACACGGAATCAAGTATAACTAAGCTACCTGTTTTTGTGCATTGCTAAGAATGTCTCTCAGCGACTTTAGCCGGGTTTTCCCATACTCTGTCACAGTTAATGATCATTTTCCTGAACAGAGGGTCGTACCAGTACATAGAGAAGTTCTCTGACACTGTTCCCAACCTGCCCTCGGCCACCTCCCTGGTTCGACTGCTCACTGTGCTGGCCAACAAAGACGAGGACGAAACCCTGCGCCACAAACTAGGTAACTACGTGGGTGCTACTCTTTCATTTTTACACTTCTTCTTCTTCTTTCTTCTTCTTCTTCTTCTTCTTCTTCGATCGCTCAGACAGTGTCCTGTCTATTATGAGCGCGGATGTGTCATGCTGCCGTTATGCGCCTAACACAGTAGCTTTTCTTAGCTCCTTTCAGTTCATGCCTTTTGTTAACACTCGTCACCAGCATAAACCAATTTAAGGTGTTTTATCCATTAGGCTTACATTGTTTTATGGTGGTATGTCACTTGTAAGGTGTTTTCCTATCCCTAACCACTATCAATGATACGAATTTGCCGCTGTTAAAAGAAATAACTTGAAACAAATAGCTCTCTGTGGAAAACTGAAAGGAGCCAGAATGAGGGGAATCTGTGTACTGTGCTAGGCCCAGCATGTTTGACTTCGGCTGGAATAAATCTTTTAAAAAGTTTTTTCTTGAAAAAATGCAGGAGAATGGACCGGAAAGGCAGAAAGATAGTAGATGACAGCAAGCAAAGGAAAAAGTCAAAGTCAAAGAGAAAGACAGATTAAAGGAAGTTACAAGCACAGAACTTCCAGAAGGTAGGGGAACTATTTATACAACAGACCCTTCGGTATCCCCACGGGGGGGGATTTTTACACTGATTTCAGTATTTTTAATTTTACCAGAAACTGAACTTCAGTTTTTATTTAATTCATCCAACAAAAAAACCAAATTGACCACAAGCGATTTGGGGCGTTTTGAACTTGGTTGTTCTATCTTGGAAGTTTACAAAGGCAATGTAATAATTTTACAAGGCTTATCAGACTCAAGAGTGTCTGTCTATCATTTTAACTGTCTGTCTGTCTCGTTTTCTCTCTCTCTTAACTTGCCCCCCTGAATCGTCCGACGGAGCCCCTGTACCCTGCCAGGGCCATGGGTCCCTGGACCCCTGCCTTTCTTTTTTTTTTTCATTTTGGGGAGTTGCACCCATGTAACTGTCATGTGGCCCTCAGCTTTTTTTCTTTATTTTTTTAATTTTTTACATTCCCTGGCTAAAAGACTCCAGGGGTTGGTTGGTTGGTTGGCTTACCCTGGCTAAAAGACTCCAGGGGTTGGTTGGTTGGCTTACCCTGGCTAAAAGACTCCAGGGATCATCCCAACAGCGAGAAGCACTTGAACACTAAGGTACAAATGCATCAGCTAGGGATGAGAACATTACATGTGTGACCGTTTTTGATTACCCCGCTATGTGGGCAGCCACACTCCGTCTTCGGGGGAGACTCCAGGGGTAATCCCAACAGCCGAAGAAGCACTTGAACACCATGGTACAAAAGGCATCAATTAGGGATGAGAACATTACGAGTGTGACCGTTTTTGATTACCCCGCCACATGAGCAGCCACACTCCGTCTTCGGGGGAGTGGCCCTCAGCTAAATCATGTACCTTTTAACCCCTTGACTGCCACACAATGTATCGCATACATGCTTGATGATGTCATCGGATGAACGGGAGTAACTCGGGGTTGCAGTTTTTTTGGTTTTAAAACAGTCCAGAGGGTCATTTCTTCAGACAAATCGCCAGATCGACTCAAACACTTCCCTTTTCCATTTGTTAATTTTTCATATATTTTTCTCTTAGATTTCTTCCAGCAGTCAAGGGGTTAACAGTTCTTTTTACCATTGTATATTTTTTTTTTCTTCAACTTTCTTTGGTTGGTAAAGGGCCAGCCACACGTCAGCTAAAATTGTACGACACGATTCGATCGCGTGATCTCAAAGCGCGAATCACATTTGTTCTTGGAGACCACGTGATCGAATCGTATCGTACAGTCGTACGATTTTAGTGGACGTGTGGCTGGCCCTTAAGGGGTTAATGGAGAGTCCTGTGTCTTTGTTGAATATTATTCTATTCAGGGCAAAATATCCTTTGAACCAGAAAATGCGTGGTGTCTTTTCGTAAAAGCTGGGAGATTTATTGTGTTCAATGAAAAAGGTAGAAGCATAGCTATGCTTAAACGTTTCCAAAGGTTACAAGAAAAAATAGAAATGAATTTAGAATCCGGCCCTTTTTGCTTCATAAATATGTGATGCAAAATGCCCACCCCAAATTTTTCACTATAAAAAAAGAACCATGGTGTTATTATTCAGGTCGAGTTTCTCTAGATAACGGTCGCCGCGCGAATAACGCTTACGCCAAACGGGGCCTAAGAAACACTTTAGAAAACGTTTGCGGAAGAACATTGCAAGCTCTTGTCTGATTGGCCCCCAAAATGTATTATTTTAACCAAAGTTTAATGGACCAATCAACAACAAGAAATGTATTCACCCCATGCTAGTCACGTGATAGTTCGCCAAGAGATACTTTGGGAGTAGCCACAAAACGTTTTTGGCAAACATCGGCAAAAGAGGTGTGTTTCTTAGCACCGTTTTTGCCGATTTGCGCTCACGCTACGTAACGTTAGCCCTTGTGAAACAGCCCCCAGTGTTAATTCTTCCTTTGAAATCAGGGGGTCAAAGTTAAAGTGCAAAGTGTTTCTCTGACTTTGTAAGGGTTCACCTGGAGGTTTTCGGGGGTCACAATTGATGTGAAAATGCTTTTTCATGCTGCGATGGTATACAGAAAGTTGTTGGGTTTGGATAACCGTGCATCAGGAGACAATTTGTTGCATTTTATTGACGTATTGGTCTGAAATTTAGCGTGTCAGATTGGAGTTTTGAGCGTCATTGATGCACACTGTTTTGTGCGAAAAAACCCAGACTGTTATTTCTGGGGGGTTTTAATAATATTTTGGTCTGAAATTTAGCGTGTCAGATTGGAGTTTTGAGCAATATCGATACACATTATTTTGTGAGAAAACCCCCAGACTTATTTCATTTTTTTGTTTTTTTTCAATATTCACTTGGGATACATGAAAAAGAATAAATAAATAAAGAATACAAACTTCAAATATTTTGAAAGTGGATCTATATGTTGTTCGTACCGTGGCTTAAAGACTCCAGGGATCATCCCAACAGCCGAAGCAATTGAACACTATGGTACAAATGCACCAGCTAGGGATGAGAACATTACGTGTGTGACCGTTTTTGATGGGCAGCCACACTCCGACTTCGAGGAGAGGAAGAATAAATTGTTGATATTCAAACATAAATTTGCATTTCTTGTTGTTTCCCTGTCGTATGTTGAAAAAAACACACCACCCCACCACCCCATCCCGCCACAGATTTAACCCAAGATTTCATGTCTGATGACCTCTTGGCAATAAATTTCTTAATATCAATCTTACGACTTACATGTGTGTGACCATTTTTGATCACCCCGCCACATGGGCAGCCACACTCCAACTTCGGAGGAGGATCTATATAATTATTATTATGTTAATGTGTGTGTGTTTTAGCGGAGTTGTCCCACAAACTGCTGCAGCGTGAGTGGCTGGACGGGAAAGGGCAGCGCGAGAAGGGGGCGGCCTGCAACGAAATGCTGCAGACACTGGTCAAGTGAGTCTCCCGTGGGGATACCAGGGGGGTCTTTCTGTACAAATAGTTCCCCCCACCTTCTGGAAGTTCTGTGCTTGTAGCGGGCATGGGAATTGTCAGTCTTTTGGCTGATTTCAGCTTTTTTGATGGTCCTCTTCAGTCTTTTTTTTGCAAGTTTCAGCTTTTTTGATGGTCCAAGAGGACATTTATGAGATTAAAAAAAAAAGAAGCCCAATGAGTAAAGCTTAAGTTATTGGTTATAAATGAATGCAAAACGAACTAAATATATCAGTCTTATCTCTAATAAGGCTTAGATAACGGAAGAAGCTTCATTTTCTGGGGGCTGTATCCCAACACACACGGTTTTCAGTTGTTTTTTTATTCCTTGTTCCTATGCCTGCTTCCAGACCCCAATTTTCAGTCTTTTTTGTTTTCTCTAATTCCCATGCCTGTTTGTAGCTTCCTCTAATCTGTCTCTCTCTCTTTGACTCTGCCTTTTTTCCTTGCTTTCTGTCATCTACTATCTTTCTGACTTTTTGGCCCATTCTCCTGCCTTTTTTCCAAAAAAAATCTTCCATATAGTTTTCTCCTTTGAGCTCCTCCGAAATCGGAATGTGTCAGCTGAATGCAGCGGGGAGACCAGTAAAAACTGAAACCTGGACACATAATACTTTTTCGGACTATAGTCTATACACAAAATTCAGACTGTTCTTTTTTCTTTTTTTCTTTTGCTATATTAGTAGTCATATTATAAGGTGCAGGGGTCTTAGTCTGGGGGAAAATTATCACATTATAGTCCGAAAAATATGGTAATTATTTATTTAGAAAACTTATGGCGCATAAGAGTCAGTGGCGCATTACCTTAGATCTCAATGCACTTTGCAAATCACATGCCTCACCCATTATGGCCTGGGAATGCAGAAGAAAAAGAAGTATGTACATTATTTTCAAATTGCTTATAAAATATGTGTTTGACTCGTTTGTTTCAGAACGTGGGTGTCGAACAGCGAGGACCCTCCCAAAGCCATGCAGACCATTGTGGAGACAGGCATGACCCAGCTGCTGCAGGCTGAAGCCCAGGCTGGCTCCAACACATACCCTACACTGACCAGGTCTGCATTGGTGATAGATGATGATGATGATAACCATGATGATGATGATACATAAGGCATGACTCAGCTGCTGCAGGCTGAAGCCCAGGCTGGCTCCAACACCTCCCCTACACTGACCAGGTCTGCATTGGTGATAGATGATGATGATGATACATAAGGCATGACTCAGCTGCTGCAGGCTGACGGCCAGGCTGGCTCCAACACCTACCCTACACTGACCAGGTCTGAATTGGTGATAGATGATGATGATGATGATAACCATGATGATGATGATGATGATGATACATAAGGCATGACTCAGCTGCTGCAGGCTGACGGCCAGGCTGGCTCCAACACCTACCCTACACTGACCAGGTCTGCATTGGTGATAGATGATGATGATGGTAACCATGATGATGATGATGATACATAAGGCATGACTCAGTTGTTATTACATGCAGGCTGATGCCCAGGCACTTAGC
Organism: Phymorhynchus buccinoides; assembly: GCA_017654935.2. Taxonomy (NCBI): domain Eukaryota; kingdom Metazoa; phylum Mollusca; class Gastropoda; order Neogastropoda; family Raphitomidae; genus Phymorhynchus; species Phymorhynchus buccinoides. Next base: position 33,799,457 of record CM065701.1, read on the forward strand.
AGGTCTGCATTGGTGATAGATGATGATGGTGATGATACACGAGGTATGACTCGGTTGTTATTGCATACAGGCTGATGCCCAGGCTTTTACCAGGTCTGCATTGGTGATAGATGATGATCGCTAGTGTACATTGGTGGTGGTGGTGGTGGTGATGATGATGATGATGGAGGGGGGCTTTCATGCCAACTGTCCAACATTTTCACTTGGCTGAGAGAGTGGCATCTCCACAAAAAATCTGTTTATCCCAGCTTTCAGAAATGGCAGTGTTATCTGGGGGTCATAGTTGTACATGCAGTAAGCACGCAGGAAACGTTTTTATGGGGGAAAAATTATTCGCATGTTAATTTTAATTTCTCTTCCCCTTTGTTCTGGAGATCACTGTAGAACGTGGGATAAACACGCAGTAAGAAAAGTCGCTGGTATATGGCTGCTTACCGTCCCCCCTAAAGGGTATTCCTGGAAACAGTAAAAATTGGCATCCTGTCCCTGGAATCTACTTTTCTGTCTCATGTCCCTGGAAACTGAGTTGAATCAAAATTTTGTCCAGCAGTCACTTGTCTTGTTTGTTGACTTTACTATTGAACACAGGAACACCCAAAACAACAGACACTGTTGAAATTTTCTTAACCGACATGCTACACGTAGGTTACTGAACACCAAAGGATCTTGAATATTGAGACACAATAACACCAAAGAGCATGAGGAAGACTACCAAAACATCCAGAGCTGCAGACATTTGCTAGATCACGAAATATTCAGACGTTAATGCTTGTTTTGACCCTCATGCGTGAAATTGCAATGTTTTTGTCCCTGGAAATAAGTTTATGTCCCTGGTTCTTATGTAGTTTGTCCCTGGAAACTGCGACAGAGGGTAGGCAGCCCTGCTGGTAAAAAATATAGTCAGACTTTAATTTTGATTTCAGGTCGTCGTTGCCTGTGTTCCTGAGGGTGGTGCTGAGCGAACTGGTGGACAACGTGAAGCGTAGGGCTCCGCTCAGAAAGTCTGATTCCAGACAGGTTTGTTTGCATGTAGTACTGTGATGTGTTCATGGGTGCTACTCTGATTCCAGACAGGTTTGTTTGTATGTAGTACTGTGATGTGTTCATGGGTGCTACTCTGATTCCAGACAGGTTTGTTTGCATGTAGTACTGTGATGTGTTCACGGGTGCTACTCTGATTCCAGACAGGTTTGTTTGCATGTAGTACTGTGATGTGTTCATGGGTGCTACTCTGATTCCAGACAGGTTTGTTTGCATGTAGTACTGTGATGTGTTCATGGGTGCTACTCTGATTCCAGACAGGTTTGTTTGCATGTAGTACTGTGATGTGTTCACGGGTGCTACTCCGATTCCAGACAGGTTTGTTTGTATGTAGTACTGTGATGTGTTCACGGGTGCTACTCCGATTCCAGACAGGTTTGTTTGTATGTAGTACTGTGATGTGTTCATGGGTGCTACTCCGATTCCAGACAGGTTTGTTTGTATGTAGTACTGTGATGTGTTCATGGGTGCTACTCTGATTCCAGACAGGTTTGTTTGCATGTAGTACTGTGATGTATTTATGGGTGCTACTCTGATTCCAGACAGGTTTGTTTGCATGTAGTACTGTGATGTATTTATGGGTGCTACTCTGATTCCAGACAGGTTTGTTTGCATGTAGTACTGTGATGTGTTCATGGGTGCTACTCTGATTCCAGACAGGTTTGTTTGCATGTAGTACTGTGATGTATTTATGGGTGCTACTCTGATTCCAGACAGGTTTGTTTGCATGTAGTACTGTGATGTGTTCATGGGTGCTACTCTGATTCCAGACAGGTTTGTTTGCATGTAGTACTGTGATGTGTTCACGGGTGCTACTCCGATTCCAGACAGGTTTGTTTGTATGTAGTACTGTGATGTGTTCACGGGTGCTACTCCGATTCCAGACAGGTTTGTTTGTATGTAGTACTGTGATGTGTTCACGGGTGCTACTCCGATTCCAGACAGGTTTGTTTGTATGTAGTACTGTGATGTGTTCACGGGTGCTACTCCGATTCCAGACAGGTTTGTTTGTATGTAGTACTGTGATGTGTTCATGGGTGCTACTCCGATTCCAGACAGGTTTGTTTGCATGTAGTACTGTGATGTATTTATGGGTGCTACTCTGATTCCAGACAGGTTTGTTTGCATGTAGTACTGTGATGTATTTATGGGTGCTACTCTGATTCCAGACAGGTTTGTTTGCATGTAGTACTGTGATGTGTTCATGGGTGCTACTCTGATTCCAGACAGGTTTGTTTGCATGTAGTACTGTGATGTATTCATGGGTGCTACTCTGATTCCAGACAGGTTTGTTTGCATGTAGTACTGTGATGTGTTCATGGGTGCTACTCTGATTCCAGACAGGTTTGTTTGTATGTAGTACTGTGATGTGTTCATGGGTGCTACTCTGATTCCAGACAGGTTTGTTTGCATGTAGTACTGTGATGTGTTCATGGGTGCTACTCTGATTCCAGACAGGTTTGTTTGCATGTAGTACTGTGATGTGTTCATGGGTGCTACTCTGATTCCAGACAGGTTTGTTTGTATGTAGTACTGTGATGTATTCATGGGTGCTACTCTGATTCCAGACAGGTTTGTTTGCATGTAGTACTGTGATGTATTTATGGGTGCTACTCTGATTCCAGACAGGTTTGTTTGTATGTAGTACTGTGATGTATTCATGGGTGCTACTCTGATTCCAGACAGGTTTGTTTGTATGTAGTACTGTGATGTATTCATGGGTGCTACTCTGATTCCAGACAGGTTTGTTTGCATGTAGTACTGTGATGTATTTATGGGTGCTACTCTGATTCCAGACAGGTTTGTTTGTATGTAGTACTGTGATGTATTCACGGGTGCTACTCTAATTCCAGACAGGTTTGTTTGTATGCATGTAGTACTGTGATGTATTCACGGGTGCTACTCTGATTCCAGACAGGTTTGTTTGTATGTAGTACTGTGATGTGTTCACGGGTGCTACTCTGATTCCAGACAGGTTTGTTTGCATGTAGTACTGTGATGTGTTCATGGGTGCTACTCTGATTCCAGACAGGTTTGTTTGCATGTAGTACTGTGATGTGTTCATGGGTGCTACTCTTTCGTTTTTACACTGATTTCAGTATTTTTTATTTTACCAGAAACTGAACTTGTATTGCATTGCTTTATGTGTGTTTTCGGGTGTTTTTTTGCACTGCATTTATGTCATTCTAAATTGTATGTGTACATGCACGAGTGTACATAGACATACGTGCACACACACACACACACACACACACACACACAAACACACACACACAAGCACACACACACACACAGAGTCAATGATATGTGCATGCATGTAATTGCACTCTTTTTCTCTGTCATCTGGAAATGTTCTGATCCACCTTTTAATTACGTCCACAAAGTGAGGACCAAGTAGTCCAAATTACGTTCCTTTCACACCGGCCACTACCGCATAGCTGCCAACCCTCCCGGTAAATCCGGGAAGCTCCCGGATTTTGTCACCTCTCCCGGTCTTCCCGGAATTCACATGAAACTCCCGGATTTCGAAATTTCCAGCTTAGATGACCTCAGAAACGAGTTTTATGAAACCCGAAAACCGAAACTGGGTTTCAGGAAGCTTCGCGGAGCAGAGTCGTACGTACTGCGCATGTCGGAAGCGGGGGCTACTTCCTCCTGCAATCCTTTGTTTGGCGGTCTTTAGGCCTGTCTCACGCCGCCATTGAAGTAACCTCGCCACGATGCCGAAGGCAAAGGAGAAAACGAAGAAATGGAAGACCGTCTTTTCAGACGAATACAAAAAATTTGACTTCATCGACAGACTTCAGTGAGCCTCCTGAGGGCTAGTTTTCACATTTAAAAGAAAAAAGTTTCTCAGCTTCAGGGGGCTGCGAAAAGTTCGCAGCTATGCTACCGTTCCGACTAGTTGTGGTTTAGGTTAGAGAAAGAGCCCAAAGTGTAGATCGTGCGTTAGAACTTGGACAGAAAAGAAACCCTTTGTATTGAGTAATGTTGGTGATAGGGAGGTAAACTTAAAACTTTCAAGTCGTTCCAGCCATATATGTCCGGAATTAATAGGTAGCTGTCAATTTGATGCATTTGCTTCAAGGGAAGTAAATCTGTGTGCACACCATACCTTGGTCACTTCTAAACTTGCCTCGCTCCCTTAGACCACAATTTTGCCTCTGACTTTGCTTTTGTAGTTGTTTGTTGTGGGGTAACCAATCGGTGTAGGATGTTTTTCTATATGAAGTCTATATATATAAAAAAAGCCTGATCTAGCACTTCCCTATGTCCAAACCTGAAGTAAAAACCCGTAATCTTCCTTCATTTCTCCTTTTGTTTATGTATGTTTTGTTTGTGTGTATGGCTGGAGTGATTTGTGAGTTTTTTTTTTAATAATTCAAAATCGTTGCAGTGCGAATGAGTTAAAGCTTTCAGGCACCACTAGCTAAAGTGAATTAAAGACCCAGCACATCACATATCAAAATCACGGTTTTCACGTGTTTTCCCTCTTATGGCTGGTAAGAAATCTTTAAGAAATCCTCCTAGAGGACATGTGACATGTGACGTGGGGGGTCTAGCTGACTTTTCTGTATGCTAGGTGCAGGAGGATCATCTACTGGCGTGGAGTGTGGCTGTGCGTGTTCTGTACATGGCGGTGGGCGTCGTGAAGGAGCTCAACAGTCGCGCCGGCATCGCTGCCTGTCTCAAGGTATTGGGGTTTGTGTTATCGTTGTTGGTATTTTTGGTATTTCTTTTTGTATTTGGTATATTCTATAGTCACAGAGACTTATTACCAAGTGGGCACACTTGGAAAACCTAGCTATCAATTTGGCCATACCAGGCAGCGGGATTTCTCCCTGCTCTTACCGACTTTCAACTGCCATGGGATTTTTACATGCGTAAAGCGCACGGGTCAGACTAGCTTTAAGTCCCCGTCCGAAGGACTCGAAGTTCAGTTCGATTTTCCTGTCGAACTAGAAAGAAAGGGCGAGGCCGGGATTCGAACCCGGGTCACTCACGCTGCAGTCACACATTACATTCGGCAGGCGAACGTCTTAACCACTCTGCCACCTGTTATGCTATGGTTGTGTTATAATTGTTTGTTTGAACTGTGACAATGTTGTCAAGATAAAGGTTTTTTGGCTGGGTTTTTTTCTATGCTCTAAGGAGTAATTTTATAATGAATACTTTCCATTTTCACAATAAAGTAGAGGGGTTTCAAATAGAAATTAAAAAAAAGCTTCAGGGTATAATTTTTTTTCTTCTGTTTGTGAAGCGTGTTTTATTCTTTCTTTTCTCCTGTCGTGTAAAGAGAGGTTTTTTTAAAAAAACTTTCTTTCTATGATTTCGTCAGTGAAATTCAAAAACCTCGTATCTCGATTTTTTTTTTTTTTTTTACTTACATACATAGCTCTCTCATTTTCCCCGCCACCTTCCACCAAAAGCTCGTATCTCTAACGACTTTCTATCTGGGGTAAATGAGGTTGTGAAAATAGAAGAAAAAACTTGTAAGTCCCAAATTCAGATCTAGTTAACCCTATGCCTCCCGATCAATCGAATCGAGAATCGATCCTATTGCATAAGAGAAGGGGAGTAACTCCGAACGTCACACCAAATCTTTTATCTAAAAAAATCACCCAGAATAAAGTCGAACTCACATTTAATTTCTGAAAGATGCATATTGAATAGCAATGATGATATTTTCATTCCAAAGCTAACACACTGTCACACAACAAACCATGAATTAGAAGAAAAAATCCGTAATGGCGCTCCGAGCATCACGCCGAGACAATACTGCACACGTCACGTGGAAAGAAGAAAAAAATTTGGGGTCACTTCGAAAAATCCGTTCAAAAAGACTAGTGGGTGCTTTCCCTTGCTGTAAAGACCAAAAAACGGATCAGTGAGTGTCAGGAACAGGAAGAACTAACCTAGTATATTGCATTGTGGGTAGGGAGAAAGTGAAAGTGAACGTACTAGACCTGGCGTTCAGCGGGCGCAATCGGGTCACCAGGGAAGGGAAAAAAATCGGGCGGATTTCGGTTCTGCAGCCTTGAGAGGGTTAAGGACAAAAACCTCATATCTTCGTTCTTGTCAAGTCTAACAACAAAAAATTTGAAGAAGTTTTAGCGAAATGTAGGACTAAACTCGCAATGTCTTGAACAACATATTCATCATAGTTAATCAATTGTGGTAAACGCGGTTAATTTTTAAAACAGTTTTTTTCATTTTTCTCAAAACTACCAAAATTGAGATACAAGTTTTTTTAATTTCATCGACGATTTGTCCCTTTTGCAGTATGGGCGTCAATTCGTGGAGGTGTTTCTACTGCGAGGCATGCCGGTACTGGATGCGACATTCACCTCTCACAGCGCTGACGTTCACTCCTTGCTCCGATCACTGCAGCAGAGCACACGCATACTGCAGAACATGTGCGCACACGCCAAGGTACGGTGGGTGTGGGTGGGAGAGGTAGGTGATTGATGAAAAAGGATTGGGGACTTTGAGTCCATAATAAAAATAATACTAGGAGGATACTTATATAGCGCGATACCCCACATTGGGCTCATCGCGCTTTACAACAGTATAAAAGCATTGCAAATCATAAAAAAAGTGTCATACATAAAATCACAAATTGAATAAAAACATCAATTAAGACAGTATAATTCAGCACGTCACACGAAAATTATGGGAAATATACAACTTTTATAATATGACTGCACAGAAACAACAATACAATAACATACAGTACACTTACATGCCAACACCCACACCCGATAGCGTCGGGTCAGGTGTAGGTTGTCATGCCAGCGAATATGAGACGAAGCCAATCTCGCCAGTTTGGGGGGGAGTAATGACAACGGGTCGGAATCACTAATTGGTTTACCCCGTGAGTGAAAAATGCATCGCTTTGCAGCAAGCGAGTAGTCAAATCAATGAGTTGTTGATTCTTCTTTTTCTGGCGTCAGTGAGTGAGTTTATTATGACTGTGAACTGTTGGGAGAAAAACCGACATTGCTGGCATGGGGTGAAAAAAAGTGTAGGTTGTAAGAAGTTAGAACTTTTGTCTCTTTTTGACTCTCCCTCTGTGTGACATTGTGTCTTTTCAAAATCCGACTGTGTTTCTTTCTTTTTTTTCCACTTCAATTTTTGTCTGTCTAATTGTCTCTCCATCTATCTGTCTATCTCTCGGTCACAAAGATCGGGTTTCTTATTGTGTGTTGTTGCACAGCCTACTCGAGACGTGATTGAAGTCAACCAGGTTAAGCTCTATCTCCGTCTCTCTCTCTCTCTCTCTGTCTCTCTCAAAGATCAATGCATTGCTGTGTATTGTACAGCATACTCCGGACGTGCTAAATCATACCCTTGAGAGGCTGGCGCTGCTTATAATTTGTCTATGTCCGTGTGTCTTTCTCTCCAGTTCCACCCCCCCCCCTCTCTCTCTCTCTCTCTCATCTTTCTCTCTCCCTCTTTCTCTTCCCCCTTCTCTCTCGCTCTCAAAGACCAATGCATTATTGTGTGTTGTTTTGCAACGTACTCAGGACGTGACTCAAGTGAACCGTTCAAATTTACTGCCGCTGAAACAAGCCTTGGAAAGGCTGGTGATGCGAGTCTGTAGGTCTGTCTCTCTCTCAAAACCAATGCATTGTATGTTTTACAGCGAACTCAAGACGTGGCCCAAGTGAACCAGGTACTGCTGTTGAAACGTGCCTTAGAGTGGCTGGTCTTTGCGTCTATATGTCTCTCTGTCTCTCTCTCAAAGATCAATGCATTATTGTGTGTTGTTTTACAGCGAACTCAGGACGTAGCCCAGGTGAACCAAGTACCGCTGCTGAAGCGAGCCCTGGAGCGGCTGGTGCTGCGAGTGAAGCACATGCTGTCCCTCAACCACTGCCAGAGGGCCTTCTGGATGGGCAACCTCAAGAACAAAACGCTGGGGGTCAGTACAGAGTTTCCGATCGGCTAGCCAAGTTAGCAGAGTAAAGCTAGCAAAGATAGGGGAAAATGGTCCTATGATACGGCCGTACAATCGATGACATGGTACTAATGATAATCAACACACAACTCTTCTTTAAAAAATCACTCTAGTTAGAAAATTAAGCAATGTTCAAATGCTGATCGATTCGAATAGAAACTCGGCCGCCATTTTATTTAGCAGTCGTAGCTACATGCGAGGTCGCTACGAAGTAGTGGTGTCCAATGAAATGACTTCCTAGTTTTGCTCCGTAGCGGATAGCTTTATTACGCTTCGGAAACTCGTCTTAGTACTACTGTCAAGGCTCCCAGTTTCCAGGGATTTCCTTGGGGTTTTTTAAGGGAAGGTTTGTGGGGATGGGGGGTACTTTTGTGATGTTAGGAGTCGAAACCTCAAAGAACAAAACCTGGGGGGGAGGTACTGACTGTCAAGGCCACACCGTACCAGGGGGATTTATGTGGGGACTTGTTAAGGGTAGTGGGGTAATTTTCTGATGTTGAGGATTCAACAAAAGCCTTTTTTGTTGATGCATAGTTGCTCATGCTGTCTCGGAATCTCGGGACAGAAATACCTCCTGTTCTGTAGCTCTTTGCTGTTTTTGTTGTTGTTGTTGTTGCTGTTGTTGTTGTATCAAATGCTTTCCTTTTACAACCCTCCACTCATACAAAAGGTCTTTCACTAAGACATCTACCTACATAATGAAGATATTTTAAACTTATTCTCTCAACCCATACAGTTTCCACTCACTCTTAGCTTTCGCCAAGCGTCCGCCTGGCTTCCTGAGCACCTGCGTCATGAAAGCTAAATGAAAAATGCATTTATGTCAACCACGAGTTTTGCATGAAATGATGATTGGCCTTGGGTTTGCCACCTGAAGAAAGTTTGGTACTGAAGACAGAAAATGGCGTTTTCTGAGGGTTGGTGGTTCTTCATTCTAGTGAAATGATACATCAGCAAATGCTTTTTCTTTTTCACCGTACTACCTCATCTTCACTGTCTATGTCATTGTGACCACATTTTAGGGGAATCAAAGAAATTATGGTTCTGATTTTTTAAAGGAGATTTGGGTGGAAATCGAAATGTATAATGTTAATATTGATTTCCCCCCGCGAAGTCTGAGTGTGGGTTGCCCACGTGGCGGGGTAAATTAAAAAAACGGTCAAACACGTAATGTTCCCATCCCTCGTTGGTGTATTTGTTATCCATAGCGTTCAAGAGCTTTGGCTGTTGGGATGATCCCTAGAGTCTTTGAGCCAGGGTAGGAAAACAACAACAATATTGATTTGGGGGGAGATTTGATGAAGTTCAAACGACAACAATATTGATTTGGGGGGAGATTTGATGAAGTTCAAACGACAACAACAACAATATTGATTTGGGGGGAGATTTAAGTAAGTTCAAACGACAACGATATTGATTGGGGGGGAGATTTAAGTAAGTTCAAACGACAACAACAACAATATTGATTTGGGGGGAGATTTAAGGAAGTTCAAACGACAACGATATTGATTGGGGGGGAGATTTGAAGAAGTTCAAACGACAACGACAACAATATTGATTTGGGGGGAGATTTAAGTAAGTTCAAACGACAACGATATTGATTGGGGGGGAGATTTGAGGAAGTTCAAACGACAACGATATTGATTGGGGGGGAGATTTGAGGAAGTTCAAACGACAACAACAACAATATTGATTTGAGGGGAGATTTGATGAAGTTCAAACGACAACAACAACAATATTGATTTTGGGGGAGATTTAAGTAAGTTCAAACGACAACAATATTGATTGGGGGGGAGATTTGATGAAGTTCAAACGACAACAACAACAATATTGATTTTGGGGGAGATTTAAGTAAGTTCAAACGACAACAACAACAATATTGATTGGGGGGGAGATTTGAGGAAGTTCAAACGACAACAACAACAATATTGATTGGGGGGGAGATTTGAGGAAGTTCAAACGACAACGACAACAATATTGATTTGGGGGGAGATTTGATGAAGTTCAAACGACAACAATATTGATTTGGGGGGAGATTTGAGGAAGTTCAAAAGACAACTATATTGATTGGGGGGAGTTTTAAGGAACTTCAAACGACAACAACAACAATATTGATTTGGGGGGAGATTTGAGGAAGTTCAAACGACAACAATGCTTATTTGGGGGGTGGGGGTGGAGATTTGAGGACGTTAAAAACGACAACCATGCTGTTTGGGGGGATTGAGGAAGTTCAAATTCGACAACGTATATGATTTGGGGGGAGATTTTAAGGAGTTCAAGCGACAACAACAACAATGCCTGATTTGGTGGGTGGATTTGAGGAAGTTCAAAAACGACAACGATAATGATTGGGGGGGAGATTTTAAGGAAGTTCAAGCGACAACAACAACAATATTGATTTGGGGTGAGATTTGAGTAAGTTCAAATGACAAGCGCAACAATGCTGATTTGGGGGATATTTGAGGAGGTTCAAACGACAACAACAATATTGATTTTGGGGGATTTGGTGGGAGATTTGTGGAAGTTCAAACGACAACAATGCTGTTTGGGTGGGGGGGGGGGGAGATGTGAGGAAGTTCAAACGACAACATAACATATCGAACCTCCGCTCGGGACACAATATTGATTTGGTGGAGAATTTTAAGGAGATTTGAAGAAGTTCAAACGACAACAACAATATTGATTTGGGGGCGATTTGAGGAAGTTCAAACGACGACAACAATATTGATTTGGGGGCGATTTGAGGAAGTTCAAACGACGACAACAATATTGATTTGGGGGCGATTTGAGGAAGTTCAAACGACGACAACAATATTGATTTGGGGGCGATTTGAGGAAGTTCAAACGACAACAACAACAATATTGATTTTGGGGGAGATTTAAGTAAGTTCAAACGACAACAATATTGATTTGGGGGGAGATTTAAGTAAGTTCAAACGACAACAATATTGATTTGGGGGGAGATTTAAGGAAGTTCAAACGACAACAACAATATTGATTTGGGGGCGATTTGAGGAAGTTCAAACGACAACAACAACAATATTGATTTTGGGGTGAGATTTGAGTGAAGTCAAAAGACAACACATATTGATTTTGGGGATTTGACAGAAGTTCAAACCTGACAACACAATATTGATCTGGGGGGAGATTTTGAGGAAAGTTCAAACGACAACAATTTGCTATGGGGGGAATTTGGGTATGTCTCAACGACAAACACCCAATATTGGATTGGGGTGGGAGATTTGAGGAAGTTCTAACGACAACAATAACATAATCGAACCTTCGCTCGGGGACTACATATTGGATTTGGAGGGAGAATTATAAGGAAATTTGAGGAAGTTCAACGACAACCAATCATTGATGTGGGGGAGAATGTGAGGAAGTTCAAACAACAACAATAACAATACGACCTTTCAGCCGGGGACTAACAATATTGATTTTTGGGAGATTTGAGGAAGTTCACACGACAACACAATATTGATTGGGGGGAGGATTGAGCGATTCAACTACAACCAATATTGTTGGGGAGATTTTAGGAAGTTCAACAACGGATAGTTGAATTTGGGAGGGATTTGAGGAAGTTCTACGACAACACAATATTGATTGGGGAGATTTGAGGAAGTTCAAACGACAACAACAATATTGATTGGGGGGGATTTGAGGAATTCAAACGACACACAATATTTGTATTGGGGGTGAGATTTGAGGAAGTTCAAACGACAACAACAATATTGATTGGGGGGAGATTTGATGAAGTTCTAACGACAACAACAACAATATTGATTCTGGGAAGATTTTAGGAATTTGACAAGGATGTTTTTCCCAAACAGGGCGAGAGATCTCCATCCACAAGCCCAGAGCCGCGATCCACCACAACCAACAACGATGATACAACGACGATGAACCATGCCCATGACGACGATGCCAGCGTAAGTGGTCAGTTTTGACGGTTGCATGGTGTGAACTTTTCCTGGTGTACAGGATTTCCTGTTTTGGAGATTTTTACCAGAAAGGAATTTCCTTTTTTTTTTAATTTGTCAAACAAGATCTTTGTGTGTCTACTGTATTTTTCGAACATTTTAAAGACTCCACGCACATCAGGTGTCAAAATCATGTTTTCACGTGTTTTCCCTCTTGTAGCTGTAAGAAATCTGAAGAACATCTTCCAAGCATAAGAGGGAAGTGACGTGGGGGATCTTTAAAATAGCATGTGTATCAATTGTGGCAAAAGCAGTCTAAATACCTTCATACATATCAGTTTTTTGCTTCAGCTGCAGGGGACATACCCCTGGGATCCCGCTTTTCAGGTGTTTTTTCATTTTTGGCTGTAGTTTGCACCTCCCAATGCAGTTGATGTCGTTTTGTCATCACTTCTGTAGTTTTAGAACTGTCTCCGCTTAACAGGATTTTAAGATTTATTAACGTCATTCCGCCCCGTGCCTGACAAAGTTGTAGTTTTAGAATTGTTCCGCTTCTGTCCAGGATTTAAAGATTTCATTACTCATTCCGCCCGTGCCTGGACAATTGTTTATAACCACCAGCGCCTCAACCCCGACAAATTTGTCGAGGCACAGATTCGCACTTACTTAGCTTCAATCTCATCAATATTAACCCCTTCACGGCCAGCCTCGTGTCTACTACTGGGTGATGTGATGTCATAGCCTGGAACTGCTTATTTTTTGGTTTAGACATTAGGAAAGTATAATATCTTAGACCATTTTCTCAAATTGAGTCTCTTTAAATTTGATTATACATAAGACAACCCCTATTTTACGACCCTCTGTTAGCGCCCACCTCTCTTTGAGACCGGATTTTGTTGCCGGATGCATTTTACTATGTAAATCGACCTCTTCTTAACGACTTCCTCTAAAACGCGACTTACGACCGCCATTTTGTTGGTTTTTTACGACCTGTTGTTGTCCGTCTCTCATAGACGAGCAAAGGCCTGATAGCGGAGTCGCTTTTCCTGTTGTAGACAAATGGTCGGAACAGCGTAGGAAAAAGCAGAAAACCACTGACCTTTGAAAAAGAAACCCACTGCTTTGGACGAGAGTGAAGGTGATTAACAGATCGGCAAAGTGAAACTGTAACATCGATTGCACAATCCTATGGAGTTGGAAAGACCCAACTCCAGTTTTAATATGTCATTGTATGTGTGCAGAAGAAAGAGTATAACTGTGCACGGAACTTTTTCTTTCTGAGACATGGCTGCGCAGTGAAAACCTCCATCATATTGAGCCCTCACAGGTTTACGACCATTTTTCCGGACATTTTGAAGTCTTAAAACAGAGGTTTGTCGTAATAATAAAATCATTAAATTTCGATTTTCCTGTAGCATGAAGGGGTTAACGAGTGAAAGGAGCATCTATGCAGACCGTTTCTTGTGCGACTGGCTTCTGAATTCAATGTGCGCTTGGGGAGGTATGCCCTCATGGTTTTGGTCAGTTTTAGCCGGTACTCCCAACTGCGAGGTTGCAATCCCGGTGAAATAGCCAGGGCACAGAGGGTCTAAATGGAATCAAATTGGAATTGGACTACCGTATTGTTCGAACTAACAAGTATAAGGCCCATACTTTTTTTCCTGCCGCCTTATATGTGACTAATAAAATAATACTTAAAATTTATCAGCCCAAAAAAAAGGTATGGTTTCCATCAAAAAATAGTATAAGTGCCTGGCTTGGTACATCGATTTCTCGGCAAATATGTAATTTACACCCTCCTGCTCTATTTCTTGGTCTTTCCGGGGGCGAGGGTTAGGGTTAGATGTCCTTTTCTTTGGCCACAACATCTGTTTTTAAAAATCAAAATCATCTATTTTTTTCTGATCTTAAATGCTGCCATAAAATATAAGAAATATATAACAAAATCGGAAAATGAGTAAATTTGGGGGGTGCGCCCTTACACAAAGGTCCATGGTGCTTGGGAACCTCAAACCTCGCCTGAAGATTTTTCCAACTTATGGGACTTACCGAAAACTAGATGTTTTCTTGACTTGGTCAACGTGTGTACGCGCACGACATGTGTGTGTGTATTTCTATGTGTGTGGTGGTGTGGTGTGTGCCGTGTGTGTGTGTATTCCTATGTGTGCTTGTGGCCGAAGCTAAAGAAAAACTATTAAAATTTTAGTCAATTTCAAGTATTTGTAAGCATGACTCAATTAATAATTCTTTCTGTGTGTGAGTGTTGTGCGTGCGTGAGAGAGAGAGAGAGAGAGAGAGAGAGAGAACACAGCAGAAGGGAAAGGGAACAGTACGAGTAATAGAGATAGAGTATTGTGACAATTCTTACATCTCTGATAGCGTGAGAGAGGGAAGGCGAGAGAGAGAGCGTCTGTGTTGTGTTAGCTTAGTAGGCTTCTTTAGTCTCTGTCCTTACCTGCAAGCTACATATTTCATGGTTTTCGCAAGTATTAGACAAGTGCTAGTAGTCACAGTGACAATGGCAGCTACTTGTGGTAGCTATACTCTCCTACTCCTACTCTAGTATTATAGTAGTTTGAAGGCCTAGCCTGATCATGGCAGTGGTAGGGCGCCAGTACTGCAATACAGCGAGACACCGAAATGCAGTAGCATGAGTATGCTGTTTCCAGCTAAATATCAAACTTTCACATCATATCGCGACCATCGCTGCCCTTTCCATTAAGATATTAATAAACTGATATTTATATAGACTTTTAATCGAGGTTGAATCACTTTCACTTGTTTCTGATGCCTCCCACACCTCATGACCCCAAACATCTCTTTATTAGTCTGTTAGTGGAGGGCATGGTTTTCTACCATTTTTACTCAGATTTAACTTTCCGGGGATGGCGACCAAGTTGGGAAGATACTCTCACGACTAATGATTGGCTTGGCCCCGAGTCACAGATTGAATTTCGTGAGCGGACTATTCGAAAGCTGTCAGAGAGGTGCGGATTGTGAATAAAACAGAGCATTTTATGGATCTCTATCGAGCAAATATTGACAGTCGAAATTCCTGGAATTCCGGCTTAAGCAGCCCCACATGCACGCCATGCCTTTATAGTCCCGAAAAATATGGTAATCCCTTTATTACATTGATTGCTCCTTTTTCTGACTTCTGGTTGAAGGTTTCTGCCTTAACAGGGTGTGCGCCTTTTGAGTTTTGACTGGGAACCAGCAACGCGGAGTATGCCACTATGTGGTTTAAGAAGATGTTCACACGTGCGCGCACAACGCGCACACCACACACACACACACAAAGGGTGGCTGTCGCTTCTGGCTGCGACGCTCTTTCGGTGTGAGTAACCTGAATTTTCACAGACGCCTCTGTGCTATAAGTATCAATACTAAATCTTAAGTGAAAACTAACGAAGAAGCCGTGTACACACATAGCGATATTCCATAACGCAATCCATAATAAGTGACAACAAAGAAGGGAAAAATTTGCACGACGTGTCGCGAATTCCCCTATTGCGTAAACTTGTATCCCTTCTTTCTTCCACTTAAATTTGAGGGTTTCCGGTACGGACTTACACGTCTAATGTGGAACCCGGCCTAAACCGATGCAGCCTTTTCATCTCCTACCATAGAGAACCCAAAGATAACCATTGGGGCCTGCTAGGCCTCGAGTCTGATTTTATGTGTGTGGTGTTCATATTTTTCGTCAGGAGATGGGACACAACCGAGAAAGACGCCACAGGAACGATGTTCCGACGAGTCGGGGTGGATCCATCAGCGACACCTCCTATCTCGCTTGTGGAGGCCACCACCATCAGTCACTGTCACCCCTTTTTGTCCTTCACGACAAAAAAGTGTTTTCTTGTCACGTAACCAGTGGTGCGAGTCCGTATCCAAGATCAGGGGCGTTTAAGGCAGACTGGATTATAAAAGGAGGGAGAAAAAAGGTCAGTTTTCGCACACGCTGCTAGCACACCCGGTTTTTTTTCCCCCCCCCCTTTTCTCCTCTTGCTGGTAGAGGCGTGTGTCTACAAAATAGCCCACCCGATTCCTGGAATCGGAGCTACGGCTTTAACCTCCAGTGTGGCTACCGTAGTTTACGGACTATAAGACATCTTTCTTTTCCAGACTAGACCCCTTCGACTAATGAATATGACAAGTGATGTAGTCAACATCTATTTTGACAAATTAAGAAATTTGGTGCACAGTTTGGGTGTGCATCTTCTTCTTCGGTTCGCTTCTGACAGTCTCCTGTCCCACATGAGCGAAGATACGTCATGCCTGCCATTATAATTTTAAATATAACATTATAACGCCTCTGTGACTATAAAGTACCAATACCATGTATAATATTAACCCGCTTCGCTGCCGTCCTATACTTGCTCATGCGCCACCGGCTTTGCATGCGATTTTTGATGCGGGCAATATCGCTACTTAGCGGTGACAGTAATATCAGGCATCAGAGAATTGTCAGAGGGACAAGGATTTCAGAGTATGAAACTTCTGACGGAGAGTGGACTTTCTTGTC
>CM065701.1:33816403-33848903 GCA_017654935.2 Phymorhynchus buccinoides
CCCCCACCTTCTGATAGTTCTGTGCTTGTAACTTCCTCTGATCGTCACTCATCTTTGACTCTTGCCTTTTTCTTGATGGAGGAGGCATCACAGAAATTTTGGGGAAAAAGAAAGGAGGGCAAATCATCTTTTGTTTGCAATTGTGCACAGCTATCCCCATCTCATAAACATACTCTGAAAAAAACACAAGAGGAAAGAATATAAGGAAAAACATAGGAAACAGGATGCACCATGGCCGGTGGTTAGAGTGTCGCCGCTCGTAATCTAACGGGTTTGCGAGTGCCTGGTCGAACCCCGCTGTCCACGGTGTTGCTCCTTGGGAAAGAGACTTCTCCTATTTTCTCCTGTTCCTTCGTATGAGACCGAAAAAGCGAGGCTTGTCGCACGCACAAGATCTTGCGCACTACGTTAAGCCCATTCCATTATGCCAGTAAGAGTAGCCTGTGTGCCGGTGGAATGATGACACAAACTCACAAAGCATGCTCATTGTGCCAGGGCATCAGAACAGTCTGAAGTGCAATCCTCTGAAAACAGCGGTACAAGGACCATCAAGGCCCCAGACTATAGTGGGACAACACACAAATCTATTCCCAACATGACCAAAAGGGCTGTATGCAGGGAGGAATCACTATAAAATGCTATTTCAGAAAAAAAAGATATCTCTAAATAAAAAGGCAAAACCTCTGACAGAAGAGACCAATCCTCTGTCAGAAATTCTTAACCCTCTGAAATTAGCTTGTCCTCTGACAATTATCATGCCTGTGTGCGCCCAAAGCAGTTTAAACGAAGACTTTGGGCATGGGGTAGGGGCAGAATAAACATCCCCAATCGGAAAAAAAAAGAGGAAAGACATGACGAAGAGAAGAGACTGAAGGTCAGAAGTGCTCAGCGTTACCTTGATAGTGTCGAACTCTGCCACACTGCTGTTGAGCAAGGCGATAGCTGGGGTGATGAGCGTGTCCCTCTTCCTGAGAACACGCACACACACACACCTCAACATACATATTCAGGGAAACAAGACGAGCATGATAAACACCACACAATTCATCTCCTGAAGACTAAGAATAAATATCAGACAACTACACGCAAAATCAGCATAGATAGGATTAGCTTAAAACAGCGACATGCAAAAATTAGTGACAATGTAAACAAACAACAAACAGGAGTGGCCCAATGCTCACACATGCACACAAACATACTCTCTCTCTCTTTCTCTCTCACATTCTCTCTCTCGTCTATCTCTCTCTCTCTCTCGTCTCTCTCTTCACACACACACACACACCACTCTCTCACACACTCACACTCTCTCTCTCTCTCTCTAACTTTCTCACTCCTCTTCTTCTCACATGCTACATAATTCTTGAACCTAATCATATATTTTTTGTTACATCAATATAAACATTTTAAACACTGACTTATTACAGATTTGAAAAATAATACAAAGACATGTTTTTGTTGATCAAAGTTTGGCAAATACCAGCAGAAGACAATAAGAAGATGAAGAAGAAGAAGAAAAAGGAGAAGAACAAACAAAGAAGAAGAAGAAAGAAGAAAGAGAAGAACAAGAAGAAGAAGAAGAAGAAAGAAGCAGAAGAGAAGAAGAAGAAGAAAGGGAGAAGAAGAAGAAAGAGAAGCAGAAAGAAAAAGGAGAAGAAGAAGAAAGATGAGAGGAGGCGACGAAGAAGCAAGCCAGAAAGAGAAGCAGAAGAAAACGGAGAAGACAACGAAGAAGAAGCAGAAAGAGAAGCAGAACAAAACGGAGAAGACAACGAAGAAGAAGCAGAAAGAGAAGCAGAACAAAACGGAGAAGACAACGAAGAAGAAGCAGAAAGAGAAGCAGAAGAAAACGGAGAAGACAACGAAGAAGAAGCAGAAAGAGAAGCAGAAGAAAACGGAGAAGACAACAACGAAGAAGAAGCAGAAAGAGAAGTAGAAGAAAACGGAGAAGACAACGAAGAAGAAGCAGAAAGAGAAGCAGAAGAAAAAGGAGAAGACAACAAAGAAGAAGAAGCAGAAGAAAAAGGAGAAGACGATGAAGAAAAAGAAGAAGAAGAAGAAAAAGGAGAAGACAACAAAGAAGAAGAAGCAGAAGAAAAAGGAGAAGACGATGAAGAAAAAGAAGAAGAGAAGAAGAAGAAGCCCAGCAGCAGCAGAAAGAGAAAAAGAACCAGAAAGAGAAGAAGAAGAAAAAAAAGGAGAAAGCGAAGAAGACGAAGAACCAGTAAAAGAACCAGAAAGAAGAAGAAGAAGAAAAAAGGTGAAGAGAAGAAGAAAGACGAAGAAGAAGAAAGAAAGACCAGAGACACAAGAGAACAGGGATGAACCGCCTCGTAGGAGGCGGCGAGGTAGACACTGAGCAGGATTTTTTGTCTTGGAAGAAGTCGTTTGCGGTAGGCAGGGTCATTGTGTGTGGGAGTTCACCAGGCAGTAGTTCTCCGCCGCCCCAAAGTCCTTCAGGCGGTGCACCAGGATCCGCAGGGCCTTGTCGTGCTCCTCCAGCTGTGGGACCAAACGCCAGCTCCACAGTTACGGTTCTTTGCGTCTCCCTAAAGTTTCCCTTAAAGGTTTCTTTCTCCAAAGTTATTTTTCTTTTGAGTTTTCGTATAAAGTTTCTTCAGAGTCAATGTTCTTTGAGTTTTCCTAAAGATTCTCCAGTCATTGTTGAGTTTCCCTAAAGTTTCAACAGAGTTACTGTTCCTTGAGTTTCCCAAACAGAGTTACTGTTCCTTAAGTTTCCCTAAAGTTTCTCCAGTCATTGTTCTTCGAGTTTCCCTTAACCCTCCATTTCGCTGCCAAAGTTCCATTTTTAGCACCACAGTGATTTAACGCCTATGTCACTAAAAGGCATCGAATGGGGGGGGGTCTATTATCCAAAGACCCAATTGTCTTAGTTTGGGCGGGAAGGATATACCTTATTTTATATACGTCACAGAAGAATCCCCAATACTGCAGATGGATTTTGTTCTCTAACCAGGTAAATTTAGTGCAATTTTTTTGGAATGAAATATAGCTGGCGGTGAAAGGGTTAAAGGTTTCTCCAAAGTTAGTTTTCTTCTGAGTTTTCCTAAAGATTCTCCAGAGTCATTATTCTTTGAGTTTTCCTAAAGATTCTCCAGTCATTAAGTTTCCCTAAAGTTTCAACAGAGTTACTGTTCCTTGAGTTTCCCTAAAGTTTCTTCAGTCATTGTTCTTTGAGTTGCCCTTAACCCATTTCACCGCCAGCCAATATTTCAGCATTGTTGATTTGAGTTTTTGTAAAGTTTCTTCACAGTTATTGTTCTTTGCGTTTCCCTAGTTTCTCCACAGTTATTGTTCTTTGAGTTTTCAACACATTTCAACAGAAAAGCTGTACAAAACGCTTTAGAATCTTCATCCATTAACATAGTCTGAAAAATATGGTAAATATCAGCCATTTCATTTGAACAGAAAAGCTGTACAAAACATTTAGAATCTTCATCCATTAACAAAGTATTTCTGTTCACAGAGCCAATACCAAGTGCTCTTTTTCTTTCTTTATGTATTTTTGCTGCAGGCATCAGAATACTCCAGAGTCCAAACCGCGGACGAACAACACTCGCCATGACTCGGAGTCGACATCGAGTCAGACCCCACAAAACTCGGCATCATTGTGATCATTCGCTACCCAATTTCTCGCGGAAAAGTTCAAAGTTCTCACATCATTCGTAGTCTCCCGCGATCATATCCTCTAAATCGACTCATTTAAAACCCAAATCACAAATCACTGTCATCAAAACAAACTCTGAAACAGTGAAAGTAAGAGTCTAGAGAGCTCTAAACTCGGAAGAAAAAGTTCCAAACCATGGCCGCGATTTTTTGTTTCCGAAGGCGCAGTATGAAAACAAACCGTTTAAGAATACCATTTGAGAATAAGATAGCGCTGCCTCATGAAGTACAAACCGCGGCCGGCAGTGCCAAAACCGCGGCCAGTGGCTACCAAAACCGCGGACCGTTCTGATGCCTGTTGCTGGAAAGAGCGGGGGAGAGAAGAAACTGGTCCTGACCTTGCCGTAAAGGATGGCGCACTCGGCATGCATGTCGGTCTCCTTGGCCTTGCCCAGGATAAGCTGCACGCGGTACAGGCTGGACATCTGCAGCAAGTGGCGCAGCTTGGACCTGCACACACCACCACCCCCAAGCCTTAACCCTTTCACCGCCAATGTCGCATTTTAGCACCACACTGATTTAACACCCACGCTACTAAAAGGCATAAAAGTTGGAACAGTTATCCAGTATCCTTATGTTGTTAATTGTGGGAGATAAGGAAAGGGTTTCTTTGATGCATGTCATTGGGGGATTCACAGTACTGCAGATGCCAACTTTTCGTTACCTAGGTAAGTTTGAGAGAAAGTGTTTTTTGGATGAAAAATGGCTGGCGGCAAAAGGGTTAAACTCTTTCCATGCTAACCTGCGACAAGATCGCAGGACATGAGCACAACGCTTCGTTACTAAGGTAACAGGATATCGCATGTGAAATTTAAAAATTCATAGTTCATAGGTCAACAGACCGGCGATGCGGTTTTCAAACTGGTATATGAAGTATTTCTTATACAGTCCCTTAACCCTCTTGCATTTATTCCGGCCTCACCCGCCCCAACTATAAACGCCCTACTACTACCCGGAAAAAACAGCCAGTGCTGAATAAATGCTAATTTGATTTATGCATCCCTCAGATTCGGCTGTACAATCGCTGACCCCAGGTCAGAAAAACAAGCTGCTTTTGCTAACGCATAGAGTACTGAAGGAGGTTGCGTACCCCTTAAGGCATTATCGTAATATGACTTCAATTTGTGGATCTCCAGTTCGATATTGGAAAAGATTCAGATCACCAGCGTGTGTTAACATGTTTCTGCTTCCACTGTATCAACGCTCTGGTTTGTAACTGAAACCGTTTTCTAGAAGCAAACCGATTTCTGAAGGGACTATGACAAATTGGTCATTGTGTACCGGTACGGGTCAATGCGCACCGTACATAGGGGTGTTGCATTTTTATCTATGTACACTTATATGTAACCCATAGCAACTTTCACCCCACACCAAGTGCGTAAAAGAAACCATTCGTGAAATGAGCAGATTCAGATCTTACCTTCTAACTCCATGAAAGTTGGTCTCTTTCGTTTGAAAAATGGTAGCCGGAAGAAATAAACGTCATTGGAAAAAATGATGCAAGCATGACGTGATTTCTTTACAATCTCTACGATTTCAAGGGGGGGTACGCACTGACCCTGCCAACGCGTAGACTCGTCAGTACTCTAGTCACTTTTAACATTAGAAGGCAGACTACTTAAAATTATAAGGTCACTTAATTAAGCTGGTTACACGCCAGCAATGAAAATCCCTCACAGTAACTCTATAGCCCTGACCAGGCTCATTCGACTTTAAATGGTTGAACAGGCCACAAGCCCAATCAGGCTCATTCAAACTTTAACGGTTGAACAGGCCACAAGCCCAATTGGGCTCATTCGAACTTTAACGGTTGAACAGGCCACAAGCCCAATCAGGCTCATTCGACTTTAACGGTTGAACAGGCCACAAGCCCAATTGGGCTCATTCGACTTTAACGATTGAACAGGCCACAAGCCCAATCAGGCTCATTCAACTTTAACGGTTGAACAGGCCTCAAGCCCAATCAGGCTCATTCAACTTCAACGGCTGAACAGGCCACAAGCCCAATCAGGCTCATTCAACTTTAACGGTTGAACAGGCCTCAAGCCCAATCAGGCTCATTCGACTTCAACGGCTGAACAGGCCACAAGCCCAATCAGGCTCATTCAACTTTAACGGTTGAACAGGCCTCAAGCCCAATCAGGCTCATTCAACTTCAACGGCTGAACAGGCCACAAGCCCAATCAGGCTCATTCAACTTTAACGGTTGAACAGGCCTCAAGCCCAATCAGGCTCATTCGACTTCAACGGCTGAACAGGCCACGAGTGCAATCGTGGGGGGGGGTGGGGGGCTCATTCGACTTTAACCCCTTCACTGCCAGAGGAAAACAGAGAAATTACCAATGTTCTTATCGTAACATTTAAAAGAGACCTGTTAGACTCAATCAGAGAAAATGGTCTAGAGATACAGTGGAACCTCCCTTATAAGACCTCCCATTATAAGACTCCCTCCAACATAAGACCTACTTCTTTGAGGCATTGCCCTTCTTTGTAAGTGTTAAAATTACCTCCCTTATAAGACCTTATTTTGGATGATTTTTTTAAGGTCTTATAATGGAGGTTCCACTGTATACATCTTTCGTGACTTGGTTAAATAAAAAACCATAATTCCAGAACTATGACATCAAAAGTTATGGACATCATCAATGACATCACACACCACAAGACTGTGCAGGGAAGAGGTTAACGGTTGAACAGGCCACAAGCCCAACCGGGCTCATTCGACTTTTAACCCTTTCACCGCCAAAGTCGCATTTTAGCACCACAGTGATTATAACACCTAAAAGGCATCAAATTGGGGTCTATTATCCAAAGACCCTATTGTCTTAGTTTTGGGAAGTAAGGACTTTATTTTATATATATGTCACAGAAGAATCCCCCAATACTGCAGATGGATTTTGTTCTCTACCCAGGTAAACTTAATGGAAATATTTGGCTGAAATGTGGCTGACGTTGAAAGGGTTAACGGTTGAACAGGCCACAAGCCCAACCGGGCTCATTCGTCCAGAGTGAGTGAAAAGTTCATACAGAGGGAATATTTACCTGGCGATGTCCAGCTCCTCTTTCTTGACGCCGTCTCTCTTCTTCAGCTGCAGGACAGCGTCCAGGTACAGAACGGCCAGGTGCGTGTGGTACGTCTCCTTCTGCAGGCACAATCCAGGTCAGTTTTACTTCTTTTTCTATCCCCCGAAGACAGAGTGTGGCTGCCCATGTGGACCCATCAAAAACGGTCACACATGTAATGTTCTCATCCCTAGCATCTGTACCATAGTGTTCAAGTGCTTAGGCTGTTGGGATGATCCCTGGAATCTTTTAGCCAGGGTACAATA
Source organism: Phymorhynchus buccinoides (assembly GCA_017654935.2). NCBI lineage: Eukaryota > Metazoa > Mollusca > Gastropoda > Neogastropoda > Raphitomidae > Phymorhynchus > Phymorhynchus buccinoides. The sequence goes on from CM065701.1 coordinate 33,823,417, forward strand.
ATAACAACAACAACACTTCTTCTTCTACGATCGCTCAGTTTCCTGTCATATGAGCGCAGATACGTCATGCTGCAGCTGTGCGCCTAACTGAGAAATAGTTAGGCCCAGCATGTCCAGACTTCGGCTGAAGAAACTCTTTTAAGTGTGTGAGGGTGTTTCTGTATGTGTTGGTGTATGTGGTCAGTCTGTGCGGCTCAGTTGATGTGTGCTTACTGAATGGGTGTGTGTGTGTGTATGTGTGTTAGAGAGAGAGAGAGAGAGAGAGAGAGAGAGAGAGAGAGAGAGAGAGAGAGAGAGAGAGAGAGAGAGAGAGAGAGTTGCTTTGTATGTATGCGTTGTTGTTGGTTGGTGTCATTCTTGAATGCTGTTTTTGTTGTCTATTTGTTGATGAAAAATTGATTGTAAAGCGCTTTGGGCTCATCTGAGGTAAAGCGCTATATAAATGTACAATTATTATTATAATTATTATTAAGTGTTTCTTGAAAAAAAAGGCAGGAGAATGGACCAGTAAGGCAGAAAGATAGTAGATGACAGTAAGCAAAGGGAAAAGGCAGAGTCAAAGAGTGACAGATCATAGGAAGTTGCAATCACAGAATTTCCAGAATGTGGGGGAGCTATTTGTACAAAAGACCTCCCCCTGGTATCCCCACATGGGGGAGGTCAGTTTTGCAACTCCTTTTACTAGTGAAAAATTAACATAACATTCTTTCGTCTTTTTCTGCATTCCAAGGCTATATGGCCATAATGGATGGGGTACATATCTTTCTGGTTTTCAGTTTCCACTGGTCTTCCCGCTGCATTCAGCCGATGCGTTCCGATTTCGGAAGAGCTCAAAGAAGAAAAATATGTTGAAGATTTTTTTGGGGAGAAAAAAGGCAGGAGATAATAACGCATCTCTCCGTTCCTCTTCTGACAAACTTATCCTTTCTATTCCTCGTACAAACACTAAGACATATGGTGAACGATCATTTTCTTTCAGTGCCCCTTCTGTCTGGAACACCCTACCATATGAACTTCGTTCTGCTAAATCTGTCCAATCTTTCAAAACCGCTCTTAAAACTCACCTCTTCCGGCAATACCTCTGATTTCTTCCTTGTCCTGTTTCCTGCCTTAAAACTATGTTCCGCACATTGTGTGTGGGTGTGTGCGCACGCGTGGTTGTGTGGGTGTGTGCGAATGTGTGCGTGTGTGCGAATGTGTGCGTGTGTGCGTGCGTGCGTGTTGTGGCTAGGTGCATGTTTTTTATAGTTAATATCGTAGTAGCTTATGATCTATGTATTTATTTAAATAATTGTGAAGCGCCGTGAGCTCATGAGAGAAAGGGCGCTCTATAAATGTTAATTATTATTATTATTATAAAAAATAATAGATGACAGTAGGAACAGGAAAAGGCAGAGTTAAAGAGAATGATATATTAGAGAAAGTTACTAGCAGAGAACTTCCAGAAGGTGGGGGAACTAGTTGTACAAAAGACCAACTGAACATAATATAAAAACAAAGGCCGTCACAAGTACAGATATACTGCAAATCAAAAGGCTGATTTGTGTGGCTCTGTGTGGTTAGCTGTTTGCGATTGAAAATGTTTCTGGATATTACTGTGATGACATTTGTCACAGAAAGCATGCATACTATTTATTTATCACATACACTCTTGCAAGTCAATTCCATTATTGTCAGTTTCAATGTACATATTCCACACACACACACACATACTCACATACACGCGGACATACACACACACTCTCTCTCTCTCTCTCTCTCATGCTCCTGAAATCAGGATTGAAAAAGATGATAGAAAGAGTCTTCAGGATTGGCCGTCTTGTCATCCGAATCCACAGTCTTAGAAAATCAAACATTTCTGCCAACATTGATGGTAGATTAAAACAAAATGAGACATGCAATTCTAACACCACCCCCACCCATCCTGAATATACAGACACACACTGGAAATTATTGTTAATTGGAAATTGGAAAGATTCAGAGAACATTGAAAGGTGTCATTTCAGGACTGAGAGAATGCTTCACTTTCACCCATGCATACCTCCAGCTTTCTCTGGAAGATGAGGTACTCCAGATAACCGATGACGGCGGAAGGGAAGCGATGGAGGTAGTCAATGACGGCGTCCGGACGTAAACGCTCGGAAGGAGGTTCGTTGGCCGGACGCTCCGTTAACACCTATCACAATAAGCCATAGTGTAACGCGTCATAGTATAACATTAACAGAGCACAGCATAGCATTGGATAAATAACATAGCTTGGCATAATGCGGCATAGCACAGCATGGAATAGCAAAGAATGAAAAGTACATAGGTGCTCCTGGGAAATTGCAAAAATCCTGCAAGGCAGGGGTCCAGGGGCCGCCCAGTTAACAACTTGACTAAAACAATCCTCAAAATATAAAGTTCCTGGTAAAGGCATGTCAACATTTATCTGTATTCATTTCTTTTGTATTCTACACATGCGAGAAACCAACAAAACATTTTTAAACAGGAAATTTGTTGCTTCTCAAATTCTCATAATCCAGCGACGCCGGCTCCAGGCAATAAAAAAAAATCCTGCATTTCAGGACATCCTGAAAGCAGGAGCATCCATGAATGTATTGTCTTGATGTGAGAATCGCAGGCATTGCCACTCTCAATTTCTCCCAGAGACAATGAAGTTGCATGGCATAATTGCATCTACTCCTTGTTTCTTCATCACACATAGTAATGCTTTAGTGACATGTTCTTGTTCCATTATAATTCATTACGATTGATATTGCCGTTTGATGTCAATTGTTGTCGACTTATAAGCACTCCTGGCTAAAACTTTGAAAGGTATATACAGTGGAATCCGCTTTATCGGCCTTCGGATAATCGGCCAAAGCCGCTTAATCGGCCAATTTCCTAATATACGGATTTTTTTTCTTCTTAAGCATGTGTTATTTTGTTCGTTTTTACGGCCAAAGCTGAAATCTTCAATTTCGCTTTATTGGCCACTTTTTCTCTCTAATTTTTCCTCTTTACCCCCCACTTTTTTTGAGAGGGAGAACAGACGACAAACTGACAACACGCTTTTGACGTTTACATGGTTGAGTGTGAAGTTGGAAGGTGAGCTGTTGTCAATTGAAAGACCCTGCATGGCGTTAAAATCACTCAAGAAAACAAAATCATTGTCTTTTACTCGTGCTTCTGTCAAGTTGTGTTCACATACAGTACACATACACTGTACCAAAGATATTCTGTACTGTATGAACTCTTGTGCTTTGACAGATTTTATTCATTTCAATTTTGACGTCATTGCTTTTGACTTGCATAATTGCGTCATACAGTATCTCGATGTTCGTTTTATCGGCCGATTCGCTTTATCGGCCACATTTTGCCTGGTCCCAAAAGTGGCCGATAAAGCGGATTCCACTGTAGTACCAAGGGGGGTTGCGTACCCCTCAAAATGACGCAAACAATGACGCAAGCATGACATGATTTCTTTACAATCTCTACAATTTCAGGGGGGGGGGGGGGGGGGGGTACCCAACCAACGAGCAGACCTGTTAGTACTCTAGACAAAAGCTTGAAACTTCAAACTAATTGCCTTAACAGATACAAAAAGAACATCTAGTATCTACTTTAATTCTTCTAGAACCACAGGCAAATGCATTTGCTGATGACGTTACTGTACACTCCAACAAAGGCAGCTACGTATCGCCGCTAATCACCCCGCCATGTGCTTGTCTGTAATTAGAGGTTATGTCACCAGGGCTCCCAGGGACCCCCATTTGGGGGTCTATGAAGCACTAAAATTCTAAAGGACTCGCTAAAACAATGTGCAGGGGGTCCCAGGAATGCACTATAAAAATTATTTTTAGCATCCGTAATGCCACTGGGACACTCTATCCCGCCTCTAGGACCCTCTATGCTGTCAGTGAAGGAGTCCCTGGGACCCCTTGTTTTGCAGGACGATTGGGAGCCCTGTGCCACTGTCTTTTTTCCGTTAAAGTGAAGCATGCACACTTGAAAATAAAATAGCCACTCCACCTTTTAAAAAAATACTTGGTATGCAAGGGGGGGACAATGTCATAAAATACATGGCACTAGAAGTAGAAGAGCTTTAAAAAAAAAGGGATTTATAAGACTTTCTAGATTGATGAACGTGCCTCGATGTTTATTTAACCATCATACTTCCTACAAATAATCATTTCCTACTCATGCTCCACCTCTACGCCATACCCCCTAAACTACTAGACCATACCCCCTAAACTACTAGACCATACCCCCTAAACTACTAGACCATACCCCCTAAACTACTAGACCATACCCCCTAAACTACTAGGCACAGAGAGAGAGAACATGTGTGCAAGTGTGAAAGTGTGTGTGTGTGTGTCTGTCTGTCTGAGTCTATATGTATGTGTGTCTGTCTGTTTATCCATGCACTCATGCATGTGTGTGTACGTGTGTTTGTATGTCCGTCTCACAGTCTGTCTGTCTGCGCATTCATATGTGTGTGTGCGACACACCACTGTGTGTGTGTATGCGCAAAATCTCGCCTTCATTGCCCAACTCTTCATCATTTTCCAGCATGCGTGTGTGTGTGTAAGTGTGTGTGTGTGTGTGTGTAACTCTCTGTGTGTTGTGTGTGTGTGTGTGTGTGTGTGTGTGTGTGTGTGTGTGTGTTGTGTGTGTGTGTGTGTGTGTTGTGTGTAAGTGTGTGATGTATGTGTGTGTGTGTGTGTGTGTGTGTGTGTAAGTGTGTGTGTGCGTGTACGTGTGCTCGTGCGTGTGCGTGTTTGCATGCACATGTATGTATGTAAGTGTGTGATTCTCACCTTGACACCCAGTTCTTCATCTTTTTCCAACACCCAGTCAATGTACTTCCACACCAGATCATGGTCGCTAAGGCTAAATAGACACACACAAACACACACAGACACACACATTAAATTTTGTTCTTACCTTTAATGGGTTTGTTTCTTGTTTAACTGTCATTTTTGCTATTATCTTTATTGTTAATCTGATTGTTTTATATGCATGTTATGTAAGCTGTTATAGGTTATAACCTTTAATTATGCTAACCTTTCGTCATCCTCCCTATCTCTCTCTCTCTCTTTCTCTTTATTATTTTTGGGGGGTCTAAAATCACTTATGTGAATAGACATTAAATTGAAGAATACAATACACACACACAGTATACACAATTTTAAAACAACAACAGTCGGAACATCATTTTATACCGACACTGCTATGTTTCAACCATCTGCTTTGGTTCTCTACTTATCCACACACACGCACGCACACACGCACGCACACACGCACACACACAAACGCTCATGCACGAAGACACACACACACTATATTTGTCACACTTGTAACATATTTATTATGTTATGTATGTTTTCTCTTGTGTCTCATTCTTCTGTCATCTGAGACCATAACAAAGTCCCCCAAAAAACCTGAACAAAACATTGGGTAAAATGTATACACTTTTTTCAATTGTGAAATTATTGCATATAATTGTTATGGTTGTGATTGTTGTCTACATATTTATCATTATTATTTGCCCAAGTCAGACTTAACAGTTGAAAAAGCACCACAGAACATGTCTTCACCTACCGGTACTCTAAAAAGTTTGGACTTAAGCTATGATCAAAAAATGTTGCTGAAATAATATTGAAAAAAATTGTTTGTCTTATACTTATTTTTTTAACTGCATAGCATAATATAGGCAGTTATGCTATAAGGGTGATATACGTGACTTGGTGTCCAAATCAATTTTTGTAAAGAATACAAACAAACAAAAAATATCAGTCAATGAAACCTTAAACCACCCAAACATCAAAAATAATTTCTGCAATCTTATTCTTAAAACTCTTGCTAAACTATTTATAAAGGCAACATAGATATCAGAAAAATATTGCGTACTCACTTGGACAAAACTTCCACAATGAAGCCCATGCCAGGAAATGCTTCGTCTTGCATTCCATCGTCAACCAGTCTGAACGAGGGAAAGTATTAAATAAAACATGTATCATCCCAAGCCAATGACAAACTTCAATCTTCAAGTTACGCTTATGAAATAATAATAATAAACAGATATTTATACAGCGCTTTTTATCGAGCACAAAGCACTTTACAATCGGCATAGAGACACTCACAGACAGATATATATATATGCACACACACACACACTCTCTCTCTCTCACACACACACACACACACACACACACATACACACACACACACTCACACACACAGACACACCTGCTCGGAAAGAGCGGCCATGGGTGCACGCACACTCACGCACACAAATTACATACATACACAAACACGCACACAAATTACATACATACACAAACACGCACACAAATTACATACATACACATACACGCACACAAATTACATACATACACATACACAAATTACATACATACACAAACACGCACACAAATTACATACATACACAAACACGCACACAAATTACATACATACACATACATGCACACAAATTACATAAATACACATACACAATTACATACATACACAAACACGCACACAAATTACATACATACACATACACGCACACAAATTACATACATACACAAACACACGCACACAAATTACATACACATACACGCACACAAATTACGTATACAAACATCCATACAGTGGAACCTCCCTTATAACACTTTCAAAAATCATCCAAAAGTAGGTCTTAAAAAGGAGGGGTCTTTTAAGGGAGGCAATTTTAATACTTACAAAGAAGGGCAATGTCTCAGAGAAGTAGGTCTTATGTGGGAGGGAGTCTTACACTGGTGCTCCTGGGAAAATTTAAAAATCCTGCAAGGCAGTGATCCAGGGGCCGCCCAGGGGAACCTGGACGTTTCGTACCCGAGTTGATTCGTACACGACGATTCGTACCAAAATGTTTATGTCGTTTCGTACTCAGTTTGGACGATTAGACAGGGATAGGGTTAGGATATAACGCCCAGGAAAGGGATAGGGTTAGGATTAGGGTTGGGGTTAGGGTTAGAAATGAAAACAAAAAGTCAAGACAAAATGCTTGGGTACAAAACGTCGAGGGTGCGAAACGTCGAGGGTACGAAACGTCATGTATTCCCGCCCAGGCCTCGGCGGAGTGCAGGAACCCTTCCTGAGGGTTCCGGGGGGGGGGGGGGGGCGCAAACTTCATGACCTCTTACAAACCAGCAAAATGCATCTTTTCAAATTCTTATAATTCGGCGACGCCGGCTCCAGGCAATAAAATATTTTCCTGAACTTCAGGACATCCTGAAAGCAGGAGCATCCATGGTCTTATAACGGGAGGTCTTATAAGGGAGGTTCCGCTGTATGAGCCATGGCGCTACCCTGAGGCCCTCACTTTGTCCAGACGCCCAGGGCCTTGTCTTTCTCCCCGTGGTACTTGTTAGATATATTATAGCTATTACAATTAAGCAGACCTGCCTACCCCCAATTTCTTATTTAGGTACTCCACGAAATAAAATTCTGTACTTTTTAAAATTCTGTATTTTGCCAAGAAGACCCAAAAAACGGAACATTACAGAACATTAAACCGCCATGCGAAATGACGAAGTCCGTTTTTGGCAGTGTAAACCACCGTGTGCAAAAGGTACTTCCCAGTGAGGATGGTTGAATTTCGGGAATTTGCTTGTACCTTGCTAGAAATACTTGTTTTCTAGCCTGTTTGGGGGCCGAAGGGCCGCTGGTTTCACTGCTGCTGGGTCGTTTACACATGATTTGCAATGTGACGATCCCGCCAAACCATGAAAAAGTTAATATGGCCGACACTAACTGGAAGTTGGAAGTCGTGAAAGTGAAACTAGGATCGAATGACGGCGCGTTGACAGACTCGATTTTGACCGATCTTAGAAGACCTTAAGTTCAAATTTTTGCCGTGTTAATTTTCCATTTACAGTACTGCCGTACTGGAGCTCAAAATCGTGTACAAAATATGGAAAAATCGTATGGGTAGGCAGGTCTGTATTAACAATGGCACTACCCTGAGGCCCTCACTTTGTCCAGACGCCCAGGGCCTTGTCGTTCTCCCCGTGGTACTTGTAGAGCAGGGCCAGCACGTGGAAGCGCCCGTACTTGGTCAGCCACTCCACACAGTCGTGCAGGTCGCACCCTGTGTCCACGGCCACCAGGGTCTGGAGCTCCGGGGAGTTGGTCTCTGCGTAGATCTTCAGCAGGGCAACGTCGATTTCCTGAACAACATGTTGCAAAATAAGTACCGTATTTTACGGAATACAGTGGAACCTCCCTTATATAGGGCTTCAAACCCTTTGTTGCATGCTCCAGGGACAAACTAATTAAAAGCCATGGACAGAGACTTATTTCCATGGACAAACATCGCAATGTCATGCATCATGGTCAAAACGAACATTAACTTCTGATTATTTCATGATCTAGCAACATTTCGGTGACTGTTTTTTTCTGTATTGTTGATGTTTTTTTGGTGCCAATGTGCTTCAATATTCAAGATCCTTTGCTGTTCAGTAACCTACGTGTAGCATGTCTGTTAAGAAAGATTCAAATTGTTTGTTGTTTTGGGTGTTCCTGTGTTCAATAGCAAGGCCAGCAAACAAGACAAGTGATTGTTCTACAATTTTTTTTTTATTCTACTCAGTTTCCAGGGACACCATACAGAAAAGTGAATTCCAGGGACAGGGTGTCATTTTTTACTGTTTCCAGGGACAAATACCCCCTTAGGGGGGACGGTTGGCAGCCCCTGCCTCATAAGACGTCCGCTTCCATATGACCTACTTCTCTGAGAACAATGCCCTTCTTTGTAAGTATTAAAAATTGACCTTCCCTTATAAGACGCCCAAAACGGTCGCATGACTCTGGCAATCGCCCTCCCTCCTTTATAAGACCTCATTTGGATTATTTTTGAACGGTCTTATAAGGGAGGTTCCACTGTTTACAGGCAATACCAATATTATTTTCGAACTATAAGGCGATCTCCCCCACCCACCCCCTCCCCCCCGCCGACCGCCCCCACCCCCCCCCCCCCCCTCCCCCCCCCGATTCAGACCCTTGCACTTTATAATTTGACTAATAAAATAGTAAGAAAATATAAAACAAAAAATCTGAAGTTTGGGTAAGATTTGGGGGGTGCGCATTATACAAAAAGGTATTTTTTTCCCAGCCAGAAACCTCTGCGCCTTATAATATGACTAATAGTATAGTAAGAAAGTGCTGTAATAATAACAAAATCTGAATTTTGTGTAAAATTTGGGGGTTGTGCCTTATAAAGTTATAGGTGCGAAAAATAGGGTATGAAAATTTTACTATGGATTTTAGAGGTCTTCAGAGCTGAGATGATCACGAATAACACATATATGTAAAACAAGCTAATTTGAGAGAATCCCTATAAAAAAAAGAAGGTATCACAAAGAGTCGGAAAATTCACAATAATTCTTTGGTCCCTATTTAACCCCCTTTTTGGGAGCAAAACTTTGTTTTGATGCCCCACATGGCCGAAAGGCCAAAAAGAGGGCGTAAAACATTATTTCTTCCCAAACTTTGTTTCTCGAAATAAAATTTTAGTCCTGTCAGGTTTGACGTACCAGATTTCCACTGTGAATATTATCTAATTTTCTGACCTCTGCGCTACAAAAGGGACAATCAGTTAATGACTCATGAAAACAAGATCATATCGTCGCTGTCCGGCGCTAACCGTGTATCTGCAAAATTTGACAAAAATAGATTTTTCACTGAAACACCTTCTAATGACCTCACAAAGGTCTTCTATAAATATCTTGTGTCTGCGACCCAATGAAAATGTTCAAATTTTTCAAATTATCTACACGCATTCACTGGAAATCCTACAGTCTTGACACACTAACCGCGTAGCTGCCGGTACAGAGATTGCAGCAGTCGATCTCCCATTCTTTGACAACTCCAGCGCTAAGCGTGTAACTGAATTGTCACGAAAACTTTAGATGTTAGGCAATTATTATTGCGTAACATGTTTACTCATCGGTAAAGAAGAAGAGTCAAGCGTATATCCAACGGGGAATGACATTGTTAGCAGATGACAAAATGTTTTTTTATTCTTGTGTAAAATCACTGATTTTGCAGATGACCACCGCGTCTCATATAGCAAGGGATATGTGATCCTATAAAATACACTACGACACGAGACATGCAGATGCATAGTCATGAGGCAGCATTTTTGCACCCGTTATCGGTCTTCCCCCACATGTGATCAGACCGAGTAAAAAAGACGCACCAGTTTAAAAAAGAAAAGAAAGAAAAGCCATAGGCGGCCTTGGTGCCCCGGATCTCCTCCAGGTAGGTACGCAGGAAGTACTTGAAGTCCATGAGCACCGAGTTGTCCCCCTTGACCAGCTGGTTGACGTCGGCAATCTCGTGCAAGGCAGGCACAGAGCGCGTGAAGTTGGAGTTGGACGGCAGGAGGTGAATTGTTATGATCACGGCAAACAAAGAGAACATGTAACAATGAGAGATAATGGAAGAAGGGAACGCTGAAAAAAAAAACCTGCACTTGGTACAGGCCCGGACAAAACTTTATTGAAGCATTACCAGCTCGCTCATCTTGCTTCACAGCTTGTAATATAAGAATCTCTCTCTCTCTCTCTCCTCTCTCTCTCTCTGCCATCAGCTTATGCCTAGATTCTTATAAATCTCTCTCTCGTCTCTCTCTCTCTCTCGTCACTGTCCCTCTCTCTATATTCCATGTTATCTACTTATAAGAAAAAAATAATGTTTTTGTTGTTGTTCTTCTTCGGCTTAAAATTGGGGTTTATCTGATAAACATTGTCATTGTCTCAAATGGGTTTCCCTTTTTTCGACTCAATTAAACTACCAATTCAAGTTCACCATTGCTAAGTATTATCCATGTATTGCTTTTAAATCCGCATTTTTGAGGATCTTTTCAATTATTTCTGTGGCCAATTTTTGTTCCATTTTTTTGACTTGATTAGTTTTGTCAAATTTTCTTTGCTTGATGCATGGTATGAATGTGTGGTGAAGGGCAAGGGTAAAGAACTATTGTAGCTTATCCTTTTTAGGCCCTCAATAAAAGCATTAGTATTTCGTACTTCATTCGTATTTCTCTGCAGTAATTCTGCTTGCTGGGCCTAAAGGAACTTTCGCCCAGCCTAATTACCCCTGAATTAATAGAAAATCCGTTAACGTCATCCTGGTCCCCGGTGTGGGGGGTCCGGGGGGGGGGGGGGTTTCTGGAAACAAACCATTGGGAACCCAGTTAGTATATACAGATGGTGAGAACGATCCTGGAGGGCATGCCCGAGCGTGGCAGACCCCAGGAAGTCCGCTAAACTTTTTAACGATACAGATGGCATTAAATTGATACAGCAATGAAGCCTTTGCAGCGATGCATGTATACATACCGCGGGCCACCGCCCTAACAGACCAAGAGAGGATTTTAGTAGGGGGCGTCTTAAAGAAATTTGGGGTAGGAAAGGGGGGAGCGGGAAAAAAAAGGAAAGGAAAGGCCGAGAGCTGAAGAGGAATTTTGACGGCGGCATCTTACCTTTTCGTGGGCGCATACCTCATAATTTGAAGGGGCAAGCGTATTTCATCCCTTGTGAATTGTCCTTGTTCAAAGCAATCTTGGTTTGGATTAGTCTGCAGCAACTATTCCAGGAGAGCTTTGATTTGGTTCGGCTCGAGGGCCCCCTTTTTATTGGTACTGACCTAGACGGTTGGTGCCAATAGTATGTACATAAGATCTATGGAGGAGTTACAAACGGAAAATTCATAATTCCGTTGCTTTTAAAAAATGGCTGCGGTGACGGGGTGGTAGCGAATCCTGTGAGTTTTGCATGTTTCGATAAAGTACGTGGGCGGTAAGGTGGGCGTTCAAATGTACGCTGACACGGCCACTTCTCTTCTTTCCACTTGACACATCCATCCCGGGGCTGTGATGGTTTCTGGACTAGCTGGTCGTCTCCATAGGAAAGCCATTTAAGTGTATTGAAGTTCACATTGTACAAGGTATCAGGCAAGCAGTGAAGCGCACTTTTCTTGATCTCTGATTGCACAGATATATCTTTGCTGTTAATTCTTGGCAGTAAATGGTTGGTCTTATTCTCTTTATTTTCTCCTCCTGAAACTAGGCATCGCACATCGACCTTTTGACCGTGAAGTAGGCGATCAGAGAAACACTTCTGGATACTGGAAAATCGTATACGCCAGCAACTGTGCCGGCATCTGATATAGAGACGATGGTTTGCGTGGTTGGGTTGGGTGGTTTTTTTATGTTTTGAAAGCAGTTAAGGGCGGAAGAAATGTGTCTGAGCGATGAAAAATTCTGCTCAAAGCGGTAAAGGTTGGCAAGGTTTTAGATTAGTTACAATGTATCTTGCCTATTGTGCTATTTCTTTACCTCAATGATGTCATCATTGGCCTTCTTACCTCAATGATGTCATCATGGCCTCCAAGAGGCCAAAGAGCAAATCTCACTTTTGGGGCTGTCTTGTAGGATTTTCCTTTTGCGGCAAGGCAAATGACAAGGGTGAGTAGAAAATTAGGGTACGGATTTTATTCATCAAGTCACCTCTGATACTGCCATCCATTAAATGTACTGGCACGGTCTCTCCCGTCGGTGCATCTTTTACTGGCTTCTGCATGAATATCTTTATTGCATAAGAGTTTGTGGAAGATTGGGCGATGATATTTACCGACCATAGGTCTATAAATGATAGGAAAACTAAGTAACTAAAAACGGCGTGCTGAACCTTCTGCAGCGATGAGTTCTAAACTTTTTTTTAGCCCAGTGATATAGTTGTTGTAGTTGCCCGTCGGTTCATTCCCAGCAAAATGACTCGCCAGATAGCAGAGGGGGCAGTTGCTATTCCGGCAGGCTGGGCAAAAATGTGTTTATAATAAAAAGCCATTGCCCAGAGGACATCCCACTCTCTCGGCAATAGGGATTTAAGGACGAGAGTTGGCGATGGGGAAGGTCCCTAAGGCAACCGATCCCCATTAGCTGCGCACAGAGCCAGGCAAATGCTCCCTAGTTAGAGAGTCGTCGTCTCCCACCGACGGACTAAGCTGTCCCATGATATGCACAAATACTGTTAGAATATCATTTATCGCGCAGATCTCATTTACTTATTGGCCCTTTATACCGGCTAATGTTAACCAGTCATAAAAGCCATTTAGATAGAAAAGGGCACAGGCTTCCGCACTAGAGCTAGTGCAAATGCCCCTCCTTAGTTAGAGAGTCGTGGTATTCCACACGAAACAGACTAAGCTGTACCATGATATTCCAATACTGGTAAACAGTGCATCACCAAATGTTCAAATTGAGGTTCTAGTTTGAGCGAAGGTTGACCCCGTGGGGATACAGGGGTCTGCATAAAATATGTTCCCCTTAACCTACTGGAATTCTGTGCCTTTTAACTTCATCTAATCGGTCACTCTCTTTGCTCTAGCCTTTTCCACTTGCTTACTGTCATCTGCTATCTTTTTTGCATTACTAGCCATGTCCTCCTGTCTTGTTTTAACAAAAAACACTTCAAAAACATTCACCCATGCGAAGTCGGACTTGTGGTAGTTCCGAACAGGTTCGTAGATAGCGCCACCATAACGGCAGCAGACGCATCTGCGCTTCATAACTGACAAGAAACTGTCTGAGCGGATCGAAGAAGAAGCGAAGGTGAAGCGGGGGCGGCCCCAGTGACCCCACTGAGGTCGATGTCGCCTCAGGAATGAGGGCGCGGGGGCCTCCTGGTCAAACTCCTTCTGGGCAAACTGGATGAACAAGCCTGCTGCTGATTCCGACGCGTACATTGTGGAATGCACAAATGCGACACAACCTACACACACACACAAAACAACACGAACGCACACACACGTCGCCGCAACGCGCACACACGACACACACACACAACAAAAACACACACATACACACACACACACACACACACACACAGAGTTTAACTGCTTACTCAAGTACCACCCTTCCTCCCAAACATTTTTGACTTTGACTTTGACTCACCGCAACACGCACGCCACGCATACACACACACAGTCACGATTATGTTTATTTTATCATATTTTTCATTGCAGGGTTTTTTCCCGACAATTTAGTTTTCATCTGGTTTGCTTCAGTTGTTTTCTTATTACTCTATGACGGACAGGGTTGAAAAAAAGCTTGTTAGCTTATTCTTTTATCGACAATAAAGATATTTGACGCCTTGATTCAACACACACAACCAAAAGCAAACCAATAAAATAAATCAGGAATAAAAGATAAGAAACTTTCTCTCTTCAGCGTTCCCAGGCATATGGCATAATGGGTAAAGTAAGTATGTGTGCGGTTTTCAATTGTCCACTGGTTTCCTCGCTGATTCAACCGACACAATTCAGATTTATGAAGAGCTCAAAGGAGAAAAATTTATTTGGAAGGTTTCTTGGGAAAAATGGCATGAGAGGGCCAATAAAAGTCAGAAAGAGTAGTCAGATGACAGAAAGCAAACAAAAAGGGCTGAGTCCAAAGAGAATGACAGATTTCAGGAAGTTACAAAGCACAGAATCCAGGGGAGAAATGGTTGTATGAAAGACACCACGGAGAGAGCAACTCTTGGAAGGGGTCGGGGCGTCCAGATCCACGTATAATGGAGGCACGAGGCATCCACCCACTGCCCCGACGATAATGAAATCAAACTTGGTTGGTTGTGTCTATAGGTAGCCAAGAACATACCATTTACAGCAAACTTAAAAACAAAATGCGACAGCTCAATTCCTGATTCACGCTGATCTAAACTGGTCTACAAAGAAGGTTCTATAGGTAGACAAAGAAAATAATTAATACCATTTAACGGTCAAACTAAAAAGCAAATTGCAACTCCTGATTCAAGGATCTAAATGTTACAAAGAACTGTTATAGGTAGAACAAGAAATAATTAATACATATACAGTCAAACTAAAAACAAAATGCAATCCTGATTCCGGACTACATTGATCTACAAAGACAAGGTCGTATAGGTAGACAAGAAAATAATTAATACCATTTAACTGGTCAAAAACTAAAAGGCAAAATGCAACTAATAGTCCCGGATCTAAATTGGTTACAAAGAAGGTTCTTAGGTAGACAAGAAAAATAAATTAATACCATTACGGTCAAACTAAAAAGCAAAATGCAACTCCTGATTCCCGGATCGAAAATCGTTCTAACAAAGAACGTTCTAACAAAGAACGTTCAAAGCACCTTTGAGGTCCGGATTGAACCTGTCTTACAGGAAGAAAACATCGTCAGATTTCAGCCCTGCACCTTTTGGCAAATTGTCGCGGTCCATACCAGTGCGGTTGGCATCTTGGCCAATCCAAGGCCATTGTCACACGCCTGTCCGCCAAGCAGGGCTTGAATACTTTGTCAACACGTGTTTGAGACCAGAGAACAACTCATAGACATTTACCGCAGTCAACAACCCAGCAGATCAAAATCAGCTACGATTTATAGTCCCTAATATATTCTGTACCTCGTTTGTCCTATTTGTCTCAGGCCTTGAGCCTCTCTTCCGCAAAAGTGATCGTAGACTCCCCGGTTCCCGCTGCGGCAAAATAATCGATAAGTGTCGATTGTGGCCATGTACAGTGAAGAAGAAGAAACAAGGAGGTACATATGTGTGAACAAAAGATTCGATTAACCACCCACATCAATCAACTTTTATGCAACCTGACTGCGACTCCCCCGATAATTGATCACCTGTTCTCCCAATTCCTCACCCTCACTGAGCATGGTGTAAAGAAGATGGAATGTTTTACCCAAACCTACCTACTTTTAAAAGAAGCTGCGTAAGGTGTTTTAAGACCTGCCTACTTGGTAATTTTTCCCAATCAGTAGCGACCAGCCATCAATTTCAGTCGCATGGCAACATTTTTTGGTAGCATCCACAAAACGACGGCAAGCGATTTCTCTCTTTCTGAGCAGGAAAACGCACTGCTTAGTTTCGCAGAGAATGTGTTGATGGCAAACGTCGCATGAGCAGAGGTTCACGCAGTGAGCGATGGTCCACCGCAGTCAACTTCTGACGATGAAAGGCCACATCCTCCGGTAAGCATATTTTGAAAATTGTGAGGCAGCGCCGATGTTTTTTCTCTACAACAAGATTGTGCGCCAGAGATTTTCGATTTCGTGGTGTTGGGGTTCGTATTGTTCTTCGTTTGAAACATCTCCGAATCGCTACTGCTGCTGGAGTCTGCCAGTTTTGTTTCAGAGAAAGTAAAGAACGACCAATCGCAAGTTAAGTCACTTTGACTGATAAAAACGGAAGTGGACTAGTTATCGCGCGTGAAACTGCGTCTGCTGCTTAGAAAAGACAAAACCGGGAACGGCTATAAGGCACCAACAACTAAAATGCGGCGGCATTTTTTTTCTTGCAGTCAGCAACTCTTAAGGTATGCCGTAGCTCTGAAGCAAAGCTATGATTGTTTGTAGCACTGCTACAGCAATAATCGTAGCAGTAGGCGCAGGTCTGGTTTTATACATCTTTCATTAACAGACTAGCTTCTTATAAATACAAACAATTATACAATCTGCCTAAGTTGATGGAGGGCGTTTCTGCCTAAATGCTAGGAGCATTTCAGTTAATAGTACACTTTCTCAAAGCATTAACCATATTACAAAGCAGCACACACACACACCACAAAATCAAATCAGATAGAGAGAAAAACACAGTGAGCTGACTGCTTCTCAAAAAGGAACGGGCACCAAGGTCAGTAACACTTCCCGGATCGTGAGAAGGTGCCACAAACAGGCGGACCATCAAAGTCGATCCAGGGCGGCGCCCCTGTGGAAAGGGAAGGCCTGCTTCTGCATGCATATCCAGAATGCTGAAAGAACACAACATCTCTGTTTCGGCAAAAGAAAACACATTAACACGAGGATCCAATCCAGCGGAAAAACAACACACTCGCAATGACATCGGAGTCGACATCTAGTCGGACCCCACCAAAACTCGGCACACTTGCGATCATTCGCTTACATCCAACGATTCTCGCGGAAAAGTTCAAAGTCTCAAGAATCATACGTAGTTTTGCAATCCCGCGATAATATCCTCTAAAAGCGAGACTCAGTTGAAAAACCAAATCACAACTGCACCTGTATCGACAACAAACTGTCGAAACAGGAAAGTAAGAGTCTAGAGAGCTCGGAAACGCAGAAGAAGAAACACAAACAAATCTTTCGCTTCCCGAAGGACGCAGTATAAAACAAAACCGTTTAAGAAATTACCATTGTGAGAGTAAGATTGAGCTGCGGTCATAAGTACAAAAACCGCAGGCCGGCAGAGTGCCAAAAACCCGCCAGTGGCCTACCAAAACACGCGAAATCAGCAGATCCGCGCGACCGTTGATGCCTGTTAACACCATTTTTCAAGCTTTCAAAAACCAGCGTTTTTTTTCTTCAGGAAAAAACACAATCCATCTCTAGAGTTGAAATGTCTATAAGGTCTGGACAAATGGCTGAAAACCATGTTTTTTTAACATAAAGTATCCATTCAAAAAAATTTTTTAACAAAATGGGAGGTGTTTCTATAAAAAATCATAGTATCTTGATATTGACATGCTTTCTGGTCAGTGGGTGGATGCCTCGTGCCTCCATATGGGGGAGCTGACGCCCCCGCCCCCATCCATTAGTTTCCCATGGGATACACGGAGGTCTTTGTTTAAAAATAGTCCACCACTTCTTGACGTTCTGTGACTTGTAACTTCCTCTAATGCCAACTTTGACTCTGCCTTTTCCCTTTTGCCTTCTATCATATACTGGTCTTTCTGACTTATTGGTCCATTCTCCTTGACTTTTAAAAAAATAAATCTTAGTAAATAGTTTTTTTCTTGAAAGCTCCTCGAAACCGGAATGTGTGGCGTACGCAGGTGGGGAAGACCAGTGGAAAACTGGACACATATGTGCTTTACCATTATGGCATATGCGCTTGGGAACGGCGAAGACGACGACCTGCTTGCCCTGAGACTGTACAAAGCTAAGGCATGACGATGAGCAATTGGAAAAGTGGTGAACAGGGACAACACAAATATGCGGAAGGCGCAGCAGAAAGCGAGGTTGAACCCACACCAGATAGGCATTAAACATTAGAAAAAAATTAGTAAACTAATAATCTCCTGCCTTTTATTTGAATGTCTAAAATGTAAAGAATAAGGAACTCAGAGGACACTGTAAAAAAATTAAAAGTTACATGCTTTTTAAAAAGCGCATGCCCGCAATGACTCCCGCTACATATTTTTGCTACAACCATGTATACGGTCTAGATCTAGATGTAGCGGAGTCACTCACTAAGCTTATCACAGTACATTACTTTTCTTTTTCTTATTTTTTCTTGCTACTTTACAAATTGAAACTAAAAATAAAACATCATAAACGCATAACGCACACAAAGCACAACGAAGGTGAAATAAAGAATAAACACGGCGAATAAAACCAAAATTTTCGTCTTTAAAAAGACTTTGACGAGGTGAAAAAAATTTTTTTTTACTAATACACTAAACTTAACAATCGATGGTCGTGATTTGTTGTTGTTGTACTTTCTTAGAAAATTGCTATGTTAACGTTTTAAGGAGCGGTGACCACACACCATACACACACACACACACACACAGGACACCAGACAAACACAAAACATTAATTCATCACATAGAAGTGACTTCCTCGTCAAAAACATTCAATTCGGGCACATAGCGCATGACATTATTCAAATCTTTCAGCAATGTTCACGTCTAATTCACCAAAAAAAAAGTCCTTTGGACAATGTTATTCAAACATAAATGGAAACATGGCCAGCTATCCCTAACCCTAATGTTATATCGGTCACAAACTGATAATAACTAGAGATAACAAACGCGGGGAGAAGACAATAGCATCAAAAAACAGAAAGAAACAAAAAAGATGTGAAAGCATACTATGAAAAACATCAGGAGACATTTATCATCAAGGGCAACTTGAGGCTTGCGGCAAACAACGAACGTTCGACAATCTCACATTCACCTCTCATAAAAACAAAAGAGAGGTATGACCGAAGTGAAATTTTGGGACACCCTCAAATGCCCCTAAAGAACTTCAAACAATCAATGTTCCTCTATGGGAAACCCGTGCACAAGAACAGACCAGCAGGGCCGTGGCTGCATAATCAAAGGAGCACCAATTTCGAAGCGCACCGTTCAGAGACATCTCAGGCAAATCGTTAAGGCATGCAAGATCCCGCTCCTAAACAGTCGACAGCTTGAAACCCGACAGATCTCCCCAACTCTTTTCCTGTCCTCACTGTCAGGAGATTTCTTCCAGACTCGCATTGGCCTCACAAGCCATATGCGAACTCAATCCAGCATTCCTAGATTTCCCACAAGGAATGAACTGTTGAAGCATCCGTCCCCCCCGTTGGGGATACGGGGGGTCGTTTGTCTAAATAGTGCCACCACCTCTGGAAGTTCCTGTGCTTGAACTTTCCCTCTTCATATGCCACTCTCTTTGACTCTGCCTTTCCCTTGCTTACTGTCATCTACTATCCTTTCTGGCCTTTTTTCACAAAACACTTTCAAAAACTTTCCTCCAGCCGAAGTCGGAACTTGCGGGCCTAACTATTCTTAGTTAGGCGCATAAACGGCAGCCATGACGCATCTACGAGCAGCTAATAAATCGGGACAGCGAAACTGTCTGAGCGATCACAAAAGAAGAAGATGAGAAGAAGAAGAAGAAGCAGGTCTCGTCCCTTGGGATCGCGAAACGAACGAAAAAACCACAAGAGATGGAGACCTGTGGATGTGATGAACTCATCGTTCATGCCAGAATGTACGGGGTGGACGTAGCCGTGTTATGGACAGCAGGTTTTATGACCAGGAGTTTCGGGGGACGCTGGAGCTGCCCGCAGGAGGTAGCAAACATGCCCAGCCGCGAAGGCTTATTGCCAGAGCCCCTCAGCAGGATCAACTCCTCCTGTGTTGGAACTCACACCACCAAAACAACCCAAAAAAACCAATATTTGTTTAAAAGAAAGAAAAAAAGGATCAACAACAATGGAAAGAAAAACCACACACCATACTTGGAGAGGCAATGAGACTCCACCATAGAAGTAATTTATACAGTGGAGAGTCCAAACTATAGAAAGGAACTCGCTTTTAATGAAATTTCGCGATTAACGAAGCTGACTTCACAAGTATTCCCGGCAAATGCCCTTCTAATTTGTCAGTTGGCAAAGCCATGGGTTGATAACGAACAAAAAATCTGTTTGAAATAACGAACTGCCGCTTTTTATACGAAACACATGTTCTCAAGCCATCAGGATAATTTTATTTACTTGAAAAAGAAAAGAATAGCCTCTAACGAACGCAGCCTGTGCCGATGCCCTGCAAAAACTAGGCTTCAAACTCCAAGCTAGAAACGTTGTTGTCAAGAGGAAGGAAAGTTGAAAATATGGGAAATGCGCATGCAGTGAATCATTTAGACTTGCCACTGGTCGTCTGATTCGGGAACCTAGGCCTTCCCTACAGACATTCACGGTTTCTCAAAAGGTCGCTTTACAATTCACGCTCAAAATAAGATCGAAAAGTCGTGAGAAGCGTATAACACAACTAAATTTGTGGAGCGGGTATCGTCAGTAAATGGAACAAACTTGTTGAAAAAGTGTGCCAAAACAGATCAAGCGATCAAGACAAATCACCTGCTGAAAGCTTCGCTGCAAAAGCCTCTGTTGTATCATCCCGGTGGATTAGACAGACGAATCTCCAAACTGGATTCAAGTTTATGTTTTCGGTTTATCATTGGTGAGTGTTTGAACTGTTTTTGTTTTCAACATACATTGTACATGTACGTGTATAACGAAATCCTGATACAACGAGCTGAGTCTGTGTTCCGTTAAAATTCGTTTTACCCGAACTCCACTGTAGTTTAATTTTATACCCCTTTCACCGCCAAAGTTGCATTTTAGTACCACAGTGACTTAACACCTATGTTACTATTTAAAAGGCATCAAATTGGGGTCTATTGGGGTCAAAGACCAGTATTGTTTTTGTTTGGGGAAGTAAGGATAGACCCTTATTTTATATATGTCACAGAAGAACCCCCAATACTACAGATGGATTTTGTTCTATACACAGATACATTTAATGGAAATTTTGGGCTGAAATAATGGATGACGGTGAAAGGGTTAAACTAAAGATTGTTGAGTAAATTTAATTAGAGTATAAAGGGTCCTAAAGGAGTTTCCACCATGGAGTAATTACGTAGTTTTGATAAGGATATTATCATGTTGGAACGCCGCATTTTTGTTTATTCTTCGTCGATCACTCAGACAGTTTCCTGTCAATTATGAGCGCAGATGCGTCATGCTGCCGTTATTGCACCTAACAAAGAAATAGTTTAAGTTAGGCCCAGCATGTCCGTCTTCGGCTGAAGAAAATCTTCGTAAGAATTTATAGAAAAAAAGGCAGGAGAATGGACAAGTAAGGCATAAAAATAGTAGATGATAGTAAGCAAAGGCAAAAGGCAGAGTCAAAGAGAGTGACAGATTAGAGGAAGCTACAGAACTTTCAGAAGGTGGGGAACTATTTGTACAAAAGACCCCCCGGTATCCCCACAGGGTGGGGGTAGGGGGGCAAGACAAAAATGCTTTCATAATGTGCGGCACAGCTGTATGTTCATTATTATTATTATTAGTAGTAGTAGTAGTATTTCTTCTGACATGTCATTTTTTCACCTCATGTTTCTTCTTCTTTTTTTTTGGTCAAAGATGTCTTGTAATCTATGTCATTATGTCTTGTGGGTTCTTCTGATTCAATCATGGCATGGTTTCTGGCAACAGTAATCAACAAACTGGACTGCATGCATCAGGACTTGGAACCTCTGTGTGTGCATTATAAGTCAAAGCTGTCTTATAATATATCATATGTCATTATGTCTTGTGGGTTCTTCTGATTCAATCGTGGCATGGTTTCTTGCGACAGTAATCAACAAACTGGACTGCATGCATCAGGACTTGGAACCTCTGTGTGTGCATTATAAGTCAAAGCTGTCTTATAATATATCATATGTCATTATGTCTTGTGGGTTCTTCTGATTCAATCGTGGCATGGTTTCTTGCGACAGTAATCAACAAACTGGACTGCATGCATCAGGACTTGGAACCTCTGTGTGTGCATTATAAGTCAAAGCTGTCTTATAATATATCATATGTCATTATGTCTTGTGGGTTCTTCTGATTCAATCGTGGCATGGTTTCTGGCGACAGTAATCAACAAACTGGACTGCATGTGTCACAACTTGGAACCTCTGTGTGTGGCTATTAGATGCTCAGCTGAAGCTGTCATGAGCAGAGAAATACAAGTGGGTGCCTCAGAAAATGTATTAGTAAAAACAAAACAAAAACAAATAAACAAAGACTCTGCGACTAAGAGAATAGTGTCATCAGTAGGGAGCTTAGTAGGTGGTGTCCTGAACAGGCTCTACCGAACTCCACCAAAGTGACTCAGCAGCAGTGCAGTGTCCTCCTCGGTTGGTTGCCTCCTGATGGCCTAACATAGATTATCTCCTCTTGGACTGCTGGTCTCGGATTCTGCGACTTGAACGTGCATAGGTGTGACTGCAAATTGGGACTCGGAATGAGCGGCGTGGGAGCAACGCCACTGTACGGCCCAGAAGATAGGACAGCAACAACAAAAAATAATAATAAAAATAAAATAAACAAACAAAACCAAAACTCAACTAAAACAGTTACTGTACACCCTATAATCAACATTAAAAGTAGAAGAAAAAAACAACTTTGTTATATTACCATTAGAAAGTTACAAAAAATTGGACGCCTACATAAATGAATATAATAAATAAATCAAGTAAAATTTTTACTATATAAGAGTAGTTCTGTACGAGCCATGGCTCCTAAAAATTTAAATTAAAAATAACAACAAATAAACTTGACCTTTACTCAAGATAAAAACATCTATTTAAAAGATAAAAACTAAAATTGATAGAAACTTTATATTCTTTTCCCCTTTCCCCCCTATCCTAAAAACCACAAGCAAAAAGTAATGTCCCATATGGCTTCGGCCAGGAGGACGTAAAGCTAAATTCGTCGTTAAATTGAGAAATTACAGGCATAGATCTAAATGTATCGTAATTTTCGAAATATAAGGCAATATTTTTTTCTTCAATTTCGACCTAAGCGCCTAATATACGAGGGCGCCTTATTTGTGGACAAAAACATAAGAGGGAGGCAAAGATTGCTGAGCACCGTACACTAGACATCAAAATTGTTCGCGAGTCACCAATACGTCGGACACTCATTTTAAAATCCTTCAAAATGCTTATTTATCGTCGAGATACCGTCCAACAGATCACATAACCCTTCATTGGATGTAAAAAATCTTCAATGTTGAGCTTAACCCTTTCAACGCCAGCCATTCCTCAGCCAAAATTTACCATTAGAATTACCCGGGTAGAGAAAATATTTCGTCTGCAATATTGGGGATTCCTCTGTGACGTGCAAAACATAGGGCCTGTCCTTACCTCCCAAAATTAAGAACATAAGGTCACTGGATACCAGACCCTCATTTGATGCATTTTCAGTGACATGGGTGTCAAATCATTGTGGTGCCAAGAGGCGACAGTGGTGATGAAAGGGTTAAAATGCCACAATTCTACCAATCTTCACGATAAAAAAAAAACCAAGTGCAAACACAACAGGAAGTCGTACAAACGTAACTTCGCCGATTTGGAAGGGGAGCCTACTTTTGTTCATGACTGCAGTAATGGCAGTCGGCAAGCGTTTACCGGACGCATACGGGCTTCAAATTGTGACTTCCTTTTGCCAGGTTCGCATCATATTATAAGCTATAAATGAGGGTGCCTTTTTCTTCTTCTTTTTTCCCCTGATTTTTTTTCCCATGAAAACTGCCTGATCTGCCTTATGCACACAAGCACCTAATGATATGAATAATACAATGGCTTGGAGTCAAAACGGACTATCTTTAGATAGTCCATTGACGTATTATTGGATTTATTACAAAAACTAATGACTTGTATCAAACAATGACTGCAGAAATATAAAAAGGGGATTATGATTTTTGTTTGTGGCTCAAGCCACAAACCTATAACTCACTTTGTCGGTCGGTCGGTCTGTCGGTCGGTCGGTCTGTCGTTCCAAAATTGTCGCACTTCAAATCGAGGCTACACTTCAAAATTAATTGAGGCCGCTCTTTAAAATGATGTATTTTAAAAGCGATTTTGCGCTTGTTATATTTCAGCAGTCTTTTTTTAATACTAGTGATTAGTTTTCGTAATAAGTTCAATAATATGTCAATGGACTATCTAAAGGTAGTCCGTTTTGACTCCAAGCCATTGAATACGGTACATCATAAAAATAACAAGCGCGAAATCGCAATAGTTTGTGGCACGCGGTCTATTTTTACCATTCCAATCATGTTACCTCCCCTGGATTTTCAATAATTTTAATCTGTAAACCAGAATGTTATCTCTGCACCATGTCGTAACTTTTTATATCTTTTGGAAAACATTTAAAACTATGTATCCTACTTATACTCATCGAAAGAAGCACCGCATACTCGTCGTGTCTGTTGTAGTGTCTGTATTACATATGTTTATTATTTTGTACGCTTTTAAAATACATCATTTTAAAGAGCGGCCAGAAGTGTAGCCTCGATTTGAAGTGCGACAATTTTGGAACGACAGACCGACAGACCGACCGACAGACCGACCGACAAAGTGAGTTATAGGTTTGTGGCTTGAGCCACAAACAAAAATAAAATAAATGGAGCAACCCATAAAAGAAGAGAGAACAAAACGTACCTTGCTAATGCGCTTCACGATAGCCTTGTTGCTCTCCGTGTCGAAGGGAAAGAGGAACTGGATCTGGCCGGTCTCCGAGTTGACCATGTTGTAGCATGTGCTCAGGGCGGCACACACATGGATGCCGTCAATACCCTGTAGGGGAAAAAAGCCACAGTACAAAAATTGAACAATGCATAGCTGCCAACTTTTCCAAAACAAAATCCTGGAGGGGGATGGAGGAGACCGGAGGTCAGGGGGCTGTGCCCCCTGAAGCTGAGAAATGTTTTTCTTTTAAATGTGAAAACTAGCCCCCAGGAGGCTTACTGAAGTCATTCTAAGTTAAAGTTTACCAGCTGTCGATGAAGTCAAATTTTTTGTATTCGTCTGAAAAGACGATCTTCCATTTCTTCTCCTTTGCCTTCGGCATCGTGGCGAGGTTACTTCAATGGCGGCGTGAGACAGGCCTAAAGACCGCCAAACAAAGGATTGCAGGAGGAAGTAGCCCCCGCTTCCGACATGCGCAGTACGAACTCTGCTCCGCGAAGCTTCCTGAAACCCAGTTTCGGTTTTCGGGTTTCATAACACTCATTTCTGAGGTCATCTAAGCTGGAAATTTCGAAATCCGGGAGTTTCACATGAATTCCGGGAAGACCGGGAGAGGTGACAAAATCCGGGAAGCTCCCAGTAATGGGGTTGGCAGGTATGA
>CM065701.1:33851403-33881243 GCA_017654935.2 Phymorhynchus buccinoides
CACTGTGTAGAGCTGTATCATCTTCTTCTTCAGGGCCACACAAATCTGTAACACAAATTTATACAAAGAATGAAATAGTGAGGCCAAGAGAGGAGATAACGAAATTGAACAAAGGGTGAATACTCTCTTTCTAATTAACTCCCCTCCACCAAAGTTGATTACGATACCAATCACCTAGCAGTGCATGGGTCAGAACCAAAGTGAGACAAACAAAGCATCATTCTCAAAAAAGAATGTGCCAAGTTCGCCTTTATGACCCTCCACCCACACAGTACACATCAACAATGGTGGAGAGGACGACATACAAACAAATCAACATCTATCCAAGAGTGGCATAGCCTTCTAACCTTGAATATATGTTACACATAAACAACACACAGTGGAACCTCCCTATTAAGACCTTGAAAAACCAGCCCCCAAAATGGTCTTATAGGGAGGGATCTTAACTCTTTCTATACTAACCTGCGCTCTCGTTGCAGGGCATGCGCACAACGCCTCATTACTAAGGTAATGGGATATCGCATGTGAACT
Source organism: Phymorhynchus buccinoides (assembly GCA_017654935.2). Classification (NCBI taxonomy): domain Eukaryota; kingdom Metazoa; phylum Mollusca; class Gastropoda; order Neogastropoda; family Raphitomidae; genus Phymorhynchus; species Phymorhynchus buccinoides. The sequence continues at coordinate 33,851,935 of CM065701.1, forward strand.
TTAAAAATTCATAGTTCATAGGTTAACAGTCATGCGTGCTTCAAAGTGGCTCAGAGGGCTACTACTACGTTTCATTCATGCCTCGACACTGACTGGCTGGTTGTAGGCTCTATTTCGGGACCTTAGTATGTATGATGATGATGAAAATGATGTTTTACATCCTCTCGGTCATAGACACATATGGGACATTTGTAAATACAAAGATGGTGGGAACAATACTGGCTGCAATGCCCGGAGGCAGTGCAACGGTACTGCCACAACCTTAGTATGTAAATGAGGGGGGTACCCTTATATTTTTGCTCTATGAGTATGCTTGGCTTGACAAAACATGCATTTATTTTAAAATATCACAAGATCAAAACTAAAACAGTGGATGCTTTGAAACTGTTGCAGGTGTTAGTCCTGTATATTGTGTACATATTGCCAACATTTCACGTTTGTATCTGTTACCATTATTTAGAAAATAATTTGGGGGCAACCTATGCAAATTGGCCAGTATAGAACATTTGCAAGGGGAAGCAACTGGCCAGCATAGAGTGAGTTAACAGGGAGGTGGACACTCAGTAGTCCGGATATGAAGGGAAAAAATTGGTAAAAATTTTCTTAGGTCACATCTTGGAGGGAGTCTTAATAGGGAGGTCCCACTGTATTCATGCTTTTGGCCACTGCAACTAGGGTTATTAACGCCCTTGACGGCAAGAGCTAAGCCCTTGTTGATCAGTATCCAAAAGGGCATTCACTCTTGCAAAAGGCAGCCATTTAGTGGCCTCAAATAGGGTCATTGGCGAGAGTTATACCTTTATTTGGACAGTACTCAACCATCTCCCCCCACCCACCAAAGGCATTCACTCTTGCCGCCTCCCTGAATTTCTTCTGTCAGTGTAAGAAAGTGCAAGTCCTTAAAGACCCCACACGTCACGTGTCACATTCCCTCTTATGCTGGGAAGATTTCTTAAGATTTCTTACCAGTTATATAAGATGGAAAGCACGTGAAAACCGTGATTTTGACACGTGACGTGCTGGGTCTTTAATGTGTTTCAACAAGTTTTCTCGAAACATATTTTGTCATGAAACCATTTATATAACTCGGGTTTAAAATACCTATTAATTTTTTGGGACGAATGCTTTGGTTTTATAGTATAAATAGTGTTTTGCAATTTAACAAGGGAAACAAAAAAAGGAGTCGTTATAATAAATTATTAAGCACACTATTAGCATTTGAATACTACCGTTTGGGGGGGGGAGGGGGGGGGGGGGGGTTATTTAACAATTTTTTCCATCTTACAAATTTTCAGAAAACATACATGTACAGAATAGTAATAATTTTGATAACATGACAAAAATGACAACATTAAATGTAACGAGGACAAAAACAACAGCAATAATGATAGTAATAGTAACTATGATTGTGATGATTGATGACAACAACAACAGCAATAATAGCAATGACAATGAAGATGACAATAACATGACGAACAACAATGATAAGTAAATAACAACACAACAGTTTTATAGGACTTTTCTTCATAATGGAAAATCTGTGCAAGAAATAACACGATGCCAATTGGTAATATTGATATCTATAATAATAATCACAACAATAGCCTACACAACATTCTTCAAACAGGGCTCCAAACTAGATACATAAGAAAAGAATATTTAATCTTTTCAGTGAGGTAGGAGAAGGTTTACTCAATGTACATCTGTATTGTTAAAATTTCGGGACTTTCCTGGTTTTTTGCACTGCCTCCGGCATTGCCTCCAGGATCGTTCCCACCATCTTTATATCTACTAATGTCCCATATGTGTCTGCTCCAGACTGGAGGACATTAAGCAGAATTTCATTTGAAGGTTTACTACTTAAAGTAAACTCACACCTCCAATTTGAATCCAAAAACGTTCTGGAAAAAGTCACATATAGGTTCACAGCACACTGTAAACACTATCACTACATGTACTACCTTCTGTGTCATATTTTTCAAGATAAAGTGAACACTCATGCTTTTATTTTTTTAAAATCACTCTTGTGTTGCCGCAGATCTACAGCCAGGGATCAACTGGCCATTCGTCTCACAGAACGTAACTTCTGTGATATCGAAAATCCTTGAACCAGCTGTAATGTCAAAGTTAGACAATGAAGTCACAGCTCTTTCATCTACAAAACGAGACTTCACAGACGCAGACAACACAAAAGCCAACAGTGAACACTCATGCTTTTATTATTTTTAAATCACTCTTGTGTTGCCGCAGATCTAGAGCCATGGATCAACTGGTCATTAGTCTCACAGAACGTAACTTCTGTGATATCGAAAATCCTTGGACCAGCTGTAATGTCAAAGTTAGACAAAGTGACAGGCTTCTGAACTTTAGGAACTTGTCTAACTATGAAGTCACAGCTCTTTCGTCTACAAAACGAGACAAAACCCCAACAGTGGCATGCTTTTTGGCAAATTATAAGCTATCGACTTGATCACGTTCAGATTTATGTATGTTTGTGACTTCCAATAAACTCAGAGTTTCGCCTTGGCTTAAGGCTGTGTCAGACCAACTGACATAGGCTAGAACACCAAGGCTACATCAAAGTGTTGTTATGCTACGCATAGCTATGCGGGGATTGTCTTTAGCCATGACAAGCTCCTAGCATAACATCATCAGTATCCCAAATCCTCCGAAGTCGGAGTGTGGCTGTCCACATGGCGGGGTAATCAAAAATGGTCACACACGTAATGTTCTCATCCCTAGCCGGTGCATTTGTACCATAGTGTTCAAGTGCTTCGGTAGTTGGGACTATCCCTGCATGGAGTCTTTAAGCCAGGGTACAACAACAACTCATCATACTTTTCATTAGTTTGGGGGTCTCCTTTACGTAAACAACAAAATAAACATTAATAAACCCATTCGCTAACTACAGGGCTACAGACCTCCACGCTGAAGGGGTTTGTGCGGATGGGGTTTTCGTTGATGCAGAAACTGTTCACCCCTTTGATCTTGGCTCCCGTCATGATGGGCTGAAACACACCAAGTGCAGACCTGTTTACCCCTATTTTGCAAAGTTGTAATTTCTGAAAAAAAAAAACACGTAATTTTGAGAAGAAAAAAAATGTAATCCAACGCGTGACCAATGAACGTCGATATCGTACTGACCTGAGTGTGCAATACCAATGTCCGTCGAGCAGTAGACACAGAACACATGCTCGTCACCTAGTGCTGAAGACGTACTCCTGGAATTTTTAGGTCACTTTCCCGGAATTTCTGTGCCATTTAAATGACTTTTGATGTCTTTTCTTTTGATTTTTTCGACCAGAAGCTTCGGAATGCACTCGCTTGGACGCCATTTTGAAACAAAAAAGGAAATGGCGCAAAATGACTTTTCACTGCATTGTTTCAAAAGCTTCGCTTACCGACGCATCTGTAGTGGGTTTTTTTTATATTTAGGATTTTGTTTTCCCGTATTTTATTTCGTAGCTATAATTTGACTTTTCTCCCGTAAAAATTACGGCCAAATCGGGATGGTAAACAGGTCTGCAAGTGCAGGTCAGCTGCTTCACTTTGTTACCAAATCGTCAGTGAAATTCAAAAACCTCGTATCTTGATTTTGGGGGGGGAGTTTGAGTTAGATACATAGTCAGCTCTCTAATTTTTCCCGCCACCTTCCACCAAAAGCTCGTATCTTTAACGACTTTCTATCTGGGGTATATGAGGTTGTGAAAATAGAAAAAAACCCTCGTTAAGTCCCAAATTCAGATCTAGTTCTTTTCAACTTCGTCTAAAAAAAAAATTTTAAAGTAATTTTAACCAAATGCAGGACTAAACTCGCAATGTCTTGAACAACATATTCATCATAGTTAATCAGTTAATTTTTAAAACAGATTTTTTCATTTTTCTGAAAAACTACCAAAATTGAAACACAAGTTTTTTAAATTTTACTGACGAAATATTCCTGCCCATAGAGCAGTATAGTTTGGTTTTTTTAAAAATCAAATTATATGGTGCATATGTCTACCCTATCAGGCATCAGAACAGTCTTAACCACAGTCCTCTGAAAACTGAGGCGCTCCCCCCAAATTTAATTTTCCACAAAATTCAGATTTTGTTATTAAACTTTTGGTAAAGGTAAAGATGTGCCCCCCCCCCCCCCCCCCCGCATTTCTCGGTTAATTCTATTTTTCTGTTTTTGCCTTTCTTACCATACATAAAGCTGTATTTTAGGAACATTTTTAGCTAATCACCTTTTTGGAATACTAACCTTATCCCTAACCCTAGCCCTAAACCTACCCCTACCCCCCACTATGTACTGCAGTACACCGCGATTTGTCACAGTTGTGGTTCGTTGCGTTTTTCCGTCTTATAGGGTGGGGGGTAGGGTTAGGTTTAGGGCTAGGGTTAGGGATAGGGTTAGTATTCCAAAAAGGTTATTAGCTAGAAATGTTCCTAAAATACAGCTTTATGTATGGTAAGAAAGGCAATAACGGAAAAATAGAATTAACCGAGATAGGTAGGGGGGGTGGCACATCTTGACCTTTACCAAACTTTTTTATTATATATTATTAGTCACATTATAAGGTGCAGAGATCTCAGTCTAGAAAAAGAAAGTATCGCCTTATAGTCTGTAGAATATGGTACTAAAGTTCAAATTAGGCAGTCTGCCATGAACAGCTACCTGATTTCTTTAAGGATGTGATTCCCCATGTTTGCTTCAATACTGCCAAACCTCCAAATCAGTACATGATGAGAAGATTCAAATTCTTGTCACACAAGCGCACACGCACACACACACACCACTATAATAATACATCAATAAGTATTGCCCAACCTCCAAGTCCATCATGTTGAGCAGATTCAGGGTGTTGTCACACACACACACACACACACACACACACACACACACACACACCACTATAATAATACATCAATAAGTATTGCCCAACCTCCAAGTCCATCATGTTGAGCAGATTCAGGGTGTTGTGTCACACACACACACACATACACACACACACACACACACCACACACACAACCTCCAACACATGTTCAGCAGATTCACACACACACACCACTATAATAAAATACATCAATAAGTATTGCCCAACCTCCAAGTCCATCATGTTGAGCAGATTCAGGGTGTTGTCACACACACACACACACCACTATAATAATACATCAATAAGTATTGCCCAACCTCCAAGTCCATCATCTTCAGCAGATTCAGGGTGTTGTCACACACACACCACTATATTATAAAATTATAATAATATAGCAACAAGTATTGCCCAACCTCCAAGTCCATCATGTTCAGCAGATTCAGGGTGCTGTCACACAGCACCATGATCCTGTTCAATGCCGAGGCTGACTTGATCTGCACCACTGGCTTTTTCTGCACACATGCAAACAGTGGATACACACACAAGAAAGGACCCTCTAAAAGAATGTGCAAGGGGTCCCAGGGATGCAGTAGAAAAATTCTTTTTAGAAAAATTCTTTTTAGCATTGGGACCCTCTATCCCGCCTCTAGGACCCTCTATACTGTAAGTGAAGGAGTCCCTGGGACCCCTTGTTTTGCGGGACGATTGGGAGCCCTGGGACACAGACAAAACATGAGCGTGCGCGCACACACATACACAACACACGCATGCATGCGTGCAAAGTGACACACTGGACTGGAACCAAAAAAATGTCAGATTAACTAAAAAGTTGTACTGACAATGAACAGAAATATATAAAATCAATAAAAAATAAAAATGAAAATCAGTGGCACACACACAAAGTCACACACACACACACACTACAAATATTACTTTACTAGCCGCTATATAAATAGCATCAAACATCCATGATTAATACATGTGACTATTAAAGTATCAACAACTGGTCATCTAAAATGAACGCAATACAAAGAGAATGGAATCTATGGGAAGATAATGTCACAGTTCTGTTACAAAATCAACCACTTTATGTGGGAAATCTGACAGGCATCTCCTTCAGTGTTATTAGTTCAAAATTTTCTGGCTTGCCAGAAATGTCAACTTCTTCCATGTAACTAAGCAATAATCATAACAAAATCTTGCCGCAATAGCCATAAGTTGTTGTTGTTGTTGTTGTTTTTCGTTCCCCAGCTTAAACACTCTGGGGGCACACCCAGTGCCATGCTAACATTTTGCATGGCCTAGTGGGAAGATTACGTGCATGGCTGCTTTTAAAGGGCCCCGCCACATGGGCAGCCATACTCCGACTTCAGGGGACTTCGCTCCATTCATGGAGCCACCCCACACATTCACTCCACCCGTGGAGTGACAACAACCAACCAACAATTCTTTACAGCGTGCAGGGAGAACTGCCACTGGTAAAGACAGCTTCCATTTGGGCACAGCCGTATCATTTTAATATTGGCCATGGGTCAATTTCACTTGCATCACATGTACAGACACAGTGAATAGCCAAGGACCCTTGGCCGTAATAGCCATAAGTGAACTATGAAGTGCGTAACTTGCAATGGCACTCAGCAGGCCAGAAGATTAGACACTCACTACTGTCAAGTATTTGTGGCCCTGTTTCTCCGTCTTGTAGCTGATGCGCCCAGAGCTACTCGTCTCCTCTTCGATACTGTAGTGAACCACGAAGCTGAAGCAACAGCAGCAAGGAAGAAAACAAAACAACAAATGTTACGAGATTAAAACATAAAAGGTGTACTAAAAATTGAAAGGACTCCTGAAAAGGCTCCAAGATAAAGTCTCAAGGAGGATCAGATTCATGAAGGAAAACTTAAATGAATGGTAAACCTAAAACATTCTCAATCTTTGTTTGAGACAACGCATTAAGGGTTCCTGACTCAAAGAACCTTGCCTTTTTAATATCTCCAATTCAAGTGATAAAAACATAATCCTTTTATAAAAGTGCAATTCAAGCTCTTTGAGTTTGAGTATTTAACTTTTTCTTTTTTTTACAAAATGCACTTTTTGTCGACAGTAAGTTACAGTAAGATGAAGAGAATGTTCCTGTGTCCAAAAAAGTGGTGCACATCAATTGCGCATGCCAATTCGCATTTTTGTAAACACTGCAAGAGTATGTACGTATTCAATCTGTATGGTAGCTCTGCTTTGTAGAGGAAATGTACAGAAGAACATGGGCTTATAATGTTTACATGTATGTACATGTATAGAAGACTGATAGCACGTAGAAGGCAAACATAAATATGGACCAGTGTTCCCCATGCTTCCAAATTTTTAAGGGTCATCATGACCCTTTGCCCCCAAATTTTAAGGGTCATTTGAAAAATTTTGAGGGTTAAAATAAAAGCCATAATAAATGGACAATATGCTCTATTAAAAAAAAGACAAATCTCATTGTTGGCCTTGGAAGCGGCAGTGCAGACTGCAGAAGAGCTTGCCATCACGATGCTGAAGCCAGTAAAATTCTTCACACCAACTTGACTTGAATTTGCGAGTTACTTTCTTCTTTTCATCACTAGTGACAGTTGAAGTAGAACTTGAAGGGCCTGGAACTGGTTCGAGGGTTTTTGTCACCTCACTTAAAACTTCAAAGTCTTTGGAAGAACTCTGCGTCGAAGTTTTCGTAATCCAGCGGAGTAGCGCCATTTTTTTTGCTATAGGCTTGGCAGCAGTGCACGTGTGAGCAGCATGGGTGGCGAGAAACAAAGGGAAATTACTCTGTGGTTCATGATAGTTTTTGTCGTCTGCTTCAAGCTTGGTATAGTAATGAAAGAATTGAGGCCCAGTTTTGTTGCAGTTTTGTTGATCCGCAAGCCGAAATGGCTTCGACATTCTGATCGTGGCGAACACGTTTGAGGAAGCAATTGGCTGAGAAAAAAACTGTACGTCACAATGACGCATTGACTGAAAAATTTATACGTCAAACTTGAAACTTTGTACGTAATTTACGTACAGATCTGCATAATCGGGAACACTGATGGACATTGATTCTTTTTTTTTTAAATGAGTGCACCTAAATCAGCAGGTTAAACAAAGTTTGTAAAATTACATTTCAAATAACTGGTTACATAAGAAATGTCTATTACAGTATCAGTATTACATAAAACTTTAAAAATCATTCTGAACTCACCAGTCACTGGTACCAATGTACACGTTTTTCCCACACACATCAATGCACTCAATCTGAAAAGAAACAATGTAACATCTTTTTTTTATCCACATGGTGAGACACATTTTTTTCAGTTCTACCCTTGCTCAGATCTTGCTAATATTAGTATGGCACAAAAGTAACACTGCGCAAGACTTTGAGATACAACACTGAATCAGTGAATGGAGAGAGAGAGAGGGAGAGACAGAGACAGAAAAAGAGAGAGAGTGTGTGTGTGTGTGTGTTTGTGTGTGTGTGCACATGATACATGTCTCTGTGTGTGTGCATGTGAACGTGTACATCTCCTTCTTCTTCTTCTGTGGTGGTGACCAACTTCTTTATATAGAAGTAATTGTACACACTTTAGGAGGTGATCATACAAAAAGAATCAGAAGAGAGAGAGGTTCGCATACTATCAGATTTACTTAGAATCAATAGCCTGAGTATGGAAAAATTGAGTGAAGGAAACGGACTAAAAAAATAGTTCTGGGCTGAGAAGGGGAAAATTACAGGGAGCTGCCGGCAGCTACTAATTTTCACGTTCGCCCCCAGCAAGCTGGGAACTAGCCGACCCTAGACACGCCATAAGGCAATGCCCAGGTCCCAACCAAAAACGTCATTTTCCAGCGTTCTTCCCACTTTGCAAGTTGCTCAAGGTCTTGCTGGATGAGATGCTGGTTGTCACTGCTATTGATCTCTTAGTTTGTGGCAGGCTGCGTCGTCAGCAAAGAGCCACGCTGTGGAGTCCAGGTTGTTGGGCAGCTCATTAATGTATAGGAGGAAGAGACTGGGTCCAAGGACTGATCCTACTGGGGCATTTTCTGACCTCATTCCTCCCATGACGGCTACCTGTTGCCTGTTAAATGTTATTCAGACAACTCTGAATCCATGCGTTGATTTTGCCATCGACGCCGTAGTGTCGCAGTATGTGAATTAGCAGAGCGAAGCTAACTTTGTCGAAGGCTTTCGAGAAATCCATTATCAGAACATCGACCTGTTTGCCTCATTCATTCTATTGCGTCTGCTGCCTCATTGACAAGTCCAAGCAGTTGTGATTCACAAGAGTGACCTTTTCGGAATCCATGTTGTTGAACTTCTTCTGTACACAGGATGTTCTGCTTCTCTCTGTATATTTGTGAGTGTGCTTACAAGTGTGTATGTGTCTCACTGTGTGCGTGTGTGTGTGTGAATGTGTGATTACAGTGTATATGTGTGAGTGTATTTGTGTCTCACTCTGTGTGTGTGTGCATGCATACATGTGTATGTTAGCATGCATGTGTGTGTGTCACTGTGTGTGTGTGTGTGTGTGTGTGTGTGTGTGTGTGTGTGTGTGTGTGTGTGTGTGTGTGAGAGAGAGAGAGAGAGAGAGAGAGAGAGAGAGAGAGAGAGAGAGAGAGAGAGAGAGAGAGAGAGAGAGAGAGAGAGAGAGAGAGAGAGACGACTATTTGGAATATCTGCAAACAAAGCCTGAGAAAAATACTGACTCAAGCATCTTTGGCTTTAGCCTATTTCTAGATATAGATCTAGTTCCCAAAATACAACCAACAACTGAACAAAATCTTTGAAAATCAAATGTGCTGCAAATCCGAAATCGAAAATGAAGAATCACCTGAGTTTTAGCTTTGTCTGACATAAGTTTGACCCGCTCAATAGCCGGTACAAGCTCAAATGCTTTGATGCTCATGGCTGTGACTATTTATAGTACATTTGAAACAAAATCAAAACTAAATTTATACGTGTTTACGACGCAAAAACTACTGCCGCTTCTCAAAACTTGGGAGCAGACATCTTGAATTCGTGCTGCCGTCTGGCAACACCCACTCGTACAGGGGACATAATTCACGTTACCCACATAATGTAGGTGGCAAACCACAGTTACAAAAACAACACTAAGCGTAGGCCGCTGACAATCAACTTCAATCTAGATCTACACATATATATCCCTCTGTCATAGGCACTTGAGCCTTGGTCCTCAGAATTCATCATAGATAATACCTCTTTCTGTCAGGTTTGTATTGCCCCCCCCCCCCCTCTCTCTTTCATGCATTAGGTTTTGTAATAAAATCTCTCTCTCTCTCTCTCTCTCTCTCTCTCTCTCTCTCTCTCTCTCTCTCTCTCTCTCTCTCTCTCTCTCTCTCTCTCTCTCTCTCTCTCTCTCTCTCTCTCTCTCTCTCTCCTCTCTCTCTCTCTCTCTCTCTCTCTCTCTCTCTCTCTCTCTCTCTCTCTCTCTCATGAAATGAAATGAATGAAAAATGGTGTTTTACGTCCTCTCGGTCATAGACACATATGGGACATTTGTACATACAAAGATGGTGGGAACAATACTGGAGGCAATGCCTGGAGGCAGTGCAACTCCAGTAAAGTCCCGATTTTTTTTACAATACAGATAGGTGTAGCGGTAACCACGCCTCGGTTAAACCTCATCGGCTATGGTACCGCCACAAGTATGGTGAAACATCTCTCTCTCGAATGAATAAAAAAAATTGTGTTTTACGTCCTCTCGGTCTGGAATATGTGACATTTGTACATACAAAGATGGTGGGAACAATACTGGAGGCAATGCCCGGAGGCAGTGCAACTCCAGTAAAGTCCCGATTTTTTAACAATACAGATAGGTGTAGCGGTAACCACGCCTCGGTTAAACCTCATCGGCTATGGTACCGCCACAAGTATGGTGAAACATCTCTCTCTCGAATGAATGAAAAATTGTGTTTTACGTCCTCTCGGTCTGGAACAGACACACATGGGACATTTGTACATACAAAGATGGTGGGAACAATACTGGAGGCAATGCCCGGAGGCAGCGCAACTCCAGTAATGTCCCGACTTTCCCAACAATGCAGATAGGTGTAGCGGTAACCACGCTATGGTACCACCACAAGTAAGTCTGAATGAATAATGTAATGTAGGAATAGGTTTCATGTTGCCATGGGTAAATGTATTTACATTTTAAATTGTGCATGCTAAGATGAGTGGGTTTCTTTTCAAATAAGTACATTTAAATGTTGAGTATACAAGATGTGCCACCCCCCATGCATTTCTCGGTTAATTGTATTTTTCCGTTTTTGCCTTTCTTACCATACTTAAAGCTGTATTTTAGGAACATTTTCTGCTAATTACCTTTTTGGAATACTAACCCTAACCCTAACCCTAGCCCTAAACCTAACCCTACCCCCCACTATGTACTGCAGTACACCGCGATTTGTCACAGTTGTGGTTCGTTGCGTTTTTCCGTCTTATACGGTGGGGGGTAGGGTTAGGGTTAGGGCTAGGGTTAGGGTTAGTATTCCAAAAAGGTTATTAGCTAAAAATGTTCCTAAAATACAGCTTTATGTATGGTAAGAAAGGCAATAACGGAAAAATAGAATTAACCGAGATAGGTAGGGGGGGTGGCACATCTTGACCTTTACCGAATAATGTAATGTAGGAATAGGTTTCATGTTGCCATGGGTAAATGTATTTACATTTTAAATTGTGCATGCTAAGATGAGTGGGTTTCTTTTCAAATAAGTACATTTAAATGATAAGTATACAAAGTATGTCTAAGGGTGTTTTTTGTGAGTGTGTTTGTGTGTGTGTGTGTTTTTTTGGGTGTGTTTTTCCATATGTTTGTGCACTTCTCAATTTCTGAATGTTAAAGATGAGTGTCAAAAGTAGGATTGGGTTTTATTTTCCCGTGTGTATGCGCTTACTTCCCAATTTTTTGAATGTTAATCAGTAATGAGCATAGTCAATAACAATAGGTTTTGCTTTGTTATTGATGTTTTACAATATAGGGATGTATTTTGCATGCTTTATATTACTTTGTCTGTGCTTATTTTCGTTTTCCATTTTCTACTTTTATATATGTATTTTGTCCAGAGGGCTGGATGTAAAAAAAAAGCATGTTATTGCTTACTCTATTACCCTCTATAAATAAAATTAATTAATTCATTCATTTTTTCTCTCTTTCTCTCAGTCACATGACGCCCAGACACACACATGCGCGCGCGCACACACACGTACACACACACACACACGAGCCATCTCTCACACACACACACATGCGCGCGCGCGCGCGCGCACGCACGCACGCACACACACACACACACACACACACACACACACACACACACACACACACACACACACACACACATATCATGATGCACGTCTCCCTAAAACTGTGGAATTCAGTAGTCAAATTCATTTGACAGCAAGGCCACCACAGGGTGAGGCCAACTTATAATAAGAATAATCACCATATGGTCCGAAAAAAAAGGTTGGGGTGGGGAGGGGGGTGGCAGAGAGAGAGAGAGAGAGAGAGAGAGAGAGAGAGAGAGAGAGAGAGAGAGAGAGAGAGAGAGAGAGAGAGAGAGAGAGAGAGAGAGAGAGAGAGAGAGAGAGAGAGAGTTAAAGAGAATAGTTACTACATGCAGTAGCCAAATTGATTTGACAGCAGAGGCCAGGTAAGGTCAAAGAGATAAATGGAGCTGGGAAACGGTGTGAGGCAAACTTATAGTAAGAAAGCATCACCATATGAGAGAGAGAGAGAGAGAGAGAGAGAGAGAGAGAGAGAGAGAGAGAGAGAGAGAGAGAGAGAGAGAGAAGAGAGAGAGAGAGAGAGAGACAGAGAGAGACAGAGAGAGAGAGAGAGGGAGTTAGGGTTAGGAGAGTGGGTTAGGGGATTAGGATTATGGACTTTTTAAAAAAAAGTTGAGAGAAGGTACCCTCATTTCGTTCCGTCTTTCCTTCGCGGCGGTCTCTCTCTCTCTCTCTCTCTCTCTCTCTCTCTCTCTCTCTCTCTCTCTCTCTCTCTCTCTCTCTCTCTCTCTCTCTCTCTCTGCCCCACCCCCCCCCCCCCCTTCCCCCCCTCCCCCCCCCCCCACCCCACCTTCCTTTTTCCACAGTTCCGAAAATATAGGCTGAGAGAGAGGTAACATAAAAGACTTGAGAGAGAGAGAGAGAACACTGAACACTGAACACTGAACACTGAACACTGAAATGGTTCAATGAGTAGGCCATTGGCCCATGTCATTTTGAGTGGTTACAAAAGTATAACAAAGTAGCAGTATTAACAATATTTTATCATAAACACACATAAACTTAGCGTATACGTAGTTCAAAACTTCATACATGCATGATACATAGAACTTATCAGATAAACACAATCATCTTTACCCACTTATGTGCATCTCCCGAATAAAAATAGAACTGCTGTATACATTCATTTGCATTTTTGGAAAATAAAATAAAATAGAACTTATCAGATAAACACAATCATCTTTACCCACTTATGTGCATCTCCCGAATAAAAATAGAACTGCTGTATACATTCATTTGCATTTTTGGAAAATAAAATAAAATTTGCTCCAAAGTGTTGTGAAAAAATAAAATAAAAATTTACATGCCAAAAAATGACGAAGCATTAAAACTTCGTGTGCGTGTGCGTGCGTGCTTGTGTGTGTGATTGAGGCTCCACTCTCTTTCTCTTCTCTCTCTCTTGCCTTTAGGTCTGTTTCTGCTGCATACCATTTATGTCAAACGTGTGTACTCGCTTTGTAGGCCTATTGCATTTTTGTTTGAATGCGTTATGAATGCTAACGTGTGTGTGCGCTTTGATTTGATTTATATCAAGATTCAGCGCCGTATAAATACCGTATGTTGTTGTTGTTGTGTGTGTGTGTGTGTGTGTGTGTGTGTGTGTGTGTGTGTGTGTGTGTGTGTGTGTGTGTGTGTGTGTGTGTGTGTGTGTCAGTGTGTGTGTGTGTGTGTGTTGTGTGTGGTGTGTGTGTGTGTGTGTGTGTGTGGTGTGTGTGTGTGTGTGTGCGTGTGCGTGTGCGTGTGCGCGCGCGCGCGCGTGCATGTCCATCCCTTTCTCACCCGGCCCCTCCCAATCAATCACTCATTGAGCTGATCATCTGGGCAGCAAGACTTCTACACAATTAGGCTAAGTCAACTGTTTAGTTGGAAACCGCCCACGTTGTAAGCGTCATAGTCATCAGATTGTTGATGGAGGATATGCTATAAATTATATAATAAAGTATAATGCAAGAAGAAGAAGTGCGCGCGCGCGCACGTGTGCGTGCGTGCGTGTGTGTGTGCGTGCGTGTGTGTGTGTGTGTGTGTGTGTGTGTGTGTGTGTGTGTGTTGTGTTCGTAAAAGCTAACGTGTAGGCCAAGGTTAGGGTTGGGTTAGGGTTAGTTTTCATGAAACATTTTAAGTGACTGAAATGGCCGCTTGCCGTCATCCAATCAAATGATGTATGGTTACTGCGCACAACTGCATGTTTCACGTGCCTATTGCTAAGGGGAAACAAGCAAAGCAAAATAAGAGTAAGTTGAAGACAGAGTTGTGTCGCTTCATCCGGCATCATGGCGCAAGACTAGCAAATCGACGACATTTTCTCAAAAGGGACAGATGTTGACTTGACTGTTGACATCATTCAGACGAGATTTGAAGGGCTTAGTAAAATCCGAGGAGCAGGAAAAACAACCATGGCAGCTGCTACAAGTAGACCTCGAACTTACTCGTAAGTTGAGATAATAATTTGGAGACATTAATGTCTAATGTCAAATAACAAATGTGAGACGGCGTGACGAAGAGAACTTGAGACTGCTGGATTGTGCTGTGAAATAATCATAGACATAGTGTCACTTACTGACTTAGTGTGAAGAGGGGAAGTATTGTTTTGTTTTATGTGTTATTTATTCATATTCTTATTCTCTTAAGGGCCCACGGTCAATGAGCTGACCATTAAAGGCATTATGATTATGATCAAGAGACATTAAAAAAGAATATGTTTTGTTTCGTCAACAGTGCCAGTGGGCCACTGAATGGCTAGAGTGGCACAATGCTAACCTTAGCATTACTGAGACTAAATTACTCTACTGGGTATGCTTAATGGTCGTGCATGACTCAAACTTTTGTTGTTGTTGCATGCATCATGTGAGGCCCGAGCGTTGTGCATGACTTCTATCTTGCATCGTCCAACATGCGTCTAAACAGGTCGTTCGCCAGAGATCAGATATTTCAGCAGAAGCCATCTTTTTATTTAATTGTGCCTGACGAAGGTGTAAGTTTCAATAGTTTTCGCACAATCGAAGTTTACTCTTCGTTTCTCTTTTGTTTTTTAGATGTAGTCCTAATCCTATCCCTATCCCGATGGTAAGTTCTAACCCTAACCACAACAGTCGTATGAACACTTAACTTGTGCTTTTGTTTTTTCGTTCTCACATCCAGAAAGTTTCCGTCAATTATTTTGGTTATGAAATTTGTTAAAATAATTTATTTGGGTTGTTTTGCAGTTCTAACCCTATCCCTTACCCCATTTCTAACCCTATCCCTTTTCTGGTTGATCAATTCTAACCCTATCCCTATTCGCCGACTTGGCGAACGACCTCCGTTTAGACTTAACTTCTTCAGAGCACTAAAATTACGCCTGGCTACTCGCAGACCGTGAACATGAACGCAATCTGCTCTGCCTTGCTCGGGAAAGGGATAGGGTTAGGATTAGGTCATGGTTATTTTTATGAAACAGAAAGAACGATGCGTTGACACTGGAAGGCGAGAACATGAGATGGATAGCTAAAAGTAGTAAAACAGCCGATTGTCACAGTCAAACTCAAGGCAAGTAAGTCAGTAATGTTGCAAAGCATAACCCAGAAATTGATGCTCAGATTATAATTATCAGTTTGACAGAATAAAAACAGTCACACTGCCAAAACGCATGCAAAAACAGAGGACTAATCCTTAGTTTAAGCCCCACGTGTTTAAACGATTTAACCTACACACAGAGATTCGTGTTCATGTTGACGGTCTGCGAAAAGCCAGGTGTCTTAACATTTACTCTTGAAACCCCTCTCCCATCCATATTCAATTTCAAGCCTACAAAATACTCAGCCAAGTTCATCTTTTCATATCTTTTATATCATCTTAAAACAACAAATGTCAAATGATTATATAATATTTAATACCTATCTGAACTTATAAAATAAATACCCAACCAAATTACTCATCATCATTGTCAACAACACACGCCAGGGCTCCCAGGGACCCCCATTTTGGGGGTCTATGAAGCACTAAAATTCTACAGGACCTTCTAAAAGAATGTGCAGGGGGTCGCAGGGATGCACTAGAATTTTTATTTTGGCATTCGCTATGCCACTGGGAGTGGGACCCTCTATCCCGCCTCTAGGACCCTCTATGCTATGAGTGAAGGAGTCCCTGGGACCCCTTGTTTTGCGATCAAAGAAGAAGAAGAAGAATTGGATCTCTGGGAGCCCTGAAACACTTTTCAATTATCTAATAATATATTAGACTATCTCATCCCGTGCTGCGCATCTTCGTCTTTGAACCCCTGTTTGTCAATAATTACCGATAAACGGCAGGTGGACATTACTAGTAGAAGAAGAAGAAGGTACGGCATTCTTGCAACACTGACAGACCATGTTGAGGGATAGTAACTCTTCCTCACTCTAATTTTTCATCAACAAATGCATTTTCTTATTTCATATATTTAACGCATCTTGGTAAGGAATAGGGATAGGGTTAGGAACATGTCAGAGTTAATGTTAGTATTTGAAGACATTTGCGCACAGTTTATGCGTCCCGTGATTGAGCGCCGTACCCATAGCCTGGAGAATGTGAGATACGGGCCCGTACCCCGAGCCTCTGCCTTTCGTCAAATAATATCACTTTGCGCTTGTTTTGTATTTGGTTTGTATGGTCTTGATCTTGATCTTGATTTAATAACCGATAGATATCCAATTATATCTTCTTCTTCTACGATCGCTCAGTCAGTTTCCTGTCAATTATGAGCGCAAATCCGTCATGCTGCCGTTATGCACCTAACTAAGAAATAGGCCCAGCAAGTCCGACTTCGGCTGGAGGAAATCTTTTTGAAAGTTTTGTGAAAAAAGGCAGGAGAATGGACTGGTAAGGCAGAAAGATAGTAGATGGCAGTAACTTGAGTAAGCAAAGGGAAAAGGCAGAATCAAAGAGAATGACAGATTAGAGGAAGTTACAAGCACAGAACTTCCAGAAGGTGGGGGAACTATTTATGCAAAAGACCCCCGGTATCTCCAAGGGGGAATCCAATTATATAAGCACCGGTGTGAAGAACTTGGGGAGAGCATCTCTAGTTTAATAAGAACAAAAAATCTATATTATATCTACAAATATGGCCCAGCCAGCCAGGTCCTGCTGATCAGGCCCTTAGCATGATGCTGCGCCATGCAGGAGGGGATTGGGAGGGGGGGGGGTGAAGGGAGAGGGGTTTAGTTGATGTGAGGGCTGTGCCAGGCATCTGACACAGCCTTCCTTGAACTGCCCAGCAGACGGTAGGCTGATGGTTTCGTCGGGCAGTCTGTTCCACTTGATGGTAGTTCGTGGAAAGAAGGAATTTTTGTAGATGATGGTGTCGGATCTTGGTTCCACAAAGCATCTCTTGTTGTTTCGGGCCATATTGGAAACTTTGAAATATTTGTTGTATATTGGTTTGCTTCCTGTCTTGGTATGATCTTTCTCTTTGTCTCCGCCATTGGTGTTAGGTTCTGCTCAGCTGGTGTAGCAGGTACCTCCCCCATGGACTATTTTAAAGAACAGGGTCAGGCGTTGGTCTTTCCTAACTCAAGTAACTTGTGGCGGTACCATAGCCGATGAGCTTTAACCGAGGCGTGGTTACCGCTACACCTATCTGTATTGTTAAAAAAATTCAGACTTTACTGGAGTTGCACTGCCTCCGGGTATTGCCTCCAGTAGTGTTCCCACCATCTTTGTATCTACAAATGTCCTATATGTGTCTGGACGTAAAACACAATTTTTCATTCTTTTGTTGGTCTTTCCGTCTTGCCTCGGGTGGTGGTAGTCTCTTCTTGAAGCATCTTACCTACGCATCCAGGGCACCGATCGGAGTGGTTCTGCATAATGAATCTTGCTGTGGTTATGTGCTCACTCTGTGAAAAGAACCGAGGAATTGAGCGGGAGGGTGTAAATCTACATCTTTGCCGAGAAATCGATGTACAGACCCATGGCACTTGCTTTCGCATTTTTCCAAAATGGCGGATGATGAAAACAACCACCCATGCAGACAAAAATAATTGATAATAAATTTCAGAAAAATATCACTGACTTTTCAATATTTAGTGATGAGTCCTCTGCTCTTCATGCACGCCGCAAGATGCCTCTGAATGTATTCAGGGCCGAATCCTTCCCAAACAGCAAAAAGTTTGAAAGAGGAAATGGGACAAATTTCACGCTAGAGATATTTCACGCGACACCGGGTTAATTTACTTAAACCGATCCCTCATTTTGTGCAGGCAGGGGTCATATGAGTTATGACCCATGAACTCTGAAAGCAATCTCAAGCTCTGACATGTTAGTCTGGCCCATTAGTGCAACTGCATTACAGTGGAACCTCCCTTATAAGACTCACTCCCACTTAAGACCTACTTCTCTGAGACATTGCCCTTTGTAACTTGTAAGTATTAAAATTTACCTCCCTTATACAACTCCCTCCCACTTATTTAGGATGATTTTTCAAGGTCTTACAAGGGAGGTTCCACTGTGTTTTGGAACTTGATCCCTCATTTTGTAGCCACAATTTGAAGCTCTGAGCATTTCATTTGAAGGCAGTTTCCTAACAATGCCAAACTTACTCTCTCTTTCTCTCTTAATTTGGGTTGTATACCATTAGTAATGGGAGTGTGATTGATTCTGGAAGTCTTGATGAAGATTAATAAATCGAAATGTTGATAAATGCTGAGCTGTTTGTTTTGCTTCTTCCCCCCTCAGATCTCTCTCTCTCTCTCTCTCTCTCTCTCTCTCTCTCTCTCTCTCTCTCTCTCTCTCTCTCTCTCTCTCTCTCTCTCTCTCTCTCTCTCTCTCTCTCTCTCTCTCTCTCTCTCTCTCTCTCTCTCTCTCTCTCTCCTCTCTCTCTCTCTCTCTCTCTCTCTCTCTCTCTCTCTCTCTCTCTCTCTCTCTCTCTTCTCTCTCTCTCTCTCTCTCTCTCTCTCTCTCTCTCTCTCTCTCTCTCTCTCTCTCTCTCTCTCTCTCTCTCTCTCTCTCTCTCTCTCTCTCCCCCCCCCCCCCCCCTCTCTTATATTCTATTGTTGTAAAGATTGTGTTCTTTACCTTTTTGCTTTAGTTGTGTGCATATTAAGTGCACCTCCAAATGTGTATAGGTCGGTGGCCTCACATTAAAATTAATTGCGTCAATAATTGCGTCTTCTCTCTCTCTCTCTCTCTCTCTCTCTCTCTCTCTCTCTCTCTCTCTCTCTCTCTCTCTCTCTCTCTCTCTCTCTCTCTCTCTCTCTCTCTCTCTCTCTCTCTCTCTCTCTCTCTCTCTCTCTCTCTCTCTCTCTCTCTCTCTCTCTCTCTCTCTCTCTCTCTCTCTCTCTCTCTCTCTCTCTCTCTCTCTCTCTCTCTCTCTCTCTCTCTCTCTCTCTCTCTCTCTCTCTCTCTCTCTCTCTCTCTCTCTCTCTCTCTCTCTCTCTCTCTCTCTCTCTCTCTCTCTCTCTCTCTCTCTCTCTCTCTCTCTCTCTCTCTCTCTCTCTCTCTCTCTCTCTCTCTCTCTCTCTCTCTCTCTCTCTCTCTCTCTCTCTCTCTCTCTCTCTCTCTCTCTCTCTCTCTCTCTCTCTCTCTCCTCTCTCTCTCTCTATCTCCGCATATAACAAACATACATTTTGCCCTCTTTTTGACAAAGGAAAGGAAAGTAAAGTAAAGCCAGTAGAATGTTCTCATAAACGCTCATTATGAATCATAATGTGATTTGTTTGTTTTAGTGGATGAACTGCAATTGAATTTTACTTTAACCATTTCACCGCCAATGTCGCATTTACGCACCACAATGGTTTAACACACATGTCAATAAAAGGCATCAAATCAGGGCCTGTTATATGAAGACCCTATTTTCTTAATTTTGGGAAGTAAGGATAACTCGATAAGCCTAATGTTATACATATCGTGGATGAATTCCAAATATTGCAAATAAATTTTTTTCTCCTCTACCCAATTAAGTTTAATGGTATTATTTGGCTGAAAATGGCTGGCGGTGAAAGGGTTAAAGCTTTATGTTCTAGAAAATGTATAAAGAATGACAAAAACGATGGAATAAAATTGGTTCCATAGAGATTCATTTATATCGACAAAAGCAAACAATGAAACGTGAGTTTGTAAGTCTACTTAATTCATGATGTGGTAACTAACACTTAGACAAGTTCGAGCACTATAGCTACTGTACTATGTAGTATCTGTCCAGAGCCAGCCAGCAACACTGTTACTGATAGTGCTTTCCTGTACTGTGTAGATTATACTTTTATAGGATTCATGTTAAAAGGGAAAGTAATCAGATGCTATGGTATAACTTATAATTATAAATGTGTGTGTGTGTTGTTGGTTTTGTGTGTGTGTGTACATGTGTGTGTGTGTGTGAAGGAAAGTGGCAGAGTGGTTAAGACATTCGCCTGCCAATTTCAGTGCGTGAGTGACCCAGGTTCGAATCTTGGCCTCGCCCTTTCTTTTTTGTTTGATGGGAAAATTGAACTGAATGTCAAGTCCTTTAGATGAGGATTTAAAGCTAGTTTGACCTGTGCGCTTTACGCACGTAAAAATCCCACGGCAATTAAAATTTGATGAGAGTAGAGAGAAGTCTCACTGCCTGGTATGACCAAATTGATAGCAAGGTTTTCCAAGTCCACCCCCCTCTTCTCCCCCCGTCTCCCTCCACACTTCCCTAAGATAAAAAAGGGGGGATGGCGCTGCACTTGCGGCGACGCGCTCTCCAGATGGGAGCAGCCCAAATTTCACAGATAAAAATCTCTGTGACTAGGATGCCAAATACCAAATAATGAAACTTTCAGTTTTTACTGTCAATCTCTACCCCGGTAATAGAGCATTTGCCACGAGAATTCATACTCTATACTAGACTACTAAATTGCCCGCGTCCTTTTTACCTGAGTTGTGATGACCTTTCTAATTCAACTCTGTGGAATTCAAGGTCGCCAGCACGCGGCAATTCCTGTATGCAATAAGTTTTGACAAAAAGAATTAAATTATATATCACTTTTTAAATTCATTATATGTACTGTTTGAGCTGTTAGTGTGTTGTGTTATGAGTACATGCGGTGTATTTTGTATAGTGTGTTGTGTTATGAGTACATGCGGTGTATTTTGTATAGTGTGTTGTGTTATGAGTACATGCGGTGTATTTTGTATACTGTGTTGTGTTATGAGTACATGCGGTGTATTTTGTAATAGTGTGTTGTGTTATGAGTACATGCGGTGTATTTTGTATAGTGTGTTGTGTTATGAGTACATGCGGTGTATTTTGTATACTGTGTTGTGTTATGAGTACATGCGGTGTATTTTGTATACTGTGTTGTGTTATGAGTACATGCAGTGTATTTTGTATACTGTGTTGTGTTATGAGTACATGCAGTGTATTTTGTATACTGTGTTGTGTTATGAGTACATGCGGTGTATTTTGTATAGTGTGTTATGTTATGAGTACATGTAGTGTATTTTGTATACTGTGTTGTGTTATGAGTACATGCGGTGTATTTTGTATAGTGTGTTGTGTTATGAGTACATGCGGTGTATTTTGTATACTGTGTTGTGTTATGAGTACATGCAGTGTATTTTGTATACTGTGTTGTGTTATGAGTACATGCGGTGTATTTTGTATACTGTGTTGTGTTATGAGTACATGCGGTGTATTTTGTATACTAATGTCATTCATTGGTTTTTTTATGTTTCTTTTATTTATTAATTTCATAGAGGTGTATGCCAGTATGGTGCGGATACGTGACCTAGTCATTTAGAAATGTTTGTGTAATGTGTATCTTGTTGTTGCTGTTATTATGAATGGTGAGCGAAAGCGCATTGAGTTGCTTAGCAAGATTATGCGCTATGCAACAAGCATTATTCATTATTATGCAAACATTTTACGGGGGTGGGTGGGGAAACTACATGCTTGCTGGGGCTTTGACTTTGATTAGCTCTTCTACTTCTAGCGCCATGTATTTTTTTACGTTCTTAATTATCTTTATCCATTGCATTTCATCCGACAAGAGGGGAGTAACTATTCTGTGTGTGTGCGTGCGTTGCTTTAATGGAAAAATCACTGACATGAGCTCTAAGAATAGACAAACACATGGCAGGGTACTTGGTGGTGAATGTCTTTACATTTGGTGGGAGTGTAGAGTGATGTACTGGGCGAATGTATTCACCCATGGTGCTAGAAGAGGAAAAAAATCTGTTTGGCTAAAAGAAACGTTTAAATTGTACGATAAATGTATGATCAATGCAGTGGTTGTATGTATGGGTGTGTTTCAGCCGCACAGGAACTTCCCTGTATGAGCTACTGGGATTGGAGAAGGGGGCATCACCAGATGAAGTGAAGAAGGCCTACAGAAGGGTGAGACTACATGCACAGTCTGGTTGTCAGTCCATGCTTTGTTTTTTAACTCTTTTCATTTTAGCTCATTCAAGTCATTCCGGACATATATGTCCGGAATTAATAGATAGCTGTCAATTTGATGCATTTGCTTCAAGGGAAAGTAAATCTGTGTGCACATCATACCTTGGTCACTTCTAAACTCGCTTCGCTCCCTTAGACCACAATTTTGCCACTGACTTTGTTTTTGTAGTGGCTTGTTGTGGGGAAACCAATCGGTGTAGAGAGTTTTTCTATATAAAGTCTAAAAATAAAAATGTCTGATCTACCACTTCCCTATGTGAGTATGTCTTAACCTGAAGTAAAAACCTGTAATCTTCTTTCATTTCTCCTTTTGTTTATGTATGCTTTGTTTGTGTGTATGGCTGAAGTGATTTGTGAGTGTTTTTAATAATTCAAAATCGTTGCGATGCGAATGAGTTAAAGTAAACCAACACAAAAGATCTGCTATAGTTCTCTCTCTTTTTTTAAATTTTTATTTTTTGCTGTCCCATCTTCTGGGCTGTACAGTGGCATTGCTCCCACGCCACTCATTCCGAGTCCCAACTCGCAACCACACCTCCGCTTGTTCAGGTCGCAGAATCTGTGACCAGCAGTTCAAGGGGAGCGAATCTATGTTAGGACGTCAGGAGGCAACCGACCGATGAGACACTGCACTGCTGCTGAGTCATTTTGGTTGAGTTCAGTAGTCCTCTCACTCTCAGTCTATATTAAAAGCAATGTTTAGTAGTAGTTGTAGATAGAGACAAAATAAGCTGTCAAGCTTTAAAATAAGATCTTTACAATCAGTGTTATACAAGTAATGGTCAAGGTGTATGCGGTCAAATTTTCCAAAGATTACTCGTCAAGGCTTCTAAATAACTTCAAAAAATTTGAGATTTATTGAGACGATTTTTTAAACAGTTTGTATTGGGTGGACATTTTAGTTTCATTCCATATGTTAACCCCTTGACTGCAACCAACGTATCACGTACTGACTTGATGACATCACTGATGATGTCATCAGATGAAGAGGAATAACTCTGATATGCTGGTTTTTGCTCTAACACAGTCAAGAGAGTAATATCCCCAGACCATTTGGCCAGATTGGCTCTATCAGTTGTCTTTTTCATGGCATGATTTCCCCAATGATTTTTTCTTTAAATTTCTCTGGCAGTCAAGGGGTTAAATAAACAAAGCTTATTTGTCGTTTTAACTTACAGAAATTGTGAATAATAGGTTAGTGCTGATTAACTGTTTGTTTTGTTTTGTTAGATCACTGTAATAGTTTTGTTCCATTAAGTTTAAATAAGAATAGAGTAAGTATTACGAATAATTAAATGAATCATTTATTCTTTTAATGATGAATCCTTACATTTTCTGAATTTAAAAAAAATAAAATTAATTAGCGTTGTTTGGCTGTGCTTACAAGATTCAAAACAAAGCAAAGGCAAACATATTAGGTTCTTTTCTCTCTTTTTTTTTTCTCCAGATGGTGATGGTGGTGATGATGATGAGGAGTGTGTTTGGTGTGTGTGTGTGTGTGTGCGCGCGCACGCGAGAGAGAGAGAGACAGACAGACACAGAGAGAGAAGAGGGAGGCGCATGAAATGTTGGGAACGGGAAGGGACCCAAAATATGTGAAAGCTTGGGGTAACTTGGAGAGGGTGGGGGTTTGGGGGTAGGGTGGGGGTGAATAAATGAATGCGAGGATAGAAATGGTGGGAAAGAGGGCAGTTCTTAATGTTTTTGTATCGACCCTAACTATGTTCCATTTTTTGGCGAAGCATGATTTCTTATTCATTTTTCCTTAGTTTTGTTTCCATTTTTAATGCATGCAAATGTGTTTCCTTGCTTGTATTGTGCTTGTACGAGACCACACTGTAATTTCACCTAACGTGATAATAAAGTATTTTTGACTTTGACTTTATGTATGTTGTTTCAAATAGTGTTTTGAAATACAAATTATTGAGTTTACAATAATATATCTGGAGATGAAACATGTCATTGTATTAAGCTGGCATACATGATGAAGATGATATGATCATGTACTAAAAAAAAAGAGCTTTGTTTTGTGGTTATGATGAAGGTTATTAATTCAATGACTATTTTATGTGGCAGCTGGCTCTTCGCTTCCACCCTGACAAGAACCCAGACAATCCAGAGGCAGTAGATAAAGTAAGCATCCTATTTTTTTCAGACATTTTTTGAAACTTATTCATATTATTCACCCCTTGGGTAGCAAGTACCAGACCTGTTTACTCTACTCGTTTCAAGTAGTATTCTACTCAATTTGAACCTCTACTGCTCTTCAAGGTTGAAAATAATGCTCTTAAATTCTTGATTACTACTCATTTTCAGTTAACATTATTTGATGGTTTAACCCTTTCACCGCCAATGTCGCATTTATGCACCACGATGGTTTAACACCCATGTCACTAAAAGGCATCAAATCAGGGTCTGTTATCCGAAGACCCTATTTTCTTAACTTTGGTGGTTTTAGAGGGAGAATATGGGCGGGGACACATGGGCCTGTAGTATTATTGGAATAAACGTTATGACCAGCTCCCTGGTGGTTTTAGAGGGAGAATATGGGCGTGGACACATGGGCCTGTAGTATTATTGGAATAAACGTTATAACCAGCTCCCTGGTGGTTTTAGAGGGAGAATATGGGCGTGTACACATGGGCCTGTAGTATTATTGGAATAAAAGTTATAACCAGCTCCCTGATGGTTTCAGAGGGAGAATAAGGGTGGGGACACATGGGCCTGTAGTATTATTGGAATAAACGTTATGACCAGCTCCCTGGTGGTTTTAGAGGGAGAATATGGGCGGGGACACATGGGCCTGTAATATTATTGGAATAAACGTTATGACCAGCTCCCTGGTGGTTTTAGAGGGAGAATAAGGGTGGGGACACATGGGCCTGTAGTATTATTGGAATAAACGTTATAACCAGCTCCCTTGTGGTTTTAGAGGGAGAATGAAGGTGGGGACACATTGGGCCTGTAATATTATTGGAATAAACGTTATAACCAGCTCCCTTGTGGTTTTAGAGGGTGAATATGGGCAGGGACTCATGGGACGCGTAAGTTCCTTACGGAAATCCTTAAGTAAAGTAAAGGAAAGAAGGGTATAAATTTACGGATTGGGGAAAATACGGACATGTGCGCTTATCTTTTCCCTTCTTTCTTTTACTTATTTATGGATTGCGCACAGGTTTCCGCATTGAATCTCTTCGTGTATGTGTGCATGCCCTAACACTATTCGTTGTTGTGAAGTTGAGATCGTATTGCACGACTTGAGGGCAAATTAGACCTATAAGCGTTTGTTTTATTCTCGTTTAACTGGGCTGCACTTACTACGCTATTCAAAGAACATGCGTCAAAGCAAATAATCCTCCAAAATTACGTCAATAGCGTTAGCTCATGCCACAAAAAAGAACGCATGATGCACAAACTCGATTTTTTTCTTTGATGACAAACTAATCAAAGTGTCGATTGTGGCCACGCACTAGCGAAAAAAAGAAGAAGATTGCATGGGCAAACACGCCCGGCTAGCTTTCCTGTGGTCAAGAAAGGCTCTCGATCACTAGATAAGTGGCAAGGATAGGCCAAGGAAAGCTATTACGTCCAGATAGATTTACTACGGGGTAAATTTGAATGCTTTGACGATTCCACAGTTGAACGCTAAGTCTTTGGGATGAGATGACAAAAACCGAGTGCCTGTGGACTTTGCACACGATGAGCCCCGATCGGGGCTCCCCGGGACGAGCACGATGGGCCACGATCGTGGCTCAGTTCGACTCATTCATATTTCGCGCTGAACTTCGGCCAATCGAATAAGCGAATACAGCTAACCAATCAGAAAGCTCGTAGCACTCGTACGACTTCCTGCTGTCTGAGTCTAGCCATTTTTTCGACCGGTTTGCATTTGTTTGTGTGAAAATGAGTGATGAAAGTAGTGATTGTGAGGATGAGTATGTTGCCGATAGCTACTCTGATGCAGACTAGAAAGGTAATTAGGCTTGTATTCGTGTTGCAAAGTGAAGGAAAAGGGTTCGAAGTGAAGGAAAAGGGTTCGACTGCATAGTTTTGTGATGTCTGACACGAGCAGATCATCGTCGGATGGGGTGGGGGTGGGGTTAGCTGCAGTCACAGTGAAAGTGCTTTACTGGATTACTGCTGTCAACATATTCAAGGCAAGTTGTTTTCTTTACTTTCATTGCAAAATTCAAGCTTTTTTCTAAACGTGTATAGGTTTCCCAGTCAAATGTTTGTATGAGAGATGAAAAGTGAAAATAAGAAGTACCGACCGGTTGACGTTTCTGCAGTCTTCAATTTTACGCCTGTCTTTTAGCTTATGTTTTTAACTTTTACGTCATGCCCAGAGGGTTAAAGAACCCAGTGGCAACAAAGCAGTTTTAATTTGGTAAATATTTACCCTCCCCCTTCCCTTCAGTCACATACACACACACACACACACACAAAGGCATGAAAAAAAGGGTGATGCAGCACCAGCTGTGACATGCTCTCCAGGTGGGAGCAGCCCGAATTTCATAGAGACCAGTCTTGTGACTAGGAAAGTAATACAAATACCAATGCCCATTCTTGTGCTATCAGCTGAAAAAGTGAGCACTAATTTTTAGTAAACATAGTTTTGACTTATTACTTAGATAATTCCCTCGTAAGATTTTGAAATTAAACTGTGGTGGATTAAGAGCATTTTACAAAGAGAAGGCTATTTGTGACAAACGTCAAGAACATTTCTTTAGAAATGATGACCCTCAAAGCTCTAATTTCTGGCTTTGATTAAACCTATTGTATTTGTTTCGTATTGTTGCATA
This sequence comes from Phymorhynchus buccinoides, assembly GCA_017654935.2. Lineage (NCBI taxonomy): Eukaryota > Metazoa > Mollusca > Gastropoda > Neogastropoda > Raphitomidae > Phymorhynchus > Phymorhynchus buccinoides. Next base: position 33,879,288 of record CM065701.1, read on the forward strand.
CTTTCTGTTACAAACTATCACATATGAGAGCCCAAAAAACCCGATGGTTTTAATAGAAATATTTGATGGTTATGAAAACATTAACAGATTTTTTAATATGCTGAAGCATTTTAAGCAACCCAGGTCCTGGGATCAAATTTGTTTACATACTATTTGCTCAACAAACTGTCAACCGTTTTGTGTTTGTTATTATTTTTATTTTATTTTGGTATTTGGTATATTCTAGTCACAGAGACTTATCTCTGTGAAATTCGGGCTGCTCTCCCCCTTTCTCACTGAAAGTGCAGCGACTACCCTTTTTTGGGGGGAGGGGGGGGGCACAGGGTGAGGAGGTGGTGTGGGCACACTTGGAAAACCTAGCTATCAATTTGGTCATACCAGGCAGCGGGATTTCTCCCTGCTCTTACTGACTTTCAACTGCCGTGGGATTTTTACATGCTGTAAAGCGCACAGGTCAGACTAGCTTTAAGTCCCCTTCCGAAGGACTGGACGTTCAGTTCGATTTTCCTGTCAAACTAGAAAGAAAGGGCGAGGAGGCCGGGATTCGAACCCGGGTCACTCACGCTGCAGTCACGCATTACATTTGGCAGGCGAACGTCTTAACCACTCTGCCACCTTTCTCCCTTTATGATTGAGTGTGCTCGTCAGTCATAGGTTCTTGTATTCCATGATTGCTTTAGTTCGAAAAGGAAGTAAAGTCTATAACATTACGACTTTTTACACAGGCATTGAGGTCTTCTTTCTTCTATGATAGTTTCTTGTACCGTGTGCAGTTCAAGGAGATCAACCGCGCCAACACGATTCTGAGCGACGAAACAAAGCGCACCATCTACAACCGCTACGGGTCCCTGGGAATCTACGCAGCCGAGCAGTTTGGGGAGGAGAACGTGAACACTTACCTAGTGCTGACCAGTGGCTGGTGCAAGGTGAGGTTGATCGGGGCGATGGCTAGGAGAAATGTCTCTATACATGTATAGCGCAGCAGTTTGGGGAGGAGAACGTGAACACTTACCTTGTGCTGACCAGTGGCTGGTGCAAGGTGAGGTTGATCGGGGCAATGGCTAGGATGAATGTCTCCCCACAGCCCAGCAGTTTGGGGAGTAGAACGTGAACACTTACCTTGTGCTGACCAGTGGCTGGTGCAAGGTGAGGTTGATTGGGGCGATGGCTAGGAGAAATGTCTCCCCACAGCCCAGCAGTTTGGGGAGGAGAACGTGAACACTTACCTTGTGCTGACCAGTGGCTGGTGCAAGGTGAGGTTGATAGGGGCGATGGCTAGGAGAAATGTCTCCCCACAGCCCAGAAGTTTGGGAAGGAGAATGTGAACACTTACCTTATGCTGACCAGTGGCTGGTGCAAGGTGAGGTTGATAGGGGCGGTGGCTAGGAGAAATGTCTCCCCACAGCCCAGAAGTTTGGGGAGGAGAATGTGAACACTTACCTTATGCTGACCAGTGGCTGGTGCAAGGTGAGGTTGACCGGGGCGGTGGCTAGGAGAAATGTCTCCCCACAGCCCAGCATTTTGGGGAGGAGAACGTGAACACTTAACTGGTGCTGACCAGTGGCTGGTGCAAGGTGAGGTTGATCAGGGCAGGGCTGCCTACCGTCCCCCCTAAGGGGGTAATTTGTCCCTGGAAACAGTCAGAAATGGGCACCCTGTCCCTGGAATCCACTTTTCTATCTGGCGGCCCTGGAAACTGAGAAGAATCAAAATTTTATTTTTTAGAGCAATCACTTGCCTTGTTAGCTGACTTTAGTATTGAAATCACACGAACACCCTAAACAGCAGATACTGTTGAAAGTTTCCTAACAGACTTGTTACACATAATGTTCACTTGTGCGTTTGTATAATGCTAATGGACAATAAAGAAACTTATGACATAGGTTACTTTTACTCTAATGGATCTTGAATATTGAAGCACAATATCTCTCTCACAACACAGCGGAGGAGGAGGGG
>CM065701.1:33881743-33981743 GCA_017654935.2 Phymorhynchus buccinoides
GAGTCTCTCCCCGTGGGAATACCGGGGAGGTCTTTCATAAAAATAGTTCCCCCACCTTCTGGAAGTTCTGTGCGTGTAACTTCCTCTAATCTGCGATTCTCTTTGACTCTGCCTTTTTCCTTTGTTTACTGTCATCTACTATCTTTCTGACTTATTGGCCCATTCTCCTGCCTTTTTTTCCAAAAAAATCTTCCAAATAATTTTTCTCCTTTGAGCTCCTCCGAAATCAGAATGTGTCGGCTGTACGCAGCGGGGAGACCAGTGAAAACTGAAAACTGGACACATACATACCTTGCCCATTATGGCTGTATGGCCTGGGAACGCAGAAGAACTTGCAGGGGTGCTAGTGGGAGAAGGCAAAACAAATCTGAAATTATAATTCTTGAAACACCCCCTCCAAATCTGAAATAAAAGATTGTGAAAACCAAAAACATCAAACTTCCTACAAAAATTGTCGAATGTCAAAACCTTCCACCCAGAATATTCATGACCACCCAAACTTTTGCTCAGCAGAGAGGGGAGTGGATAGCTTTTCAAAACTCAGGAAGCCACAACTTTTTGCACTCCAAAAAGCAGAAGACACAAGTTTTTACACACCAAAAAGTTAAAACTCGAAGCCACAAAATTTTACAGACAAAAATCTGGAAGCCACAAGTTGGAAATCCCGCCTCCTCCGGAAAATTAGCGCTCTCTCTCTCTCTCTCACACAACACTCACATCCTCCAAGGCCAGAGCTTTGACTCTGTCCAGGTGCGACCTCAGAACGCCGATGATGAAGGGCGTGGGGCTCTCGCACACTTCCACCATGTCCAGAGGCAGCAGGGGGATGTAGACGTGCTGCCAGGAAAATGGGTACAGCAGCGCCACCAAGGCGTGAACCGTCTGCGTCAACACGCTGCAAAAGAAAAGAAGCAGAGATAGGTACAAAATATTATAAGCCATGCAATTTACCATGCACATTTGTACCAGGGACAATAAAAAGAAACTTACGACTTAGGACTTATGCGAATCAGGGCTCCCAGAAAAGAAGAGAAAGAACGAAAGAAAGAACAAATAAAAAGATAGAATGAGCATGGGAGAAAGCAAAACATTCTCTCTATCCTGAAATGATGCGTTTCAATGTTTTCTGAAACTTCCCATTCCTGAAGCATGGGTGCAACTACACAAAATGAAAAAACCTGAAAGGCCGGGGTCTAGGGGTAATGTCCCCCTGCAGCTGAAGAAAACAAAATTTATGAAGGTATTTTAGTTTGCTTTTTCCACAACTTATACAAATGCTTATTTTAAAGTGTTTGAAAAATACAGTCGACACACAAAGATCTTGTTTGACAAATTACAAAAGAAAGGAAATTCCTTTTCTGGTAACATTCAAAAACAGGAAATCCTTGTATACCAGGAAAAGTTGCACCCATGCTGATGTGGCGACAACATTAAAAATAATTTCCAATGTGTGTGCGTGTCTCTCTGTATACAGGATGGGTGGGGATAGTGTTAGAATTGCATATCTCTCATCATTTTTTTTTTCTGCCATCAATTTTGGCACAAATGTTTGATTTTTATAAGACTGGTTCCGGATAACAAGACGGCCAATCCTGAAGACTCTTTCTATCAGCTTTTTCAATCGTGATTTCAGGAGCATGCCTGAACTACTTTTTTTTGTTTTTTGTTGTCCCATCTTCTGGGCCGTACAGTGGTGTTGCTCCCATGCCGCTCATTCCAAGTCCCACAGCCACAGAATCCGAGACCAGCAGTCCAAGAGGAGCGGATCGAATCTATGTTAGGCCGTCAGGAGGCAACTGAGGAGACACTGCACTGCTGCTGAGTCACTTCGGTGGAGTTCAGTAGAGCCTGTTCAGGACACCACCTACTAAGCCCCCTACTGACGACACTATTCTCTTAGTCGCAGAGCCAGCGTGAGTGAGGTTCTCCCCTGAGATGCCTAAACTACTTTCACCCAAGAATGAGTGAGCTACACAGCCGCCAGATTGAAAGAGCAGCAGTACAGCACAGATCCCTCCAAATCACACACACACACACACACAGTGCCCCCATTTCCATTTTAATATGTGGCACGATTTGTTGATATGTTTTGCTTTTCGTAAGCTTTCCATTGTTTACTGTAAATATTTATCTGTTCCGTGTTTCTTTTTTCTATGTAAATAAGCATTATGGTTTGTGTATGGTGCGTGTGTGTTTGCATTTTGTCTTTGTTAGATGGCTTGATGAAAAAAAGCATGTATGCTTGCTTATTCAATGTCCATCTTTAAATAAAAGTTTGACTTAGACTTTGACTTTGACACCTAGCCCCTAACCCACCTGAGATGCCTGGAGCAGAGTATGAGTCGCCTCTCCATCAGCATGGAGGCAAACACCTGGATCAGCTTGTCCGTGCCCAGGTACTGCAGCAACGACTCGTAGTTCACCTGAGGCAGGGAAAACACAGGTAAAAACACATATATAAACACCTGGATCAGCTTGTCTGTGCCCAGGTACTGCAGCAACGACTCGTAGTTCACCATCGTTTAAAAGATTAAATAAAAATCAGATACCACAACAGGTAGACATAGGCAGGAGTAGGGAATGAGCCATTTCATTTCACTGAAATACTCTCAGAAATTTATTTGAGAATTATACTGCGTGATGTCTTCTTCTTCTTCTGCGTTCCCAGGCCATATGGCCATAATGGGTAAGGTATGTATGTGTCCGTTTTTCAGTTTTCACTGGTCTCCCCGATCCGTACAGCAGACACATTCTGAGTTCTGAGGAGCTCAAAGGAGAAAAATTATTTGGAAGATTTGTTCTGTTTTTTAAAGGCAGGAGAATGGGCCAATCAGTCAGAAAGATAGTAACGATAGAAAGCAAAGGGAAAAGGCAGAGTCAAAGAGAGTGACAGATTAGAGGAAGTTACAAGCACAGAACTTCAAGAAGGTGGGAGAACTATTTTTATGAAAGGCCCCCACCCCCGGTATCCTCACGGGGAGAGACTCGTGGAGGGGGCGGGATCGTCCAGCTGCCCTGTGAGTGATGTCACTATTATGTATTAACATATGTGTGAACTATCAAGTCATCAAAACTCAGAAAACAAATTGAAGAGCAAGCGCATGCAGGCAAAACTGAACGCGTCATGGTGAACCTTATGGAGGGAGGAAAACTTCCCAACAAAACTACCATGCACAACTGAAACAAAGTCATAACGATGTTAATTTTGTTATTGAGGATGATGATGGGTTTGCTCTCCTTTGGCTGTTATTCATGCAGTGCTAGGTGGTGGGTGTTATATTAAGCAACTTTGGTGGAAGGGGAGGGGGAGCTAATTAACTGAGAGTTTCCTACCTTTGTTCATTTCCATAATGATATTAGTTTACTACCGTTATGTCACTATCCAAGGATATACATACACACAGACACAGACAAGATACAGACCTACAGAGAGAGACAGACAGACAGGCATTATTCTTTCACATTTATGCACACATGTATTGATGTAAACACACACACACACACACACACTATCTTCTATGCATAAACACTTATCCCTCTCTTTTACTCTCTCTCTCTCTCCCTCTCTCTCCCTTTACTACTCACACTCTCTCTCTCTTCCCCCCCCCCCCCTTTCTCTTCTTCCTTTTTCTCTCCTTTCTACCCCCCCCCCCCCCTCCCTCTCCACCCCCATTCCCCCCAACACAAACCATCATGCAATGGCAGTGAATTTTCTCTCCCATTCCCTACTTTCCCCCCCCCCCCCCTCACTCCTTTCCCCTCCCCCCTTCCTCTCTCTCTTTCTGCCCTTCCCTGTCCTCTGCCTCCTCTCTTTCTTCAGTTCACTCACAATCCTAAATTATATCCATTCCACCAAACACAAAATCATCACACACTGGTGCCGCACCCTTTCCCTCTCTTTCTCTCACTCTCTCTTCACACACAACCCTAAATATATCCACCTAGCACAAGATCATCACACACTGGTCTGTACTGGTTCCCTCTCTTTCTCTTACTCTCTCTTCACACACACCCTATAATTAATATATCCACCTAGCACAAGATCATCACACACTGGCACCGCACCCTTTCCCTCTCTTTCTCTCACTCTCTCTTCACACACACCCTAAATATATCCACTTAACACAAGATCATCACACACTGGCACCGCACCCTTTCCCTCTCTTTCTCTTACTCTCTCTTCACACACACCCTATAATTAATATATCGACCTAGCACAAAATCCTCACACATTGGCACCACACTCTCTCCTTGAACAAAATTCTCAAAATATATAAAATCAAAGTCGAATTTCAAACTAAAAAAAAGAATTATTTAATACAAAAACCACAAACCATTGTGTGTGTGTATGTGTGTGTTTTTTTATTTTTTTTTAATTAAATCTTTCTTTTTCTCAGTCAGTGAAGACAGACTGCCAACAACACCACTGCAAATTCAGTCTGACGAAGAGCTAGGCTCGAAACTTGTCACCCAGCAAATTACCTCCTAGGATCCTTCTTCCTCCCACCCACCCAGGTTAGTGTTTACCCATAGGATCCAGCAGTCACCACCTAGTTTCTTCTTTCATTTTGGGTTGGAAATTTGACTTTGTGTTTATTTTTTGTGAATATTGATAACCCAGCAGTCGTCTACGTTTCTTCGATATTCTCTGCCTTCAAACTTACATTAACCAGACGCGGATCGGCGTGCCTTTCCAGTAACACCGTCTCCATTTCTCCGTCTTCGTCCTGTCAGCACACCATGCCGGCCACACACACAACACACACACACAACACACACGCACACACACACACACAACATACACACACACACACACGCACACACACACACACACACACACACACGCACGCACACACACACACACACACACACACACACACACACACACACACCACGCACACATCAAAAATGCAACACAAGGCAACATGCTTGGTCAATTTCCTTTAAAAAAAATTACTTTAAAGGGGCACCCTGACGGAAGTGTGCAAGAAACATGTGAAGATCACCAGAAAAACACCCTTTACAGAGATCGCAACACTCACTTCGCTTTGGTTTACTAGAAATCAAACCGTCAAATCGGCGATTCGTCCTTGGCGGAGGTGCTGAAAGTCAAATTCTTTCACCCAAAGAGAAGGAGTTTGCTATCTCTTTTCAAGTGGCCGCCTGTGTTTAGACCAAATCGTTTGCTGGAGCTTTTCGCAATACAAGCCTTTTTTATATATTTAAAAATATTTTTTATGCAGTCTAAAGGAGTCTCGCTCAAAACAAAGGAAATAGCTCCATTTTTTTTTTTTTACTGCACTACAAAAAAAGAAAAAGCATCAACCACAATGAGTGGTCTCCACCCACCCCATCTAAAATGGCTTCTCTCTCCGGCATCTCCACCAAGGAGGAATCGCCATTTGGACGGTTTAATTTCTAAGAAACCAGAGCAAAGTGAGTTTTCTGATCTTTGAAAAGGCTGTCTTTCTGGTGATCTCGACGTGCTTCTTGCAAAAACTAATCTGTCAGGGTGCACCTTTAAGAAAAGGAGAGAGAGAGGTGGGGGAGAGGGGAGGGAAAGACGCGGGTAGAAAGAGACACTTAGTAGAGCAAGGATTCAATGACATGTAAGTTTTTAAATAATTATTAGTCAATATTTAATGACTTACAAGATTGCCACCGAAGGAACGTGGGGGGTGGGGGGTGGGAGAGCAGGAAGCATGAGGAACACTTTAACCCTTTCACCGCCAAAGTCACATTTCAGCACCACAGTGATTTAACACCTATGTCACTAAAAGGCATCGAATTGGGGTCTATTATCCAAAGACCCTATTGTCTTAGTTTTGGGAAGTAAGGATAGACCTTATTTTATGTATGTCACAGGAGAATCCCCAATATTGCAGAAGGATTTTGTTCTCCACCCAGGTAAATTTAATGGACATTTTTGGCTGAAATATGGCTGGCGGTGAAAGGGTTAACTCTTATAGTACCATGTATTGTTTGACGTTCTTGGTTGTCCGTTGCATCTCAACCGACATGAGGAGGGCGACTATTTTTTTCAAGTGTTCATGCATCGGTTTAAGAGGAAGAAACAGTGGCATAAGCTCTATAAAAAAATAGACAAACTCATGGCAGGCCACTTGCCAGTGAATGTCTTTGCATTTGGTGGGAGTGTAGAGTGATGTCTTGGGCGAATGTGTTTGCCCGTGGTGTTAGAAAAGTTAAAGTAACAAAAACAAAAGTAAATCCAAACCCAAACAAAACACGAAAGTTAACAGATGGTCTTAAAGAAGGAAAAAAAAAGAAGTGAAAACAGAGGCAAAGATGCTGGAAAAAGAACAGGTTCATAAAATGCATCAAATCTTTCAAAATATCGTACACTTCCGTTTTCTTTCACGATCTGAACTGGGCGGCTACAGACACGCTGATTGAAAAAGGCTTTACTAAAAGCCGAAAACTCCCAGCTAATCAACGAAGCTTGTTGTTTTGTGCTTTATTTTATTCTATAAGAAAATCAGATATACATAGAAGAGCATAAAATCTTTCAAGGAAAAACAAATGTATTGTAAGGGAATTAAATCTTTTAAGAAAATATATGAACGTCAAAAAGCTTATCTGTCCATTTTTTTTCGAATTTAACTTGGGGAGCTAGAGGAGAATAAGCTTGTAAATCTACAAAGGGGACAATTTTGAGTTTCAATATTAACCTATTTTTCTTTCTCTACTGCTTCGCCTGAGCTAAGCACCCAAAAACAAAATATATTTTAAATCAAACATGCTTTCATGCAGTTACATCGACAGCACATAAATGACAAAAAACTGAAACAGTTAGGGAAATTGCAATTTCTGACACTCTCAAATTTGCAAAGCAAAATTAGTTCTTCAAGTGTTTGAGATAATAGCATTAAAATGTGTTTATTTTCCATGCATTCTTAAATTTTACACATCTTTCCCAAACATTCTTTACGCAATTTTAACTGAAATAACAGAACCGGCATCTGCAGATAAGCATTGAAGGATGAAGAAAGAAGCAGTAAGTAATGAGTCAAATATTACCAACTGTACAAAGCAGTTATAACAACAGCCTCTAAAATTCACGTTCCACACCTCATACCCAGTTTATTGGCCACTGCAAAGAACACCTTTTGCAAGAGTGAATGCCCTTGGTGGGTGGGGGGAAGATGGTTGAGTACTGACCAAACAAGGACGTAACTCTCGCCAATAACCGTATTTGAGGCCACTTAATGGCTGCCATTTGCAAGAGTGAATGCCCTTTTGGATACTGATCAACAAGGGCTTAACTTGTGCCGTCAAGGGCATTAATACCCCTAGTCGCAGTGGCCAATAGAGCATGCTTTTGGGGCTAAGTTGTAGTCCCAATAGACACCTCCCATCATATTTTCGAGTTGAAATCTTTCACTGAGAAGCAACATTCTGCCATTCATGCATGGGAAAGGGGTAGGGTTAGGATCAGCCTGAGGTTACTGTCGTGAAACTAAAACTGAAACCAGACTTTGAGACGGAGATTCGCAAACATGATGGGGGTGGGGGGTGTCTAAACTACAACGTTGCCGCTGTTTGCATGGATTTCAGAGCAATAATAAACGATTAAAAATTGATTACAACGAATGAATAATTCCTCAGGAAAGTACTGACCAGAGCGCGGATGTGACACACTTTTCCTGGCTTGGGCATGGGACGTCCGAAAGAAGCGGCAATCATCTCCTGAGCGTGGTCGAATGATTTGAACCTTCGTGTCTCTATCTCCGTCAACAACTGTAAAACCAAACAGATACATGGTAGGTGAATGTCTTATTACTTGTGGCAGCCAATACTGTATAATTTACTTCTGTTTGAGCGCCTTGTATAAGCTCTAAGCTTGTTGTGCTCGTTCCAATTTATGTTGCTGTTTTACTATGTGTTATTCAATAAAAATTCGTTTAAACCAATGTAAAAACATTCTCTCAATCCTGAAATGACACGTTTCCATGTTCTCTGAATCTTCCCAATCTTGAAATAGCGACGGCATTAAAAGTAATTTCCAATGTGTGTGTGTGTGTGTATACAGGATGGGTAGGGGTGGTGTTAGAATTGCATGTCAATCATATTGTTTTAATCTGCCATCAATGTTGGCAGAAATGTTTGATTTTATAAAACTGTGGATCCGGATGACAATATGGCCAATCCTAAAGACTCTTTCTATCATCTTTTTCAATCCTGATTTCAGAAGCATGCTTGAACTACTTTCACCCATGTAATACAGCTCTCTCCCTCACAATACCATTGGCTTTAACTCATTCAAGTCGTTCCGGCCATATATGTCCAGAATTAATAGATAGCTGTCAATTTTATGCATTTGCTTCAATGGAAGTAAATCTGTGTGCACATCATACCTTGGTCACTTCTAAACTCGCTTCACTCCCTTAGACCACAATTTAGCCCCTGACTTTGCTTTTGTAGTGGTTCGTTGTGAGGGAACCAATCGGTGTAGAGAGTTTTTCTATATAAAATCTAGTTTTATATGACTATATAAATTTTAAAAGTCTGATCTACCACTTCCCTATGTCTAAACCTGAAGTAAAAACCCGTAATCTTCCTTCATTTCTCCTTTTGTTTATGCATGTTTTGTTTGTGTGCATGGCTGGGGTGATTTGTGAGTCTTTTCAATAATTCAAAATCGTTGCGATGCGAATGAGTTAATCAACTGATGACAAAGGCCGATGAAATTTTAAAACAAAAAGCCTAGGAACTTCTATGGAGGTAAAACCACACATAACAGCGTAGACGAAGCAGAGTCAACTCACTTTGTTGTACATGTTGAAGGCATCGATGGGGCTGATGATGCAGATCACCTCTGGAAGACTGGCATCCCTGGGCTGCACGCACACACACATGCACGTGCGTGCACACACACACATACACACACATACACGTGAGTACACACACACACATACACACACACACACACATACACGTGCGTACACACACACACATACACACACACACATACATACAGATTCTTAAAAAAATCCTTATTAACCCCTTACATATGAATCATCAGGTTAGAGGAATAACTCTTGGATGCAGTTTTCTTCTTTTGTTGTTGTAAAGGTAAAGATGTAGCTAATTATCTTTGTTGAATAATTAATCGCAGTCATGATAAAGGCCATTATCTAATAGGACCCCCCCTATGTAGTGCAGTACACACAACAGCCGCGGAGTATTTGTCACAGTCATGCTTCATTGCTTTTTTTTCCGTCTTGCCTTTATTAATATCTTCTACTATTATTGAATGCATGTGTTTAATTATGTAAATGGATGAAAATTAGTGTTAAATATAGCAAACGATAGAGGGTGAAGTACTCAATCTTCAGAAAGAAAGGCAAGACGGAAAAACTGCAATGAACCAGGACTGTGACAAATGCTCCACGGCTGTTGTGTGTAGTGCACTACATAGGGGGTGTCCTATTAGATAATGGCCTTTATCATGACTGCGATTAATTATTCAACAAAGATAATTATCTCCAAAAGTTGATAAGATACAGCTTAATGTTTGGTAAGAAAGGCAGGTGTAAAAATGTGGGGAAGCTGAGAAAAGTAAGAGGGGGGGGGGGGGGGCACATCTTTACCTTTACCCTTTTTTATTTTTTGTGTGCTTTATAATGGTCAAGAGGGTTGTAATTATCTCCAGAAAATGTTGCTGTTTTGACAGTCAGTTCTGTTTTCTTTTCTTCTTTTTTCTAAAATATTTTCTCACAGTTTCTCCATCAGTAAAAGGGTTAGAGATGAGCAAAACATTTCTGCATTTAACAGGAGTCTGGGTCTTGAGATTAACCCTCTTGTGCCTGACACTCTGTGCTCTCTATCACCTCTGAAATCCTAGCCCAAGGGACGTCACTCCGTACAAAAGGGGGGGTAGCGTCAGAAAAATAATAAAATAAAATATACCCTAGCAGATTTTGTGTGTTTTTTTGTTTTGAATGTGTTGCCGAGATGTCTGTCTGATTTGCAAAATTAATGTTAAGATGTTATGGGGATGCATGGCTCCACAAAAAAAATCAAAATGCCAAAGTGTATTCGCAAACTGCATTCACTAGTCATTCACTGCCTACTTTTGCAGACTGTTGAAGCCTAAGACGATTGAAATGGAAATGTAGTTCAAAATCATTCACTTACCCTTTCACTTCACGATCTTATAATTCCTATCTTTCACAAAAAAAGGAATTTTCATCACTGTCATCACTCAGTGGATGCAATAACGATGTAAAAGTCGGGAAAACGCTGATGTCAGTAACACAAAAATACGACTATTCATCGCTTTCCTCAGTCAATGGACGCCATAACTGTTCGTCATCCATATTGGAAAAATCGCGAAAATGCCGAAGTCGGTCACTAATTTTCAAAAATTCATCTTTCAAACCAATTGGCCTAGAAGCCATTGCAAGCAACAGGACGGAAGTGTAATCTATAACGAAAGCGAGGCTGAAGCGCTCACGTGACTGCCATGTGATAGAAACAAAATGGAAGCGCCCAAACCGGCCACGTGGAATCCGTACGTTCCCGAACGTTCTAGACGTTTCCGATCCCAAAATTTTTTTAACGTTCCCAACTGCTCACCGGACAAGAGTTAAGTAGAATGGTTTTTTTTATCGCAAACTTTGTAAATTGGAATTGAAGTTTGCAAAACAGTTTCTGATTTTTTTTTTAACAGAAGTATAATAATGTGTCTCTCTCTCTCTCTCTCTCTCTCTGTTATCATCAATGATGCTTTGTTGCTTGTTTTATTATTTTTAAAACTTTGCCTCTCTTTCTCTGTGGATTGAATATTTTCTTCTTCTTCTTCGTCATCGATCGCTCAGTTTCCTGTCAATTATGAGCGCAGAAGCGTCATGCTGCCATTATGCGCCTCAACTAAGAAATAGCCAGGCCTAGCATGTACGTCTTTGGCTGGAGCAAATCTTGAAAAAAAGGCATCAGAATGGACCAATTAGGCAGAAAGATAGTAGGTGACAGTAAGCAAAGGGAAAAGGAAGAGTCAAAGAGAGTGACAGATTAGAGGATGTTACAAGCCCAGAACTTCCAGCGGGTGGGGGAACTATTTGCATGAATCCCTCCAGTATTCCCAAGGGGGTTGGCATACTAAAGAGATTAATATCTTACCTGCAATCTGCGACAGTAGCCGTACATGCGGTTCCCCTCTATATCAGTCAGCACAAACGAGTAGGATTCGCTGCACAGAAAAAAACCCCAAGACAAAGCCTCTATGTAAAGAGCTACACTAATGCTCTCTCTCTCTCTCTCTCTCTCTCTCTCTCTCTCTCTCTCTCTCTCTCTCTCTCTCTTTTGTGTGTATTTGTATCTTTCTTTGCCTATCTCTCTCACACACATACACACACACACACACACACACACACACATGCGTGTGCGAGCAGCACACACACACACACACACACACACACACACACACATACACACACGAGCACACACACACACATGCAAACACACAAGCATGTACACACACATACTGATACACTCACACACACACTCTGAATCACTTTTAGTGGAAGAACAACACACACACACACACACACACACACACACACACACACACACCGTACAACTGTACAAAGAGAGATGGAGACAAAGAGAAGAGAAAAACGAAGAAAAAGGGGGAGAAGGAGTTAAGGAGAGAGAGAGAGAGAGAGAGAGAGAGAGAGAGAGAGAGAGAGAGAGAGAGAGAGAGAGAGAGAGAGAGAGAGAGAGAGAGAGAGAGAGAGAGAGAGAGGCAGGCAGACAGACAGACACAAAAACGTGAGAAAAATCCTACAGACAGACATGCAGACAAACCAACAAGCACAGACCTGGTGGATGTCATGGACCCTGGCCTGAACTCCTCAGCATCGGGGAAACAGAACATGGGAACAGACATGTTGCTGTCCACCTGTCAACCACAACGCTTACACATCAAATAATCTGTGCACCTGTCAACCACAACGCTTACACACCAAATATCTGTGCACCTGTCAACCACAACGCTTACGCATCAAATTTATATCTGTGCACCTGTCAACCACAACGCCTACACATCATATATCTGTGTGCACCACAACGCTTACACATCAAACATCTGTGTGCACCTGTCAACCACAACGCTTACACATCATATATCTGTGTGCACCACAACACTTACGTATCAAATATCTGTGCACCTGCCAACCACAACGCTTACACATCAAATATCTGTGCACCTGTCAACCACAACACTTACTATCAAATATCTGTGTGCACCTGTCAACCACAACGCTTACACATCAAACATCTGTGCACCTGTCAACCACAACCCTTACATATCAAATATCTGTGTGCACCTGTCAACCACAACGCTTACACATCATATATCTGTGTGCACCTGTCAACCACAACACTTACACATCAAATAATCTGTGCACCTGTCAACCACAACACTTACGTATCAAATATCTGTGCACCTGTCAACCACAACGCTTACATATCAAATATCTGTGTGCACCTGTCAACCACAACGCTTACACATCAAATATCTGTGCACCTGTCAACCACAACGCTTACACATCATATATCTGTGTGCACCTGTCAACCACAACACTTACACATCAAATATATGTGCACCTGTCAACCACAACACTTACGTATCAAATATCTGTGCACCTGTCAACCACAATGCTTACACATCAAACATCTGAGTACATGTCAACAACCCTTATGCATGAAATATCTGTGCACCTGTCAACCACAACGCTTACACATCAAACATCTGTGCACCTGTCAACCACAACGCTTACACATCAAACATCTGTGCACCTGTCAACCACAACGCTTACACATCAAACATCTGTGCACCTGTCAACCACAACGCTTACACATCATATATCTGTGTGCACCTGTCAACCACAACGCCTACACATCATATGTCTGTGTGCACCTGTCAACCACAACGCTTACACATCAAACATCTGTGCACCTGTCCGTAAAATACAATAAATAAGTTGCATGGTACTGTTCAACAAAAATATTTTTTTGTCCATAAAGGAAAGAAATATATTAAAAATACTACAAAGAACATACAGCCAAAATATTTTAATAATAATAATAATAATAACAGTACATTTATACAGCGCTTTACCTTAGATGAGCCCAAAGCGCTTTACAATCAATTATTCATCAACAGATAACAAAAAACAACATTCAAGAGTGACACCAACCACCAACAGCGCATATGCAAAGCAACTCTCTCTCTCTCTCTAACACACACGCACACACACACGCACACACACACACACATAAACACACAATTATTGACGCCAACTCGTTCATACCCCATTCGGTAAGCCACAGCAACTGAGCCGCATGGACTGACCACATACACCAACACACATACACAAACACCCTCACACACAACGTACGCACGCAGACAGACACACAGACACGCACACACACACACGCATGCACACACAACCCACAAAACCAAAATACACACAAGCACACATTCAATTTTAAAGAAGAAATGTTTGGTTGTATTTTTTTTTTAATCTAAGATCTCTAGATTTAGTCACTGAACTAAACAGCTCAACTTTCAGCTGTGAACAAGACATCTCTCTTCTCACCGACTGTGGGAACTTGTGCAGGATGAAGGGGGTGTACCCCGGGTCATCCGTCTTGGCGCTCAGCCCCACGATCATGGCGTACTCAAACAGCTGGGGGTAGATGGTGTCCAGGATCTCCCGCGCCTTCTTCACGCTCTGGTACTGAACACAGCAAACCAACCATGATGATGGTACAGTGGAACCTCCCTTATAAGACCTCATTTTGGATGATTTTTGAAGAGAGGAATATTTTTTAACTCTTTGATTTCTGTATTTCGAGAAGTTTCAACTACTGTTCATTCCTGAGAACCTCTTTAGCTGCTGATAAATTTTATCCCGTTGATTCCTACGGGCCTCTTTTGCTCGTGATATCATGCAACATGATGCAACTGTTTTTACATTGCTCTTCTATAATTGCATTGCAATGAGGGTTTATTTTCCCTTTTCTTACTGGGGCAGGTATTGTTTGTGAAAGAGAAACAGGCTGCTGAAAACATGCCGCATATTCACAATAACATAACACCCCTTTATACAGTTTTACTCTCTCTGGAAACCCAGGAATAGGGAGATAGAGAGCTCTATAAAGCTAGGAATCTGCAGTTGCTCCCATTCAACCTCAAAAGAGGTTCTCAGGAACGAAAGAGTTAATACTTACAAAAAAGGCAATGTCGCAGAGAAGTAGGTCTTATGTGGGAGAGAGTCTTATAATGGGAGGTCTTCTTCTTCGATTGCTCAGACAGTTTCCTGTCAATTATGAGTGCAGATGCGTCATGCTGCCATTATGTGCCTAACTAAGAAATAATTAGGCCCAGCAAGTCCAACTTCGGCAGGAGGAAATCTTTTTGACAGTGTTTCTTGAAAAAAGGGCACGAGAATGGACCAGTTAGGCAGAAAGATAATAGATGACAGTTAGCAAATGGAAAAGGCAGAGTCAAAGAGTGACAGATGAGAGGAAGTTACTGTGAAGCACATAACTTCCAGAAGGGTGGGGGGAACTATGAATACAAAAGACCCCCACCCCCACCCCACCCCACCCCCCCCGCCCCCGGTATCCCCGCGTGGACACACACACACACACCTTTTCTCTCTTGAATCCCCCATTCTTTTCCCTGACATTGGCAACAACGTGGACCACGTTATCTTCTTCTTCTGCATTCCCAGGCCATAAGACCATAATGGGTAAGGTACGTATGTGTCCGTTTTTCAGTTTTCACTGGTCTCCCCGCTGTGTACAGCCGACACATTCTGATTTCGGAGGAGCTCAAAGATTGGAAGATGTTTTTGGAAAAAAGGCAGGAGAATGGGTCAATAAGTCAGTAGATGATAGAAAGCAAAGGGAAAAGGCAGAGTCAAACAGAGTGAAAGACAAGAGGAAGCTACAAGCACAGAACTTCCAGAAGGTGGGGGAACTATACGAAAGAAACCCCCCGGTATCCCCACAGGGGGACACACACACACCTTTTCTCTCTTGAATCCCCCATTCCTTTCCCTGACATTGGCAACAACGTGAACCACTTTACAATAATACTCCACTGGCAGTTCAGCAGGGCTCCAAGGGAGCCCCATTTGGGGGTCTATGAAGCACTAAAATTCTAAAGGACCCTCTAAAAGAATGTGCCGGGGGTCCCAGGGATGCGCTAGAAACAATTATTTTTAGCATTCGCAATGCCACTGGGACCCTCTATCCTGCCTCTAGGACCCTCTATACTGTAAGTGAAGGAATCCCTGGGACCCCTTAGTGTTTTGCGGGACGATTGGGAGCCCTGAGTTCTGTACTAAGCGTCGACCCCTGGTGAAAGGGGTCGTGCGAACGAACTCACCGTCTTCAAGCGCACAGTGGAGCAGTATGTCACTCGTCGTTTGATCTCCTTCACATCAACAGTGCTGTCCTCAGCGTCCACTGCAAAGAGAAACATTACAGTATATAAAATGTTCAATCTTTTTCTTTTTTTTGGGGGGGGGGGCGGGCACAGGGTAAGTTAGGGGGTGTGGGCACACTTGGAAAACCTAGCTATCAATTTGGCCATACCAGGCAGCGGGATTTCTCCCTGCTCTTACCGACTTTGAACTGCTGTGGGATATTTACGTGCATAAAGCGCACGGGTCAGACTAGCTTTAACCCTTTTGTCGCCAGCCATTTTTCAGCTCCAAAATACCATTTTTAACTTAACTGGGTAGAGAAAATGTTTTATCTGCAATATTGGGAATTCCTCTGTGACATGCATAACATTAGGCCCATCCTTACTTCCCCAAATCAAGAAAATAGGGTCTACCGATTACAAGCCCTGATTTGATGCCTTTTAATAATAATAATAATAATAATAGTGAATCATTTACATAGCGCATTCCTCCACCAATGTGGAGCTCTATGTGCTTCACCAAAAAAAAAATTAAAAGCAACAAATTCAACAACAAAACGAAATAATCGCTCACGCACATGCAAATAGGCATACACATACACACCCCACCCACACATACACGCACGTACACACATACACACACGCACACGCACACGCACACACACACTCACACACACACACACACACACACACACACACACACACACACACACACACCGTTACCATCACCACCACTCACCCCACCCAAAAATGACATTGGTGTTAAACCATTGTGGTGCATAAATGCGACATTGGTGGCGAAAGGGTTAATTAAGTTCCCATTCGAAGAACTCGACATTCAGTTCGATTTTCATGTCAAACTAGAAAGAAAGGGTGAGGCCGGGATTCGAACCCGGGTCACTCACGCTGCAGTCACGCATTACATTTGGCAGGGGAACATCTGAACCACTCCGCCACCTTTCTCTCTAATCTATCACTCTCTTTGACTCTGCCTTTTCCCTTTGTTTACTGTCATCTACCAACTATCTTCCTGCTTAACTGGTCCATTCTCCTGCCCTTTTTCCCAGAAACTCTTATAAAGATCTTCTCCTGATGAAGACTGACATGCTGGGCCTAGCTATTTATTAGTTAGGCGCATAACGGTAGCATGACGCATCTGTGCTCACAACTGACAGGAAACTGTCTGAGCGATCAACGGAGAAGAAGAAGAAAATGATCAAACCACAGAGAAAGAAAGGCATCATTTAAAAATGTTTAAAACAAGCAACAAAGCATCACTTGGTTTTCTTCCTTGTGAAATAATGTGCCCAAAAAAAGTTTAAAAAAAAAGAAAAGCATCACTTGGTGATAAGAGTGAGTGAGTGAGTGAGAGAGAGAGAGAGAGAGAGAGAGAGAGAGAGAGAGAGAGAGAGAGAGAGAGAGAGAGAGAGAGAGAGAGAGAGAGAGAGAGAGAGAGAGAGAGAGAGAGAGAGAGAGAGAGAGAGAGAGAGAGAGAGAGAGAGAGAGAGAGATGGATACTGAAAAGAAGAGAGACAATAAGATGAAGTTTAAGAGATGAGCAATATGAGAGGGGGGGGGGGGGGGGGAGACAGAAAGAAAGATCGGGAGAGAAAAAAACAACTGAGAGAAACAGAGAGGAGGGATAAAAGAAAGAAAGAATAAGAGAAAATGAGAGAGAAGGAAGTCAGAACTCGGAACTAAGAACTCAGAATGATTTTAATGTACATTGGCCATGGGCCACAATACATTGTTATGGGAGGGGGGGGGGGGGAGGGTTAGTATATTAATACTATAATAATTATATTAAACTTCATTCAAACATCTAAAGAAATTAAACTAATCAAAAGGAATACAGTACACAAAATCAAATGACATAAGGAAGAGAGAGACAGGTAGAAACACCATGGTGCGTGGGTGACTGGGAAATAGTGTGGGTGACTGAGCTGACTTCTTCTTCTTCGTTCGCTCAGACAGTTTCCTGTCATATGAGCGTAGATGCGTCATGCTGCCGTTATGCGCCTAACTAAGAAATAGTTAGGCCCAGCATGTCCGACTTCGGCTGAAGAAATCTTTGTAAGAATGCATAGAAAAAAGGCAGGAGAATGGACCAGTGAGATAGAAAGATAGCAGATAACAGTAAGCAAAGGGGAAAGGCAGAGTCAAAGAGAACGACAGAATTAGAGGAAGTTACAAGCACAGAACTTCCAGAAGGTGGGGGAACCATTTGTACAAAAGACCCCCCGGTATCCCCACGGGGGAACTGAGCTAACAAAGGTTTGATAAATATTGGTCTGCAAACATTTTGAGGATGTAAAAGATATTCGTAAATTCAGGTAAAATGAGTCTTGCTTGAGACATCGGGTAAAACATTTTTTCCATTTTTTTAAGTATGATTCAGTTCAGTTGGTTAGATATTTTACATTCCCAACCAAACAAACACACGAAGAAACACACACAAAGGCTCTGGTTTTGATTCTAAAATATTTGCATTTTAAGGAACTGATATGTAACACACACATAAAAACAACAAAAATAAAAAGTTGTTTATCAATAATCTTTAACCTTTATGGGAAGAGAACAACATTGTGCATGTTTAAGAGCTGAAATTGACATTGCAAGCTTTAAGTTAAATACTGTGAGAATATGTACGTGCAAGCGTGTGTGTGTGTGTGTGTGTGTGTGCGTGTGTGTGTGTGTGCGTGTGTGTGTGCGTGTGCATGCGAGAGAGAGAGAGAGAGGGTCTGTCGGTCTGTGTGTTTGAGTGCACATGTACGTGTGGACCAGTAAGTGTATGTATGTTTGCCTGCATGTATATATATACATGTGTTCCCGCATGATTACAGGTGTGTCGTACAACCACATATTCAACATGCATAGCGCCATGTGTTAGACAAATATTTTTAACAACAAACAAATAATAGCTTATAAAGGGAAACAAACATACCAACAACAAAACATCAAATTTTGTTTATAAATATCAAGTACCATTATCTGATGATTAACCCTTTCAGTCCTGCCTATTACCATACGTATTAGTTGCGCATGCGCTGCCGGTTTGCCGCACAATGTTTGAATGCGGCACAACTGTGAATTTACTTAGCAGCGACGTATATAGGGAGAAAGGTGGCAGAGTGGTTAAGATGTTTGCCTGCCAAATGTAATGCGTGACTGCAACGTGAGTGACCCGGGTTGGAATCCCGGCCTCGCCCTTTCTTTCTAGTTTGACAGGAAAATCGAACTGAACGTCCAGTCCTTCGGATGGGGACTTAAAGCTAGTCTGACCCGAGCGCTTTACGCACGTAAAAATCTCACAGCAGTTGAAAGTCGGTAAGAGCAGGGAGAAATCCTGCTGCCTGGTATGGCCAAATTGATAGCTAGGCTTCCCAAATGTGCCCACACACCCTCCTCACCCTGTGCCCCCCAAAATTTAAAAAAAAAAAAATTGGGTAGGCACTGCACTTGCAGCGACGCTCTCTCCGAGGGAGAGCAGCCCAAATTTCACAGAGATAAGTCTCTGTGACTAGAATATACCAAATACCAAATATATGTCAGTGGCAAGTACTGAAGCATTATAGAGGATGTATGTTGCTGGCACTGAAGGGGTTAAACATTCATAGCTTTTAGTTAGCCAAGCAGCAGTTAAAAATGTATTACCCGAGTACTTGATTTTCAACAAAGACATACTGAACAAACCACACATGATATCATGCCACACAAATATACCCGTACTTGCCCAATACAAGTAAATCACAATTCAAGGTTTGATACAAATTCAATGCAAAATATGTGATATCATCGGTAAAATTCAAAAACCTCGTAGCTCAATTTTGGTAGTTTTGAGAAACATGAAAAAAAACTTTAAAAATAAACCGTGTTGACCACAATTGATTAACTATGATGAATATGTTGTTCAAGACATTGCGAGTTTATTCAAGCATTTTGTTAAAATTACTGTTTTTCTTTTTTAATACTTGAAAAGAATGGTGGATTTCTGTTTTTGTCCTTAACTAGATCTGAATTTGGGACTTACCAAGTTTTTCTTCTATTTTCATAACTTCATTTACCCAAGAGAGAAAGTCGTTAGAGATACAAGCTTTTGGTGGAAGGCGGCAGGAAAAATTAGAGAGCTGACTATGTATCTAACTCAAAAACCAAAAAAATCGAGATACAAGGTTTTTGAATTTCACCGACAATATGCATAAAATTAAAAATGAAAGAAAGTGCATGTGCTAACGTAGAATATACCGGTGACTTGCTTAGTTCTAAAGGATGGATGAGTGGGTTGATGGTAAGATGGCATGAAAGGTGAGAAGGGGAGGGGGGATTAGGAAGAAGGTGGTAATGGGTGGGAAGGGTACAAAACTGACTGAGTGACCAAGTAAGAAAGATGACTGGCGTAAAATGTACACTCTAACGTAGACAGAGCACCTGCATTCATGAGCTCTTGCTTCAAATTTAGAGAAAATTAATGTGTTCAAAATAGCCTTTTTTTGCATTCCAGATAGAATTTGAACTTCAAAAAAGGTAAGACTAAGAAGATGCCAATATCCAACACATGATGGACACACACACACACACATACATTAATTATCAATTCATCACTTACTATTAGAATGCCCAGTATTGCTCTCTAAATATCGAATGACCAATATGGACTTTTTTTCGTAAGTATGATAATACCAAGGATATTTTAAATGACGCAGAAATTGACATTACTGTAATTGCAAAAGCAATGCTGTCCTCAACTATTGGAAGACTACTGTAGAGGTTTTCTTTTACTTTTTTTAATATGTCGTTCTTATGCATGTTATTTTACCTTTTTTTTTTTTTTTTTTTTTTTCCTCCCCAAAATGTTTGCATGCTGTCTAAAATCACGATCTATGTGAAAAGACATTAAATTAAAGATTCATTCATTCACACACACACACACACACTTCCAGATGATATCTTACATAACCATTGTTATGGGTTAACAAAAATGCATACACGCACATACATGTACATATGGCAAATTACACCAAAGACAATGCATTACATAAGCAGGTTTATCACCTACATTGGAAGTCAAGTTAATTCTCATTCACAGAGAGCCATGAGAAAAGCAAGGGGTTATTTGCTTATTTATTCACTTATTTTATCTTGTATTATCTTGTACTTTTTTGCATACCGTAAAATGCAGACTATAAGCCACAACCCTTTTGCTCAACTTTGGCCCATGCGGCTTATATACTGATGCGGCTTATCTGTGGATGTTTTCAATTCTATTTTTATCAGAATAATTACATTTGTTTCCAGCCCCATTCTCCAGTCTATTTTGAGCTTCTTTTGAGCTCTTAAAATTGGTTTTGACAATTAATTGATTCAAATCCCATGTTTAAAGTGTTAAAGAGTATCACATACTCATGTTGTAATAAAAGAATGTGCATGTGTGTTCATTATCTGTAATAAAGCAGGCAAAATCTACTGCTTTTTGCTTTAACTTTACATCCTTTTTGCAAACATCATTTTCTCTGCGGCTTATAAACTGATGTGGCTTATATGTGAATAAATACCCCATATTCTGTCAATTTACGGGATGCAGCTTATATACAGTGTGTGTTTTATAGTCCAGTTTTTACGGTAATATTCTGTCAATTTAAGGAATGTGGCTTATATACAGGTGCGTCTTATAGTCAAGATTTACAGAAATATTCTGTCAATTTAAGGGATGCGGCTTATATACAGGTGCGTCTTAGAGTCCAGTTTTTACAGTAATATTCTGTCAATTTAAGGAATGTGGCTTATATACAGGTGCGTCTTATAGTCAAGATTTACAGAAATATTCTGTCAATTTAAGGGATGCGGCTTATATACAGGTGCGTCTTAGAGTCCAGTTTTTACAGTAATATTCTGTCAATTTAAGGAATGTGGCTTATATACAGGTGCGTCTTATAGTCCAGTTTTTACGGTATTCATTTCCTTTCTTTCTTTTTCTCTACTTTTATGCCACATGGTCAAGTCATCCTTCTGTACAACACAGGACTTTTAGACATACATTTGTTTTGCATACCACTATACAAGCATGTACAGTATTTTTCGCACTTCTTCTTCTTCTTCTTCTTCGTTCGCTCAGACAGTTTCCTGTCATATGAGCGTAGATGCGTCATGCTGCTGTTATGCGCCTCACTAAGAAATAGTTAGACCCAGCATGTCCGACTTCGGCTGAAGAAATCTTTGTAAGAATTAATGGAAAAAAAGGCAGGAGAATGGACCAGTAAGTTAGAAAGATAGCAGATGACAACAGTAAGCAAATGGAAAAGGCAGAGTCAAAGAGAGTGATGGATTAGAGGAAGTTTACAAGCACAGAACTTCCAGAAGGTGGGGGGAACTATTTGTACGAAAGACACCCACCCCCGGTATCCCCACGGGGGAATTGTTCGCACTATAAGGCGATGCTTTTCCCCCAGACTGAGACCCCTGCACCTTATGATGTGACTAATAAAATAGTAAGAAACCATAATAACAAAATCTGAATTTTGTGTAAAATTTGGGGGGGGGGGGCGCCTTATAATGAGGTGCGCCTAGTAGTCCGAAAAACATGGTATGTTCAGCTTTTTGTGTGTGCTTACTAATACAGCATTGTTAAGTACTAAAGTTTAATATTACATATGCAGCGTTAACACACACACACACAATTCTGAATGAAGCTTTATACTACTCCTTGCCGACACGAAAGGGTGATAATTTTAGGCCTGAACTGCCGATGCCCCCTGGCGATGAGTCAGGAGCAGATAATTTTGTTTGACTATATACAACTAGTTCACGACAATCTTAAGTAGGTGGCGTTCACATCTCAGGTCATGAGACAGGGGCAGAGAATTTTCGGTATAAAGCATCATTGCAATGCAATCACTTGCAATGATGTGATAGTAACTGCATGGCGCTTTGTGTGCTTCAGAAGACAGATTCTCCTGAAAATGTATGAAAGAATCTAGTGAACACTAGAAGAAGTTTTGTCTGTAACTAATACGAATGCAAGAGGATTAAAAGGCCTTGAATGACAAATACATGGGTGCTTCTACAAAATCCTGGAAAACCTGAAAGACAGAGATCCAGGGTCTGCCTAGACCCTGGCGGGGCACAAGGACAGCATCCCTGTTGCCGTGTTGGAAAGTAAAGGGGGCAAAACCCAGCCCTCTTCAAGCTAAAGGAAAACTACAATTTCAACCACTTCGCTGCCACAGGAAATCTGATAAATTGTCGATTTTCTTATTATAAAGTCTAAAACAAATCTGTTAGACTCAATCTGAGAAAATGGTCTAGAGATATAATATCTTTCCTGGCTTACCTAAGCCAAGAACCATCATCCCAGGACTATGACATCGAAAGTTATGACATCATCAATGACATCATACACTATGAGACTAGTAGCAGGCATGGAAGGGGTTAAAAGGAAAGGGAAGGCTCTCCCTGAAGCAAAGTACAAAGCTAAGGCATGACATGCAAAATGCCAAGTGCTGGCAGGGACAGAATATTGAAGACTTAGAGTCAAAACGGAGTATCTTTAGATAGTCCATTGACTTAATAACGATGTCATTGCAAAAACTAAGAACTTGTATTAAAAAAGACTGAAAATAATACAATATAGGGATTATGCTTTTTACATTTCTACAGTCTTTTTTTATACAAGTTATTAGTTTTCGCAATAAGTTCAATAATACGTCAACAGACTATCTAAAGATAGTCCGCTTTGACTCCAAGCCCTCAATTTTAAAAAAAATTTTTTTTATATTTTTTTATATTATGGGAACGTGAGAAAGGGAGGTTGTTCCTCAATTTCTTAATCGTCTGACAGTGGCAGAAGCCACCTGAATTCAGGCATGTAACTTGAAGAGAAGCACCCATGCATGTGCCAACAAAAAATTAGAAGCAGATGTTGAAAAGCCAAGACGATCACCACAGATTGTCATCATATTGTTATCAAATACATCAAAAGTGAAAAGGGAATGGGAAAAGTGAAAAGAAGCAACAAAAACAAACAAGCATTACATGCTTCTTTAATGTAAGAGATGAAATCTGCAACAAAACAAACAAGAACTACATGGGTAAGTAGTGAAGAAACACTGGGGTGCAAAATGAACATGTCAGTGTTAAAGGTGAACCCTGACAGATGTGTTTTTGTAAGAAACACGTCAAGATCACCAGAAAGACAGCCTTTTCAAGGATCGGAACACTCACTTTGCTCTGGTTTCTCTTCTTTGTAGTGCAGTAAAAAAACAAAACAATTGGAGCTATTTCCATTCTTGTGAGCGAAACTCCTTTTGGTAAACTGTAAATAAAAAGACTTGTATTGTGGACATTTTGTGATTTTTATCCAAGCAACTCAGGCAGCCATTAGAAAAAAGAAGGCACATGCCTTCTCTTTCACTGAAAGAATTAGACTTCCAGCACCTCCGCCAAGGAGGAATTGCCAATTTGACGGTTTGATTTCTAAGAAACCAGAGCGTTGCGATCTATGTAAAGGGTGTTTTCCTGGTGATCTCGACGTGTTTCTTGCAAAACCTCATCCGTCAGGGTGCCCCTTTAAGTTTGAAACAAATCAAACAAACAGTAATCAACAAACAGTCCGCCGTTTTAATAAACCTTTATTATCCTAACAAGACACACTGTGCTAAACGTGCTGTTTCTGTGCTTTGAAAATTGTATTTATTTGTTTTATTTGAACAAGTTATTGCCTGATAATCACTAAAATCACAACTACGAATAGTTTTGAAGCTATATGTTTTCTATTTCTTCATCCATTACAATTTGTTTTATTTGAACAGTTATCGCCTAATAATCACTAAAATCACAACTACGAATAGCTTTGAAGCTATGTTTTCTATTTCTTCATCCATTACAATTTATTTTATTTGAACAGTTATCGCCTAATAATCACTAAAATCACAACTACGAATAGCTTTGAAGCTATATGTTTTCTATTTCTTCATCCATTACAATTTGTTTTATTTGAACAGTTATCGCCTAATAATCACTAAAATCACAACTACGAATAGCTTTGAAGCTATATGTTTTCTATTTCTTCATCCATTACAATTTGCTTTATAAATAAAAGAAACCTGCTCTTCTATTAAAATAAAAAAACTTCAAAAAAAGTAAACAAGCTTTTCACAAATTATAAAGCGAGTTATTTTATAATGACTAAAAGGTGCAAATGATGTCAAAGTTAATTGTTATAGATTTCACTGGTGTTAGAAACTCATCATGCTTGCACAGCATGCAACGTGCTTTGTCATTTGTATTTCTTGTTTGGTGGCTTGATGTTAAAGCGTTGCCATCATTTTCGGTGAAATTTAACTGTAATCAATCCCAGCATTTAAATAACCATACCATGTTTGCCTCTGTGGACGATATCTAAACAAGATATTTATAAATAAAAAAATTAATGTATCAACAAACAAACAATGGCCATATTTAAATATTTTAGTTTTTGTTTGTTTTTTCAAAGAGTTGCTCTCCCCAAGTTCTTCACCCACTGGTGTTTTACGTCCTGAAATGGACTCTGCCAGTATAAAACTTCAAGATCAAGATCAAGATCAAAAAGCAGACTGGAGTCTAGAATGTGCCTAAGATGCTATATATTTTACACACAACCTCAGTTAAGAATCCTATCATTTATCAAAATGAAATGTTTTATGACAAAGAGTCAGAACTAACTTGATCTCCAAGGCAAAGTATCACTGTATCAAACCAGAATCTGTGAAAACCAAAACCTGCAACACTTATTTAAATCACAAGGTTCACAAGTCGTGTCCAATTTCCATAGGCCAAAAAGTTGAATCAGCCTGTGTTGTTGTTGTTGTTGGCGTACCCTGGCTAAAATAAACCCTCTAGGGATCATCCCAACAGCACAAGCACTTGAACACTATGGTACAAGTGCATCAGCTACGGATGAGAACATTATGTGTGTGACCATTTTTGATTAACCCGCCAAGTGGGCAGTCACACTCCGTCTTGATGATGAGACTGATGATGTTATGCTAGGAGCTTGTCATGGCTAAAGACAATCCCCGCATAACTATGCAGAACATAGCAACATGTTGATGTAGCCTTGGTGTTCTAGCCTATGCCAATTGGTCTGACACAGCCTTAAGCCAAGGCAAGGATTCTGTATTCAGTATTTAATCCTTTTCAGAGTTCAATAATTAGGTATTAGGTATTAGGTACTTTATAGTCACAGAGGCGTCTCTGTGAAATTCGGGTTGCTCCCACCTGGAGAGCGCGTCGCTGCCAGAGGCGCGCCACCCAATCTTCTTTTTTTTCTACTTTTTTTTGCATGCGATTTTTGTCACTGATGGGGGTGGGGGTAAATTTTGACCAAATGACAACTTTTTCGTTGCCACTGGGTTTAACGTATGCTAAGTGCATGGGCACACGGGACCTCGGTTTATCGTCTCATCCGAAAGACTCCACGTTCAGACCGTTAAGGCCTAGTGCAGAATGAGAGGAAAAAATCCCCTGTATCCACTAGGCCAGACCCTGAATACTTTAACAGAGGATTTCAAAAGTATTGCACACAGTGACACGCCAAAAGAAAACAACAAAAAGGGTAACAAAAACGATGAAACTCCATGCTTTAGTCTGAATATGGAAACACACATCAACAAATTAAAAAATTTTAAAAGATGAAAAAATCAGCTAAATGTAAATCGTGAACATGATCTTTTGACAATGTTCACCTGGATAACTTTTACCATAATTTGCGGACTATAAGCCAGAACTTTTTTTTTAAACACCCCTCCCTAGCGGCTAGTACAGTGCCGCGGCCTAAACATTACCAAAAGTGAAAGTAAACTCAACTCAGTGGCATCCTTGATTCAGACCTTTGATCTGTGGCCTTGTTCACGGTTGATGGCAAAACAATCACCTTGATTTCGGTATATTTCTCACAAAAT
This sequence comes from Phymorhynchus buccinoides, assembly GCA_017654935.2. Taxonomy (NCBI): domain Eukaryota; kingdom Metazoa; phylum Mollusca; class Gastropoda; order Neogastropoda; family Raphitomidae; genus Phymorhynchus; species Phymorhynchus buccinoides. The sequence continues at coordinate 33,908,141 of CM065701.1, forward strand.
GATGATCTGCTTCGCGGTCCGACACTTTCGTTTTGGCAGTCAACACACCCGCGATCAAGTCTAGACTCAACCGGAAGCGGACATTGTGCATTATGCTTCAACGTGGCTTATGCTTCAACGCGGCTTATGCTTCAACGCGGCTTATGCTTCAACGCGGCTTATGCTTCAACGCGGCTTATGCTTCAACGCGGCTTATGCTTCAACGCGGCTTATGCATTACTTTTTTAATATATTTTGTTGAAGTAGGGGGTGCGGCTTATATTACGAAGCGGTTTTGTAGTCTGTGAATTACGGTACATAAAAAGTGCAGTTTTTTTATAAAGCAGGCCCCAGATGGTAAGCATGTGGTCACTTCTTGGTGAACAGTGAAATCTTATTACCATTTAAACACAGCACTGGCAGAAAAGCGAGATGCATGTCATGGAGACATATCACACTATATACATTCCATTTATTCCAAAATTATCTCCTTCTTTACTTTGGCCCATTGCCCCCGGTGATCAAACGGACAGCACTAAAACTATTTTCAAACAGACAGACACGAAATGAAGACCAAGAAAGGCTTACTGGAATCGTCCTCCGTGGAAGGTGGGGGCACATTGGCGTTGTCTTGGTCCCCTTCATCGGACACAGAGGGACCCCTGAACACCACCTGAAGGGCTTCGTACGCCTGGTTGATCTTCTGCTTCACCTTGAAACACACACACACACACTTTGTCAAGGTATCGTGCAAGGTAATGTTTCTCTATAACGTTTGCTTATTAGTGTATTGTATTGTATCATTGGACCATGAGCGTATTTGCACCTGTGTGTTCGAACACACCACAAGAGACTAGGTATGCATGTTTTGGTATAGTTATAGGATATACTGTATGTTTGTGTATGTGTGTGAGTACGTGAACGAGCTGTTCGTTTGAGTTTTAAATTTTTTCGCATGTTCTTCAATCTACTGTGAACATGCCTGTTGCTATTTTATATTCTTTTTATGCATTTTTTACTTTCTTTTTGTTTTCCTTTTCTTGTTATTTGGCTTTTCTTTTTCCCCTCGAGGGCATGGTGTAAAGAAGCTTGAGCTTATCCGTTTACCCTCATTAAACATTTGTATTCGTATTCGTAAGGTAACACACTAAGTGTACGTACACACATAAAAGTATGTAGAAGTTCTGTGTAGAAACCCCGTAAATAAGTAAAAGAAAGAAGGAAAAAAATAAGCGCACACGTTTCCGTGCTGAAACGTGCGCTTACTTTTTTCCTTCTTTCCTTTATTTATTTAAGGCTTTCCGTGGGGAACTTCCGCGCATAGCTGTACTAAATGTTAATCTGTGGCCTCAAAAATATTACATGGAGACAACTTAACACTAGTTAAGATTATGATACAGACAAACCCCTATTTTACGACCCTCTGTTAAGCGACCACCTCTCATTTGAGACCGGATTTGATGGCACGGATGCATTTTACTATGTAAATGACCTCTCTTAAACGACTTCCTCTAAAACGCGACTTACGACCGCCATTTTGTTGGTATTTACGACCGTTGTTGTCGTCTGCATAGACTTCGAGCAAAGGGAAACAACCACGGTCAAGGGCCTGAAAGCGGAGTCGCTTCCCATTGTTGTAGAAAAGATGGCGGAAAGCGTAGGAAAAGCACGAAAACCACTGACTTTGAAAAAGAAAACCACTAACTTTGGACGACAGTGGAGGTGATTAACAGAAGTCGGCGAAGTGAAACTGTAATACATCGATTGCACAATCCTATGGAGTTGGAAAGACCCAAATCCAGTTTTAATATGTCATTGTATGTGTGCATGAAGAAGAGAGTATGAACTGTGCTGAACTTTTTCTTTCTACGGCTGCCAGTGAAAACCTCCGTCATACGACCCCTCCAATTTACGACCGATTTTTCCGGACATTTTGGAAGTCTTAAAATAGAGGTTTGTCTGTAATAGCATATATACACATGGGTGCTTCTGCAAACCTGGGGTCCAGGGGCTGAAGGAAACTGAAGGGAAAAAATGCTAATTTAATCCTTTCGCCGCCAGCTATTTTTCAGCCCCCAAAAAGCATTAAACTTACCTGGGAAGAGAAAAGAATATATTTGCAATATTGCAAATTCCTCTGTGACATGTATAACATTAGGCCTATCCTCACCTAAAAGAAAGAAGAAAATAGGGTCTTCAGATGACAGGTCCTGATTTGATGCCTTTTAGTGACATGGGTGTTAAACCATTGTGGTGCAAAAATGCGACATTGGTGGTGAAAGGGATTTGACAGGCCAAGAGTTCTAATCAAAGTATGATAGCTCAGGAATGACATGGGCGGTGACAAGCGGTGGCAGGGACAAAAGGTGGGAAGGTGAGAAAGGGAGGTTACTCCTCTATCTCTTTAACTCTTTCACCCCGTACTAATTCCCAGTAGCTTTTCACCACATAGTACTTAGAATCGACAATTTTCATCTCTACTTTTGCTTACTTTGTTTGCATACCAAGTGTGAGTGTTTGGTATTGTTGGACAGAACAAGTCTCTGGCTATATATATAACTACATCAAATTTCTTTGACTATGCTTTCCATCTTCACACCAGAAATACAAACGTACCCATCTTGTTCCTATAGTGGGGGTTTTCCTCTTTGCCACTACTGGCTGCGCTTTCAGTTAGTCTTTTCAAAAGCTTCTTGTGACGAATTTAGCCCAGTTTTGCTCAAGGGAAAGCACCCTGAAGACAGATAACTGATTGCTGGATATGATTAAATAAAGGGTTTTTTCCCTTAGACAATACTTAGACGTGCACTGTTCATAATCACAGTCAAAGTCACCACACATATATGCGTGCTGCGTACTGAATGGAGGAAGCTTCTACCACGCATATGTGCTTGCTACGTAGTGAAAAAGTTAAAACCTCAGGGCTCCCAATCGTCCCACAAAACACGGGGTCCCAGGGACTCCTTCACTTACATTATAGAGGGTCCTAGAGGCAGGATAGAGGGTCCCAGAGGCACAGCGAATGCTAAAAATATTTTTTCTAGTGCATCCCTGGGACCCCCTGCACATTCTTTTAGAGGGTCCTGTAGAATATTAGTGCTTCATAGACCCCCAAATGGGGGTCCCTGGGAGCCCTGAACCTGATCTGCAGGCAGAGGCAACTGTAAAAACAAAACAAAACAAAACAAAACCACAAAAAAACCAATTGAATTCAGGCACACAGCCTGAAGAGCAGCACCCAAGAACAATAATAATCATAACATAATACTGTGACACAAAATCATGGCTAATATTACAAAATGGTTCACTGTACCAGGTTCATTTTCTTGGCCGACACCTTCTCCACGTCCTGATCTTTGACGGGGGTGGTGGGGGGATTCCCCGGGGATGACGATGAGGGGGCCAAGATTCGCTTAAGAAAACCTGGCTTGGTCCCCGGACCTGGACCTCCCTGCACAGCACATACTAAATTACTAAAAATAAAAACGAAACAAAATAAATGATGGATAAAAAAAATTGACTTAAAGTTAAAGGGGCACCCTGACGGATGAGTTTTTGCAAAGAAACACGTCGAGATCACCAGGAAAACACCCTTTACAGAGATCGCAACACTCACTTTGCTCTGGTTTCCTAGAAATCAAACCGTCAAATCGATGATTCCTCCTCGGCGGAGGTGCTGGAAGTCAAATTCTTTCAGTGAAAGAGAAGGCATGTGCCTTCTCTTTTCTAATGGCCGCCTGAGTCGCTTAGATCAAATCACGAAATGTCCACAATACAAGCCTTTTTATTTACAGATTACCAAAAGGAGTTTTACTCACAACAAAGGAAATAGCTCCCAATTTTTTGTTACTGCATTACAAAGAAGAAAAAGCTTCAACCACTCTGAGTGTCCTCCACCCACCCTGTCGAAAATGGCTTATCTCTCCGGCAACTCCGCCAAGGAGGAATCGCCGTTTTGACAGTTTGATTTCTAGGAAACCAGAGCAAAAATAGTGTTCCGATCCTTGAAAAGGCTGTCTTTCAGGTGATCTCGATGTGTTTCTTGCAAAAACTAATCCGTCAGGGTGTCCCTTTAAGAATACATCTGTATGTACTCAAACTTCTTCATGTCTGAATGCATAAAACTCATATGAACCTGACAATGTTACATTTTAGATGTACCTTTTCTTGGCATTTTTTATGTCTGATACTCTTCTTGTTGCCCGCCAAAATCCAAAATGTCATCAACATTTAGCTTGGTTTAACAATCTTGTTTTCAGGATCAGGATCAGGATCAATACGTCGCAGTTGCCAATACTGGCAATAGTCGCGACGGAACTAATAATATTTTCAATAATATTTATGACTGTTCACGTAGTGTTGGTGAAAAAACCCCACTTGGTTCTCAAGTTTTTAAAGTCTAAGTAGGGGCAGTGGGTGGATGCCTCATGCCTCCATACGGGGAGCTGTACGACCCCGCCCCCTCCACGAGTCTCTCCCCGTGGGTATACCGGGGGGTCTCTCGTAAAAATAGTTCCCCCACCTTCTGGAAGTTCTGTGCTTGTAACTTCCTCTAATCTGCCACTCTTTGACTCTGCCTTTTCCCTTTGCTTTCTATCATACTATCTTTTTGACTTATTGGCCCATTCTCCTGCCTTTTTTCAAAATGTGTCAGAATGTGTTGGCTGTACGCAGCGGGGAGACCAGTGAAAACTGAAAAACTGGACACATACGTACCTTACCCATTATGGCCATGGTTATTGGATTGCTACAAAATGGGACAAAAATTAAAGAAGTCACATCTTCATTTTCTTACTGATCAGAATACATACAGCATAAAAGTTTCAACTCAAGAGTCTGTCAGCCTAACCTAAGTTAAAACAAGTGCAACGCCGAGCGGCTGCAAAGTCACCTCGCAGCATCGCCGAGCTACTCCAAAATCGGAATGTGTCGGCTGTACACATACATAAAAACAGCACGTAACTACATAAAAACGCATCAAAACTGAATAGTTTTTGATATATAGCCTTGGGGTTCGGACCCGTGATTTGAGCACGCGCGATCATGCGCACACAAAAATTCATGACAACTGTGTTATAGACCATTCATCAAGAAATGTTGTGACAAAAACTGCATTGAAATACATGCAAAACTTCGCGAGATATTAGCGATTATGTGTTTCGGGGTTTGAACCCCGTAACTGGCGCGACCTTGACCTTAATGTAAAACTAAATACATCAGTGGATAGCTTGCATCTTGGCAAACTAGTATCCCAAATTTGATGATGATAGACTGAATAGTTTTTGAGAAAAACGGACGAATAGCCGGACAGACGGAGGCATGCCGGACGGACACCGGACAAAAACAATAGCTCCCCGAACCTTCGGCTCGGGGACTAACAAATGACTAATGTGACAGAATAATGATGATCTTATAACCAGATCTATGTAATTATTTTTTCTTTTCTTACAGACTGAATAAAGATCATTTATCATTACCATAGTTTGTGACGCATGGGTTAATCATAAACAAGCGTAACATACATGTACATTGATGGGAAAATATTGAACTATTTTGTGCTACAATTAGTAACATACTGCTGTGTGTTAGTGCTACGATACCACTTTAGGGTAGGGTTACCTCACAGTCAGTGAGACACACACTTGATAATGAGAGGTACACACATTTAGACTATCTCTTTTCAATCATAATGAATACATAACAAATTGGTCATTGTCGATGACAGTGTAGTACTGATCCTAAAAACGTGTGTGTGTGTGTGTGTGTGTGTGTGTGTGTGTGTGTGTGTGTGTGTGCGTGTGCGTGTGTGTGTGCGTGTGCGTGTGCGCGTGTGCATGTGTATGTGACTGTGTGTGCGTATGTGTCACTGTGTGTGTGTGCGCCTTTCATTTAACGTCTATCCACTTCTCGTGATATTAGACGGATGTGTGTGTGTGTGTGTGTGTGTGTGTGTGACTGTGTGCGTGTGTGACTGTGTGTGCGCATGTGTCACTGTGTGTGTAAGTGTTCAATTTCAAATGCAATTGCATACACATCACAATCATGTACATATGTTGTATGCTTCCCTTGTGTGGGCACGCTTGTCAAAGTCAAAGTCAAGTCAAAAATACTTTATGGTAAAAGAAATTACACTGTGGTCTCATACAAGGACTGTACAAACAAGAAAACACATTTTCATGCATTAAAAAATGAAAACAAAACTAAAGAAAATAATGGACAACAAATCATGCTTCTTAAAAAAGTCGGACATATTTGAAGTTGAGCAACTTTCCCAACTATCCCCCACTATAATTTCTTTCCTTGCATTCTTTTCTCTTCTCCTCCCTGCTTCACTCAAACGTAAGAATCAGTACCGGAGTATGTTTGTCGGTTTGTGTGTCTGCTTGTGTTTGGGTGCATACATGTATTTCTTAATTCTGTCTGCGGTTGCATTTTTTAAATGGATTCTGCATGCTATGCAGTGCATAAAGAACTACATTATACTTCTTCTTCTTCTGCATTCCCAGGCCATATGGCCATAATGGGTAAGGTACATCTGTGTCCGGTTTTCAGTTTTCACTGGTCTCCCCGCTGCATACAGCCAACACATTCTGATGTCGGAGGAGCTCAAAGGAGAACAATTATTTGGAAGATTTTTTTTTTTAAAGGCAGGAGAATGGGCCAATAAGTCAGAAATATAGTAGATGACAGAAAGCAAAGGGAAAAGGCAGAGTCAAAGAGAGTGGCAGATTAGAGGAAGTTACAAGCACAGAATTTCCATAAGGTGGGGGAACTATTTTACATGATACAAGCATCAAACAAAGCTCTCACCTTCGGCACATAATTGTTCTGAGGCAGGCGTAGGAATTGGTTAGGCACGGCATAACCCTCGTTGTCTATCAGGGCCTCGTAAACCGGCTCCCCCGAGCCTCCAGGATGGTAGCTCTGCACCATCACCCACGATGACTCGTCCTCCGTTCCCCCCACATCAGACAGTGAAGACAGGGACCCCTTGAACAGACACTCGGAGCTGAAGCTCTTCCGTAAAGGAAAACGCTGAAGCGGGGCCTCCGTTCGCGGCCTGTCGGGAAGCCGGTCGTCGGGTTTTCGGTGAGGGTTAGACATGGAGACCTGGCGAAGGATGGGCTTGCCCGTTCTTAATGAAATCACTACAGGACCTTCCTCATTTTCAGCCTTGTTTGCGTCCACTTTCTGTCGTCTTGGTGAGGCTTTCCGCCTGTTCAAAGTGCTAGCTTCGGATATGGGCCTAGGTCGAGGGGGTGGGGGTCGAGAAGGGGGTTTCTCTCGGATTCCTTTGCATTCTTGCGGTTCCTGCTCAAAGGGAGTCCGGTCGACTTTACCAGGTGTTCTCAGAGCCACATCGTCTTCACTCACTTCGCTGCTTTGTGTTGCTTGCGGCTTCAGGTCTCCGCCTGTCGGATGCTTTGATTTGACGTTTTGTGCACTCTGACTATCAGTTTTACTCTCCAGGTATTCGCTATGAACAAACGTGCGAGGCGGTTTGGAGGGGGGTGGAGGAGGCTGTTCTGTGGGTCGGGATATCAGTCTGGGTGCCTGAGATTTGGGCCTGGGCAGGGTGGACCTGCCACTCCCTTTGTCCTTTCCAGCAGGGCTAGGCGACTCTTGAACAGGGGGTTTTGATTTCTGAGGCAAATTCTGTTCACCACTCATGGCTTTCAATCGTTCAACATTCTTTCCAGGCTGTTCACCACTCATGGCTTTCAATCGTTCAACATTCTTTCCCGGCTTAAGGTCCCATGGAACTTCATAAGAGCTATTGGCTTGATCACTAGATTTGACTACAGGTTTTGAAGGACTGTCAATAGCGGATGCAGGTTGAGCAGCATTAACAATCACAGGTTTTTTGGGCAGACTGGGCTTCTCTGGAATTTTTTTTACCTGGTCATGGACTTTCACTTCGCTGGACCTAGGCTGTGGTATATCGAATGAAAAGTTTTCAGTTGTTTTCCGTCTGTCAGCTGCTGTCTTCCATGCAGGTGAAAGCTCTGTATCATTGCAAGGGTCAGAGAGCCGCTTAGCATTGCCTGTCTTAGTTACTGGAGACCGAAACCTTCGCTCCTCAACACTGTCCTCTTCTTCATCATCCCCTGTCTCTGTCTTTGAACTGTTCTCTTCCGAAAACATTGCCACGCGTCGAGAGATAGTGGGACTCAGCCTCTTCTGGGGACCGGATTTTTTGTCTACAGCAGAAGACCCATCCTGCTCTTTAGACAACGAGGTGGTGCGCTTTCGAGGACGAGGAACTGTACAGTAACTGAAAGGAGCCTCCTCACCCACAGAAGAGCTTGTGAAAGCAGAGCCTGATGGACCTTCAGACGTTACCATCCCTCTCTTTCCCGGCGACAGTTGCCGAGGCAGAGGTTTAGGAAGCCCGCTGCTGGCCCCAGGGATGGGCCTGTGTGGAGTGGCCGGCAGCACTTGTCTGCCTCGAGCGCCTAGGGCTTTAAGCGGCGGGGAATCCGAAGGCTGGGCGTTCTTCTCCTCAAACATTTTCTTCAGGTCCCGCAGTTTGCCCGGAGGGAGGTTGGCACTGGCGCCATCCTCCTCCGCCATGATGGGCACCACAGCACAGTGTGGGTCCTCCCTCAGCGCTGGGAGGGGAGGAAGGGTGAAGAGTGACAGGTGCTGGGCAGCCGAACTTGAAGTTACGTTATTTCACAGGGATCACATTCAGTCTGACTGACAGTGGCCTCTTCTTCTCTGCTGGCTTCATTGTTGCAAGGTCAGGGCAATCTGTATTTAAATGTACAGTCAAGTTTATTATGCATAAAGTATTAAGGCATTCCTGTATATTTTTCTCAAACAGGAAATGGTAAATTACTAAATACATCACACAACCATAACATGTACAAAAGCTGAAAGAGGCTAATTTTGATGCAAAATATTCAAGTATCCCAGCTTTCCTATTTAATTTACAATTACAGTCAGGCAGAGGAGAGCAAGACTCTACAGTCTCATTTGCTTCTTGACCTCAGTGCATCTGTGTCTGCATCTGGTACATTGGAAGCAACCTTTCTTGCATAAATTGCCAACGGAAAAACTCATGAAGAGCATTTATAAAAAACAACAACACAAAAAACAAACGAAAACCTTTCTTAATTCTTTTTCTGTGCCTATGAGTATTGCCATCAAGCAAACTTGTGCACAAGCTGGACCACTACGGTGTCCGAGGGCCTATCCACAATTGGCTAACTCAGTTTCTGACCCAATGCCAGATGAGAGTGGTCATGGAAGGAGAAACATCAGAAGCTCCTTCTTCGTCAGGACTGCCACGGAGTGGAACCAACTGAGTGAGGCTACTGTCACCGCAGGCTCCGTCAGTGCATTCACATCAGCGCTGACCAGATCACTATCTGAGCCTGCGTCCACTGACCACTAGATCATTATTTGTATTTTTGTTTTAGTTTTTTTGCTTGCTTCTGGAAGTGGGGCCTGCCTGCCCGGGCCCTTCTGGCTGAACTGGGGGGGGTTAATGGTCTTAACCCATGGTAAGCAGTAGGTCTTTCTCCTTTCTAAAAATTATAATAGGGAATGCGCCCTCCTAGTTCCGTCGCGTCTATCGTCAGAAGTGGCGTCTGCGACGTATAAATCCAGATCCAGAAGTGGTGGTGGAATCGGAGGTTCCTGAAGGTACCGTCCTGTGCCCCTTATTTTTCCTGTGCCATCTCAACAACATGCCTGACTGTGTGAAGTCCACAGACCACCTATTTGCCAATGACTGTCTGCCAAAAATTACCATTAAACTTAAACTGGGAAGAGAAAAAAAAATTATTTGCAATATTGGGAATTCCTCTGTGACATGCATAACATTAATTAGGCCTATCCTTACCTCCCAGAATTACGAAAATAGGGTCTTTGGATAACAGGCCCTGATTTGATGCCTTTTACTGTTTTAGTGACATGGGTGGTAAACCATTGTGGTGCATAAATGCGACATTGGCGGTGAAAGGGTTAATTAAAAACTTTCACTGACTTACACATACTTACACCAATTATGGACACACACAAGCACGCACACACAGACACACACATGTGTATGCATGCACATATATTATACACATACACACACATGACGCACGTACAAACACACATGCACATACGCACACACACAATCTCGGCAATCTCTAACCCAGTACAATTACGGCATATATATATAGCAAGTTAATGAAATAGGAAACAAATCACAAACATTATTACACTTGACTAATATAGGCCTAAAGATAAAGAATACATATCATGAACTAAACATTTTACTTTCAGAATAGATTTAAAGGGTCCATTTACATAAACAGTTTCCACATTTAGTGTTTACAATGACCTACTCAAAACATAGAATACATAGAGTGATAGACACACATGTAAGGTTCTCAAGTATTCACATGTTGACAGCAAATCTATACATTGTAACATAAGTGTGTGTACACACGCACACACACTCAAGGATATTATAATATTATACACTTAACCCCTTGACTGTCAGAGAAAATTAAAGACAAAAATCATTGTACAAATCATGCCATGAAAAGACTTGTTGATTGAAGTTGTTCTGATAGAGCCAATCTGGCAAAATGGTCTGGGGATATAACTCTCTTGACTGTGTTAGTAGAGCAAAAGACAGCATATCAGAGTTATTCCTCTTCATCTGATGATGTAAACAGTCATCAGTGATGTCATCAACTGATCAAGGCAGCATGTGATACGTTATGCAGTCAAGAGGTTAAGGAAACAAGGCAAATCACTCGTATCCATTGCATTCGCAGAAATAAGACCAACAATTTATAAACAGATCTGATGTACAGCATGTTAAAAAGAAAAAGAATGTATCAAGTCACACACACACACACACACAGTGAGACACACACACACACACACACACACACACACACACACAGTGAGACACACACACACACACACACACAGTGAGAGTGAGACACACACACACACGTGCATGCACAAATATGATAAAGACAATAGAAGCAACAATAAGCAACAGCAATAAAGATAATAATGATATTAACAATAACATAAACAATGAAAACAGCAACAATAATAATAATAGTAATAATTATTATAATAATGATGATGATGAAATGGTATTTGATGTATGCATGGATCTCAGCTATCTGCACAAGTGTTATTTTAACTGTTAAACACACACACACACACATGCATGCACACACACACACACACACACGCACACTCACGCGCACACACACACGAAAGAGAGAGAGATGCAGACAAACAGACGACAGAGACAGACAAACATATTTAAATGAGATTGTACTTTATTTGTAGGACTAAAACACACATGCGCACACACATACACACACGGTGACACACACACACACATGCAAACACCCTCACACATACAATTACAAAGTTATGCACCAAAGATGGAAGAATGTTCAGAAATGGTTAATATGATTTTTCGTCCTACTATGTAGGCTAGCACTAGACTCAGTAGACTGAATAGCACACTGAATAGCTATTAGCAGACACAAATATTATTCATGAGGCGATGAGCAGACTTCATCAGTCTGATCAGTCAGACTTTGATTATGACATTATGATTATGTAAAGATGATTTCCTAAATTGCTCCCTAATGGAGGAAAGCAAGCAAGTAGCTAATGTTTGCATACATCAGTTGTGGTGTGTTCTGACAGTGTGCCAACTAAAGTGAGTAATATTGGTAATATTTACAGCTGTCAGACACTTCACCCACCTGACTGTATCCATTGGCCTGATTGACTTCCCTGTTGGAGTTGTCTCTCTTGGACCAAACCATCAACTTCCGTCGCTCATTTCCTGCTCTTTTCGGTGTGGATCAATCATGGTACGAAACCGATAGTTTAGTCACTGTAAAAATCCTCTTAATCTGTCGTTTTGAACGATTTCATTGATTTAATATCAGTGTTTTATATTGGATTGAAGTCTGTTTGTGTTTTCCTTACCAATATTTAATTTTATGTTTATAAATGTTTGTGCATTCATTTTATCCGGTATCGACTGATTGAATATTTTATTTTCTTGAGGGCCCACGGTCTTCTTCTTCTTCTTTTGAGGGCCCACGGTCAATGAGCTGACCATTCTGGTAGGGTGGTTATAAAATTTTAAAAAAATGTTTACTTTTTGTCAAATCCTAATGAAATTTATGTCATTGGAAAGAGCCCGACAAGACCTTTAAAATGATACCCAAATTATCAAAATCAGTCGAAAATTGAGAAAGTTACGACGTTTTAAAATGTTAGCTTTTTTTACATGAGCTATATAAGAAAAAGTTGATCAAGATTACCGGCCCTTACCGTATCAAGGTTTGGATGAATAAAACAGCCATAACTTTTTCTTTTTTTTACCAATAAACAAAACATTGGTACCAAAATAAAGCTTATTCAAAGGGGCAACATCAACCCCAAACATTAGACAGATTAGGCCTAAGCTTTTTGTGCGACTCACAAGATCGCAACATCAACATGCGCGTGACAGAAAACATGTCGGACAGTCTTCGACGTAACACCTCCCGACTTGTGGAGACCTTGAGCAGCATTGAGATTTATTCTAGATGCACCAAATTTGGTGTACTTGTAGAAAAATAATTAAATGTAACTGCGCATTTGTTTTAAAGAATTATATAATTACCGTTCAGAAATGATAAACGAATGAATTGGACCCAAATATTGGATCGCTTGTCTCTCGCGATCGGCCGTCTTAGCGTAAAAAAAGATCGTTCCCGAATGACCGAGTAGGTGTCTGCTTCCCGAAAGAAAGAAACTCGGATGGTCAGCGCCAAGAATAACCACCAATAAAAACAAGCAAAGGAAGTGACCGTTTGGCACATAGCCAAAATCGCGGTTCGGATTTTCAACGAGAAAAATCGCTGCGGCTTGACCTAATTCCGTCGTTCCTACTGATATGCTAGAGGGAGTTCAGAGGAGGTTTACAAAAAAGATTGTTGGTACAAATGATATGACCTATGAGGAAAGACTTATTTATCTGCGGATACCTAGCCTAGAGTATAGAAGGCTCAGGGGTGATATGATTGAAGTTTATAAAATATGTCACCATTTATACGATTATTCCACTACTAACAGCCTACTAACTCTTTGTGAGGGTGATAGAACCCGTGGCCATAACTTTAAGCTGTACAAAAAAGATACTAACACCAGACTAGCACAAAACTTTTGTAGTAATAGAGTAATAAATGCATGGAATAACCTTCCCGATGAAGCAGTTAATGCAAAGTCATTAAATTCATTCAAAAATATCATAGACAAGTTTTTCCAAAACAAAATGTATTCAGTTAATATACAGATTTAAAGGAATAAAACACAGATGCCTTAGTAGTCATCAGTGAATGAAGCCAAACCAAATAAAAATCAAAAAACATATTTAGAGGGCAAAAGGCTAAACAAAATAGCCTATAGTGCCATTTATGCTATGCTATGCTATGTGTATTTGCGACATTGACTCAATGATTGAGCATGAACCACAAATTTCACTTTTTTCTAGGGTTAGGGAAAATGTTCAAGTACAGAAAAAGTGAAATTTCTGGTTGTCGCAAATACACACTCTCATAGTAGCGGGCGACTTATTTGACTGAGCGACTTTTTTGACTGCGACAGGCACTCAAGAGAAGAAGAAGAAGAAAGACTGAAAAAGAGGGGTTGCAGTGGTGTTCAAAGAATCAAACTTGATAAATAATGTTGTCAACAGTCAAGTCAAATTCATTGAGAAGGGGCATAAAAAGGGCCGATAGGCCTATAAATAGCCCTACACCTACCTACCAGTTGGCAGTGGTGGTGAAACAACAAAAAATAGATTGGAGTGGAGGGGGGGGGGGGGGGGGCAAGACTAATGACTAATGAGTTACTCACTTACTGTTCAGCCTGCAGTATGGTCTCCAATGTTCAAAATAAATCAAATACCAATCTAAAGCCATTGAAAAAGTTCAGCACAGAGTCACTAAGCTTGTTAAAGAGTGCAACAATATGAGTTATGAAAATAGACTGGTTTATCTAAATTTGCACTCTGAAAGTTTGAAAGTGAAAGGCAGGAGAATAAGAGATCTTATTGAAGCGTACAACTACAAGATATGGTCATGCAGATTTATCTTGGGGAAAATTCTTTAGTGAACCACAAAACAGTGTGACTAGAAAGCCCTACGGCAAGGTCTTTATTAAATGTTTCAACACTAACAGTAACATAAGGAAAAATTGCTTCAGCAATAGAGTTGCTAACAACTGGAATGAATTAACTAACGAACTAAAATGTGCACCTAATACTAACTAAGTAACTTGTTCAAAAATTGTCTCGACTAATCTCCAAATTATTTAAATTTATTTAGAAGCTTTGATGAGTAGCTAATATTAGGAAAATGTGACCACAATAAACCTTGACCATTAAATTGTATAACAGTATTAACACTGATTATAAAAAGACGGGACTCTAAAAAGCTTGACGGTCTACTAGTAGTAGTACTACTACTACTACTACTACGCACGTCAGCAGTGAAGACTGCGATGGAGTCCTGCCGCAGTTCGTTCCACTCCCTGATGGTCCTTGGGAGGAACGAGTTGGATCTGTACTTAGTGCCGGTGCGGCACTGAATCAATGAATGTCATGAGCTGAAACTGCAGGTGGTGTCCATGCCTTTGCCGAGATGGAAGCGGCATCAGCTTGGCTTGCAGATTTGGGCAGTGTACAGCGTCGGTGCTGATCTTGTGCAGAGTGGAGAGCCTGGTCCTCTGCCGTCTGCTCCAGTGATTCCCAGCCCAGGTTTTCGAGCATGGTGCTCACACTTGATGTAGGCCTGTACTGGTCAGGGCTCCCAGGGACCCCCATTTGGGGGTCTATGAAGCACTAAAATTCTACAGGACCCTCTAAAGTCCAAAAGAATGTACTGGGGGTCCCAGGGATGCACTAGAAAAATTCTTTTTAGCATTCGCTCTGCCACTGGGACCCTCTATCCCGCCTCTAGGACCCTCTATCATGCTATGAGTGAAGGAGTCCTTGGGCCCCTTGTTTTGCGGGACAATTGGGAGCCCTGCTGGTTGAGCACAAATTGTGCTGCCCTACGCTGGACCACCTCCAACTTGCCAATGTTCTCCTCAGTGTATGGGTCTCAGATGGAGCAGGCATACTCAAGCAAGGAACTCATGAAGGCTTTGTAAGCTCGTTCCTTGATGGCAATGCTGCTGATCTTTAGGTTCCGTCTGAGAAAACCAAGGGTTTTGTTGGCTTTGGCACTGATGATGTTGACGTGGCAGTCCCATGATATTTTTAATCAGTCACTCAGTGTATAAACTATTATCACTGTATATTCTTCTTTCTTTCAGCATCCACCGTCATCGTTTTCACGATTTTTGATGCTATGTACTTTAGGGAGTGTTCAAACATATGCAACGTTTTTGCTGTCCAGATGATCAGCAATTGGGGAGGGGAGGGTCAGGACGGAGGGAGTTGAGGTAGAAGAGCAGGGAATGAGGGGAGGGGAGGGAAGGGGGATTAGGATTTGAAGTCATCCACCCAGGCAGATGAAATCGCCTCAGGTGGAAGACTTCCACTCACACACACGTGACACAGCCCTCGGCGGGGAGGGGGGAAAATGAATACTTCCTTCTGTCCCCTAGGGGACAAATTCATATTTTATGTATACATTATATAAACCCTTCTCTTCTTTCATAGAGCAACCACCGTCATCTTGTTGATGGTTCTGTTGCTTTGGAATAATGCATTGACGTAAGGTTGGGTTACCGTAATAGTGTAAGGTTCGGTTAGACTTGGAGTCAGTTGTCTTGAACAGATGAATACACACAATTTATGCCGCCTGTGACTCTGTCAACAGTGTAATTGAATAGTCAGAATACAGAATAGCGCAATTGTAGCCAGGAGGCTGAGGTTACACTACAGCCTCGTAACTGCAGCCTCTGCCAATGTTTTATTTTAATAGTCTGGGGTTACACTTACAGGTACCGTCCGTAACCTGCATTCTCAGGGCTATGGTTATGAGGCTCAATCACGGGATGCAAAAATTGTGCAAGAGTGTCTTGAAAAACTATTAACATTGACTCGTAACAACTAACATGTTAACCATATCCCTAACGGTACCCTATTCCTTATTCTAACGAAAACTTGGCTTGATGCGTTGAATATATGAAATGCGAAAATATGCATAAATTTGTTGACGAAAAATTTGACTAGCATTGTAGAAAGAGTTACTAACTTGCTATCCCTGAACATGGTCGATTCACGATTGTTGCAACAACCCCGTAATTGTAGCCACCGTGCTTAATGTTTTAATACTTGTAGAACTTTGAAGAATCCTGGTGTAATTGTCACTACATCAGTACATGAATGTCATGATTACTTGTTGTGCAGGCCCTGAATAAGAGAAAGAAGACCAGAAAGCTCCGTGGCCATGTTAGTCACGGTCATGGCCGAATTGGTGAGTTCTCACTAGGAATTACCTTATTTTACGGACTACAAGGCGCACCTGATTTGACTCAAAATTCAGATTTTGTTACTGTTTCCTTACTATATTATCAGTCACATTATAAGTATTGCCTTATAGTTATAGTCCATAAAATATGGTAATGTAAATAATAGAAAACTAATAGTAATACTGCAAAACTTTCCAGGGTTTGTTCAAAGTTTAGTCCAGTGTGGACTGGCAAACCATGTCCTATTCATCTTAACCCCTTGACTGCCAGAGAAAATGAAAGCAAAAATAATTGGGCAAATCATGCCATAAAAAAGACAACTGATAGAGCCAATCTGGCAAAATGGTCTGGGGATATAACTCTCTTGACTGTGTTAGAGCAAAAGCCAGCATATCAGGGTTATTCCTCCATATCTGATGACATCATCAGTGATGTTATCAGGTCAGTACGTAATACGTTGGTGGCAGTCAAGGGGTTAAGATAATTTAATTATGACGGTTTCTACTATATGTAGGTGATAATTTATACTGATTTAATCTGTTTGATTGCTGAAAAAAAATTTGTGTGTGTGGATATCCGAAAACTTGAAACAGACAAAACAACAACAAAAAAGCCAAGTGCATTCATATAAATATGTATGGTTCCTTTGTCAGTCTCATGTAGTTCAGAGAAACAACTGATTTAGAACAGAAGAAACCTAGTCTACTACTACTACTAGTAGTACTAGTGTATTTTTTTAACTCATATTAAAATTTGTAAATAGAGTACTAACAGGTCTGCACGTTGGTTGGGTACGCGGCGAGTATCCCCCTTGAAATCGTAGAGATTTGTAGAGAAATCACGTCATGCTTGCGTCATTGTTTGCGTCATTTTGAGGGGTACACAACCCCCCTTGGTACTCTAGATACTAAGGTAGATTATATTTCAGTGTGTAATAGTAATTTCATCAATGTGTGTATAAAAAAACAACACCACAATCAGTCACAATGGCAATATTTATTTGTCCAATAAAATGGAAAACAGTGACTCATACGCACGCACACAAAGAGGGGACATTTAACCCTTTCACCGCCAATGTCACATTTATGCACCACACTGGTTTAACACCCATGTCACTAAAAGGCATCAAACCAGGGCCTGTTATCCGAAGACCCTATTTTCTTAATTTTGGGAGGTAAAGATAGGCCTAATGTTATACATGTCACAGAGGAATTCTCAATATAGTAGATGATTTTTTCTCTCTACCTGGTTAAGGTTAATACTATAATAGTATTTTTTTGCTCAAAAATGGCTGGCGGTGAAAGGGTTCATTTGACTTTTTATTTGATTGATGAGATTAGATGTGATTATTTCATGTTGCTGTACTTTCTCCGTGACTGTAGGAAAACACAGGAAACACCCGGGTGGTCGTGGAAACGCTGGTGGCATGCACCACCACAGAATTAACTTCGACAAATAGTGAGTGAATGTCGTGAGAATTCAGGCATGGTAGACCTCCGCGAAACAGTTTGAAACAAAAAAAAATTTGAAATGGTATGAAAAAGTGAAAATTTCACTAATTTATTGAGTTTTATTGAATTTTCTTCACCCCCGGCCATTTTCCTTGAAAACCACTTTGCCCCCACTACCATGCCTGGAATTATAACTTTGATTTGGATGATGTTTTAGTTAGTAAATCCCTTGAGTGATTTTTCAGGGTGCACTGTGAAACATCCCACTCGATGGCAATTATTAAATCTTTTAACTAAAGTTGAAAAAAAAATGAGGGGAAAAAAGTCTTGCCTGCAAAATAGATGAAAAATTGATGTATCAATATCAGTCTTGCATGCTGAACATTCCTTATTTCTATTTTATTTTCAATACATTGAACGGTCTAAGTTTTCTTGGTGTATGTCTTTGTCATTTGTATTTTATGTTTTTGGTGGGTTTTTTAAAATTGGGAAAAGGTAAGATTTAGTTGTTGGTTCACTAAATCATGTTATATTATATATAAATATCAAAGTCGGATAAGAGAGCATAAAAAAAAAGGACACATGTAGGTTTGAAATAATTTTATCATTTTTATTTTCCATCAATTGAAGAGTTTAATAATGTTATGGCTCCAGTCTGATCGTGGGTTATTCATAATTAGACGTCTCTTCATGTTCTTTCCCAGAAGCAGAGTAAAAGTGGTACAACTACAAGCCTGTTCAGTTCTGTTCATGTTTTTTGTTCCTAGAAGTAGAAGGTCCCCAAAGGCTGGCCAACTAATCCCTTTGGCTACAGTCAAAAGAGCCAGTATAAATACTAACTGGGAAGAGGAAGTGCAAATGCCTAAAGCCAGTGAAAATATAAATTTTAGACTAAAAGCATTTTAGACTCCTTGCAGGATGTCCTGAATGGCAGAATTGCCTAGAGCCGGCGTCGCCAAATTATGAGAATTTTAGAAGCAACGATTTTCTTACACACACACACATTTTTCGTGATTAGTATGCGTCATCCATTCACTGCCGTCATTGTTAAGTTTAGTTTGTTGTCACCTCGTCAAAGTCTTTTTAAAGACGAAAATTTTTTTTATTCGTAGTGTGTATTTCACCTTTATGTGCTTGTGTGAGTGTAGCGTTTTGATGTTTTTTAGTTCAGTTACACACACACATGTACAATAAAAAGGGCCTATATAACATTTGCTATATTCGAAGGAATGTAGCATTTGTACTAGTCATAGAGGTGGAAAAAAAGAGCAGTAAGTGTGTGTGTGCGCTTCCCCTGCACTCCGCCGGGGCCGCCCCCTTGCAGGATTTTTGAAAATTTCCAGCAGCACCCATGTAATAGTCTTTCACACACAAAAAAGAAAAACCTAAGCTGTACATTCGTGATTTTCCTTTTCGTCCAGCTCACACTTTACGTCATTCAGGCCCCAACTTGAGGCTCATGTCAACCAATGATTTTAACCCTTTCACCGCCAATGTCGCATTTTTGCACAATGATTGAACACCCATGTCAGTAAAAACCTTGAATTCAGGGTCTGTTATCCAATAATATTTGTGTTCTTGATTTGGGGAGTTAAGGATAGGCCTTTCTTTAAGCATGTAGTAAAGGAATATTTCAGACAAAATATTTTCTTTACCCAATGCAAGTTTATTGGATAATTTTGGCTAAAAAAAATGGCTGGCGGCGAAAGGGTTAAGCAATCTGAGTAAAGGGGCCTATCTAGAAGTGTGGTAAAGGTACTACTAGCAGAGTAGCCTTTTCAGTTCATACATTACAGTGGAGCCTCCCTTATAAGACCCCTCCATTATAAGACCTCGTTTTGCATGATTTTTGAAGGTCATATAAGGGAGGTTCCACTGTATTACTATCATTTGTTGCAAGAGGGAGAGTCAGACAGAGAGAGAGAGAGAGAGAGAAGAATGTTGATGCATAATTCAACAGATTGTATCATGTATTGTGTTCTTGGGTGGGGTGAGGGGTGGTGATGGTAATGGTGTGTGCGACAGTGTGTGCGTGCATGTTCGTGTGTGTGTGTGTACGTGCATGTATGGGTGGGAGGGGGATGTATGTGTATGCCTATTTCCATGTGTGTGAGCGATTATTTGTTTTCGTTGAATTTCTTGCTTTTAATTTTTGTTAAGTGCATAGAGCTCCACATTTGGTGGAGGAGTTCGCTATATAAATGATTCACTATTATTATTATTATCATTGACAACGGATGGATGCTCTGTGCGCAGCCACCCTGGGTACTTTGGCAAAGTGGGCATGAGGTATTTCCACAAGACCCAGAACAAGTTCTACTGTCCGGCCATCAACGTTGACCGCCTGTGGTCCCTGGTGTCCGAGCAGACCAGAGAGAAGTACGAGAAGGTGACCGACAAGGCCCCGGTCATCGACGTGATCAGAGCTGTAAGTGTTTGTGTGTGGAGAAAAAGGCTGTTGATTAACGCACGCTTGTGGTGCACGGAGAGAATGGAAAAAAGTTGGGTTTTTTTTTGGGGGGGTGTTCTTTTTGTTTTTCTTTTTTGATGTAAGAAAGGTCAGTCAGTTTGTTACAAATGAGTGCTTCTGGATACCCAAATGGAGATCACTCTCCCGTCTTATATTACTTTTGTTTAATTATTAATTTCCCTTTGTCAAATGAGGCAAAATCTATTTTTTGCCACGCGCCTGTAAGCAAGAGAGAAAGTTTTCCGTTGTTAGGAAACTGCCTCAAAATGAAACAACCTGCTGGTGTCAATGGCTGAGAATGATGAGTCCACCTATGTAGCCCATTGTCTATAAGATGGGAGTGGTTTTGTTTGTCCCAGTTACCGAAGACAATGAAGTTCTGTATTGAAAAAATGGTGGCTATAGTATTGTTTGTCTATTCACTTCCCTTATTTACTTTTGTTACTTTTGCTTTTTTCCATCATTCATTTGTATGTTATTTACGAAGTTTGAACCGTGCGTGGTGACAGTCCCGAGTCTGAGATGGCCATAGCTGTTGACAGGACTACATGGATGCTCCTGCTTTCAGGATGTTCTGAAGTTCAGGATTTTTTTTTATTGCCTGGAACCGGCGTTGCTGGATTTTGAGAAGACCTTGAATTTCACCGAGTTGAATTAGAGACGTCAGCGCAACTCGGGCAGAACGAGCTCGGGCAAATTAGTAGTCTAGTATAGTGAACGAACACTCGTGGCAAACGCCCTATTACATTGGAAACTGTTGTTTACTGTCAGCTTCATGGGGATATTGCCCCCCAGAACCTCCAGGAGGGGCGCTGTCCCTGCACTCTGCCGGGGCCTGGGCGGCCCCTGGACCCCTGCCTTACAGAATGTTTGAAATTTCCCATGAGCAACCTGCCATCATATACAGTGAATATTGTGTGCGTGTTGCAGGGCTACTACAAAGTGCTGGGGAAAGGCCATCTGCCCAAGCAGCCTGTGATCGTCAAGGCCAAGTTCTTCAGCAAAACCGCCGAGCAGAGAATCAAGGCTGTCGGCGGGGCGTGTGTGCTTGTGGCGTGATCGACTTCCCACATTGTTGTAAGGGGGGAAATAAAAATTGTGAGCGAGTCAACCAGCTTGTTTGTGTCTTGGTGAAGGGATGGTGATTCAGACCTGTTTACTCTACTCTTTTCAAGTAGTATTCTACTCAATTTGAACCTCTACTACTCTTCAAACCTGAAAATAATGTTCTTTAATTCTTGATTACTACTCATTTTCAGTGCACATTATTTGATGGTTTAACCCTTTCACAGCCAAAGTCACATTTTAGCACCACAGTGATTTAACACCAATGCCACTAAAAGGCATCAAATTGGAGTATATTATGTGAAGACCCTATTGTCTTGGGAAGTAAGGGTAGACCTTATTTTATATATGTCACAGAAGAATCCCCAATACTGCAAATGGTTTTTGTTCTCTTCCCCGGTAAATTTAATGGAATGTTTTTCCTGAAATATGGCTGGCGGTGAAAGGGTTAATGAATAAAACTACACATTTTGCACAAAAACTAATTTCAGCTTTCCAGACTACTGAGGGTAAACAGGTCTGAATTATTGATGAGGGAGGCTTTGTGTGAAAGATTGTTTTGAATGTTTGTGAAATGCTGCAATTAGTTTGTTCACCATTTGAAAATAGTTACACAGTGGCCAGTTAATTATGCCTCGAAAGCAGTCCTGATTATACAAAGCAGGTAGGTTAACCTTATGCCCACCGTACTATCCCATAGAGGACATTGTTTAAACTTGAAGGACATTTGTCTTATGTCTTGCAGTTGATTTTTGGGCTTTTGAAACATTTTTTTATAACTCCAGTTCTGAAAGAACAGGAAAACAATACAATTGGAATGAGGGCCTGTGCATTCTGTCTGCATGAATAGAATGTGTGGCATAGCGGCTAAATTACCGTATTTTTCAGACTATAAGGCGATGGGTTTTTTTCTCAGACTGAGACCCATGCGCCTTATAATATGACTTACAATATAGTAAGAAAAAAATCTGAATTTTGTGTAAAATGTAGGGGTGCACCTTATAACAGACCTGTTTTCCCTACGGATTTGTCCGTAATTATTACGTTTTGAGACCTCCGATTACGCTATTACGGTCAGGAACAAAAAAATTCACATTTCCGGTGAACAAGTGCGAAAAACAAGAAGAAAAAAGAAGGCATGGCGTTTGAGCCGTACTCGCTACTGTTTCGTCTGCTATCAAAGGTATCACTTCGAGTGATGTCCCTTGAATGAATACTTCCGGTTTATTTCTCCATGCCGTCATTTTTCTAGGTACGAAGTGCAATCTGAAGGCATGCCGGAAAACCCCCACTTGCAAGCGGATGATTCTGATCCTGATCGGACGCCAAAGACAAAAGCGAGGTCCCCCCTCCTGCCTCAACGCAACCAAAATTTCGGCAGTTGTTGAAGTTGGGTTTGGATGGGAGGTTGCAGCGTGTGTGTACCTACATTCGTGTATGTCCCCCCCCCCCCCCCCGGCCAGCAAAACTACGGACAGATGCCTGAAATTACTGATTTCAGAGCTTGGGATTAATTATTGACAGTGAAGATTTTGGGTAAACAGGTCTGTTATAATGAGGTGTGCCTTATAGTGAAAAAAAATACCGGCAAAGGTAAAGATGTGCCACCCCCCCCCCCCTGCATTTCTCGGTTGATTCTATTTTTCCGTTTTTGCCTTTCTTACCATACATAAAGCTGTATTTTAGGAACATTTTTAGCTAATAACCTTTTTGGAATACTAACCCAAGCCCTAACCCTACCCCCCACTATGTATTGCAGTACACCGCGATTTGTCACAGTTGTGGTTCGTTGCGTTTTTCCGTCTTATAGGGTGGGGGGTAGGGTTAGGTTTAGGGAAAGGGTTAGTATTCCAAAAAGGTAAATAGCTAAAAATGTTCCTAAAATACAGCTTTATGTATGGTAAGAAAGGCAATAACGGAAAAATACAATGAACCGAGATAGCTAGGGGGGGTGGCACATCTTGACCTTTACCAAAATACCTTACTGAACCAAATTTATACACTAAATGCAGACCTGTTTACCCTTTCGGTTTTGCCGGAAGTATTCCGGAAATTTGCTAAAATTCTGGGTAAAATAGTAAATAAATTCCGGGTGAACGCTGAAAATTCCGGGATTTCGAAAAACCATCTATTATTTGTTTCCGTTCGTATGAAAAGACGCAAGGGTTGACCGAAACCAAATGCAAATGGCGGCCAGGCTTTTACTGTCAATTTGAAGAGTTTTCCGGGCAGTTTTTTAGTGGTAGAGATTGTAATTAGGGCTTGAAATGAGTCCATTTAGATTATATTATCACTGGAAAATACGATGTGAGAATTTTGAACTTTTCAATAGAAAATGAAGTGAAAATTGATCGCGATGGCGCCGAGTTGAATCTGTGTTTTATCGCGAGTCGTGTACCGACATGAATTCTGTTGTTTTTTCTCTCAAATTCCGGGTTTTTGTGTGGCAAATTCCAGGTTTTTCATTATTAAGGTAAACAGGTCTGTAAATGAAACGTGGCAGAATGGTCCCCCATGCATTGATGTGAACGTCCATTTTATTTCACAGGGATTTTTGTGAGCTTGCAACCCAGTAATTAAACAAATTGTGGTTAACAGACTCTCCATAGACTTAAGGTCATTTTATTATCACAGATATGCACTGCTCAAGAGTAAAGGGTAAACATAAACGTTTAATGATTTAGTTAATCCTCAATCTTAATCATCGAGTATGCAAGATTTTGACTTTAATTTCACCAAATATAATCAAGTTATAGTTAACTGTGAAAAAAGTATTACAGGGTTCCCACAAGTCCTTGAAAACTTGAAAAGTCCTGGGAAATTTTTTAAGGCATTTTCCAGGGCTTGAAAAGTCCTGGAAAAACGGCACTGGCCCTAACGTTCATGGAAAACTCCTGGAATTTTCTTAACGTGCTAACCAGATTCACAACTTTCAAGCTAGCAAAACCAAAACTGGGAGTGGGTCTCTGAAAATATAATCAGTGAAACATAAAAG
Organism: Phymorhynchus buccinoides; assembly: GCA_017654935.2. NCBI lineage: Eukaryota > Metazoa > Mollusca > Gastropoda > Neogastropoda > Raphitomidae > Phymorhynchus > Phymorhynchus buccinoides. The sequence goes on from CM065701.1 coordinate 33,932,559, forward strand.
TTACTACTTTTTTAATCCAAACTTTTGACCGCCTGCTATTGTGACAGCAGACGACCATTCCATTGCGTGTGGACTTACGGTGTGTGCAGTTATTCAGTACAATCAGATTAGTTCGACATCAGCACATCTCTTATCGTAATGCTTATCTGTAACACAGGCTGAATTTGTAGTCCTTGAAAATTACCAGCGTGGTCCTGGAATTTTTCTTTTAGAGGTCTGTGGGAACCCTGGACTATTAGATAAGGTGCTGAATTGTATAATTTCAGCAGTATTTTCTTTTACTGAAAGCTAAGAGAGGTCATAAGTTTCAGCCAAGTTTTCTTGATCAGGTGTTGCTTTCTCTGCTATCAAGTGGATGTAGTCAACAATGACTAACACAGAGTTGCAACTAGAGGGCGCGATTGCAGGATTCGCGCATTAAAAAAAAAAATCCCGCAAATTAAAAAAAAGCTTCGCGAGAACGCGCGCGCAAAAAAGAAACCATCCCCGCACTTTTAAAACTGATGCGCGCGATCATTACGATCAAGCTAGTCACCCTTGGCAGGGCCTCTTTCTCCCAACAGCGTGCACATAACAAGCAATTTCATTGGACAGTAGGTAGTTGTATACTATGATCGACCAATGAAAGCGTGTTTAATGTAATTTAACGAGCGGGCTTCCGGTCTCAGCACTGGGTGCAGAAAAATGGCGACCAAACGCAAAAGCGGGACTTTGTTCGACTTCGCGTTAAAAAAACCACGATCGTCCCCACCACCTAGTCCTTCGACAAGCAGGACTTCAGAAGATGAAGAGATTGGCGATGAAGAAGCCAGCTTTGAACACGCAAGTGATTCAGACTGTGAGAGTGACCCAAAATCGAGTGCTGATAAATCGGAAAAGGGAACAAAGTTCCAAGACGACTGGAAAAAAACATGGCCGTGGGTGACAAATGAAGTCGACGGATTTTTTCTCCCATCCACACCCCCCCCCCCCTTTTTCTTTCCCCAAGTCCCCCCTTTTTTCAAGGTGAGGGGGGGCTTGCCCCCACTTTTTTGAAATCCTAGTTGCAACTCTGCTAACAAACACTTCTCTTCCATTAAGGTGCGTAATGTTCAAGTCTTTCACATCTAACTAATGAATATTTCTTAAATGTATCATTATCAAACTAACATAAATTTAAATAATAAAATGACCACATTCTGAAGAGCAACACTCCTGTTTAAACACAGCTGTTTTATAGAACTTAAAATTGAAAGTTAAATCAATAATGCAAACAAAAATGCTAAAAACTTTTAATTTATATAATAAAGCTTTCGAAATGCGCCATATATAAATTTGAGTTCTTACAATTGATCGAAGTAAATAAATTCACATAACAGCCATAAAGACAAACAAAAAAGTGAAACCAGAAATTAAAGTGCATGTTACATGACAACCATAAAAATGCCATACACAATTGCTGAGTCAAAAGTTACAAATTTTTGATCCGTTGAAAAACGCTACATGTATTCACTACTGAATTTCATGTCACCAACATCCAAAGCTTTCAAAAGGCAAACCATAGTCTGATTTTATATCGCCATAAGCAACTTTAAAACTTGAAGAAAAATAGGATTTCAAGCACTTTTATTTTTTACATTAAGTGGAGAGGGGGTATCACATACAACTGCTCGATTCTGATTTTCAAAAACAATACTGAAGCAGCGTTTTAAAAAAAAAATCAAAAAAAAATCCCTGTACATTCATTCATAATGAATCATCATTTTCACATGTTCACGTTCCCTAATATGCACACACATACACAAGAAAAGAGGAAACATAGTATTGTGGAATATGCAACAGCCCCTTTTTTTTCAACATACGTTTTCTTCTTGATGAAAAAATTAACATGCTTTTCAAATTATCAAAACTCATCAGCACAAGCACATCATCCAGAACTATCAATTGAGAGTTAAAGCTTTAAAAAAAACCCAAACCCCCCCCCCCCCCAAAAAAAAAAGGGAATGACTTCAATAACCTCGAACTTCTCTTAACAAATCTTCACAAACACACAGAGAGAAATACGGACACACAATACAGATACTTGTAGCAACATCTGACCGATGAAAACCATGGGAATAAGTGGATACTGCATAAACACTTCTTAAACCTCTACTGTCGAAAAGTTGCCTTGTTAATCCTGAAGAATTTCCATTTCAACTATCTTCTTCGCTCTTAACAATAAAGGAACGAAGTTTTAACTACTGTCACAAAGTAAATTGTGTCAACCATCCGATACCAAAACTTATTTGATCCATTTTTGGTTGAAAATTAAGCTATCATGCCCCCTCCCCCCCAAGCGTTATATAACCATAACAACAAAAGCCTTTGATTGCAGGCCTAATCCACATCAATCAACTTTTGCCAATTGAAAATGAAACTGACTAAATTCGCTGAGTACTAAAAATGCTCACTGCACAGATAATGGGTGTGGTTAGGTGGGTGATTGCTTTGAAAAAGATACTCATGTCATTCATTTCACACATACAATCATTCATACCTGGGTACAGGGGATTTTTTCCTCTCATTCTGCACTAGGCCTTAACGGTCTGAACGTGGAGTCTTTCGGATGAGACGATAAACCGAGGTCCCGTGTGCCCATGCACTTAGCATACGCTAAACCCAGTGGCAACGAAAAAGTTGTCATTTGGTAAACATTTACCCCCCCCCCCCCCCCCCCCCCTCATCAGTGACAAAAATCGCATGCAAAATTTTTTATAAAAAAATGGGTGGCGCGCCTCTGGCTGCGATGCGCTCTCCAGGTGGGAGCAACCCGAATTTCACAGACGCCTCTGTGACTATAAAGTACCTAATACAATGTACACTAAATGCAGAGTAATCCTTGCACAGAGCTACCACTTCACTACATAAGGTCATCATTCATCTCAGACAGAGTTATCATGAATCCTGATTGCTTCTCGGCCTTTTGGCTAAGACAGTGATTCAGGAACATAATTTTTTGTTTATACCCTGGTTTGTTTGTTCAGCCCGTCGTACATGGCGAAAGCCGATACGCGACGTTAAACTGAACTTCCATCAGACAGAGCACTGCAGAAACACTTCTGTGCAGTAACAGCTTTAGTGCACAGTCTCGTCTGATCTAACACAGCGCTAACAAAACTACTAGTGCAAAAGCTCATGTTCATGACAAAAAAACACCCCCACTTTCGTTTCTGAGCCAAATTTAGTGAGCATCTGGTTCAGAGATAATCACCTGGGTGTGTAATCATGGGTGCGTCAAACAGTTAACACAGGTACTAGTACAGTGTAACCTCCCTTATCAGACCTTCAAAAATCATTGAGGGAGGTAATTTTAATACTTACAAAGGGCAATGTCTGGGAGAAGTAGGTCTTATGTAAGAGGGAGTCATAATGGGATGTCTTATAAGAGAGGTTCCACTGTATGTGAATTAGGCTAAACAGCCAATCGATGTAAATGGCTTAACACTTTCAACACAGCTGCTCGGTGTTCCCTGCGAACACTGCAGGATAGGCACGGAAATTCCCTCAGGACACCCGATTTTGGCGCTTTAAAAAATAAATAAATAAATAAAAACCGAGAAGCCCATGCTGGATTTATTTGTACACTTTTGTGTAGAAATATCTTTGATCTTTTGAATGATATAAATCTTGAAAGTCAAAATTATAATTGTGTGTTTACTGCCTGCATTGAAAAGGGCATGATGGTGGCGATGTGTCCACGGGGGTATTTTGCCCATCGCGAACATTCTAGCGGAGCATTGGGAAGGGTAAACTCAAGCGCCGCTAGTCTTCTTCTTCTGTGTTCCCGGGCCATAAGGCCACAATGGGTACGTATGTGTCCGTTTTCCAGTTTTCACTGGTCTCCCCGCTGCATTCAACCAACACATTCAGATTTCGGAAGGGCTCAAAGGAGAAAACTTAACTGTATGGAAGAATTTTGGGGAAAAAAAGAAGGAGAATGGGCCAAAAAGTCAGAAGGATAGTAGATGACACAAAGCAAGGGAAAAGGCAGAGTCAAAGAGAGAGACAGATTAGAGGAAGTTACAAGCACAGAAGGTGGGGGGACTATTTGTACGGAAGACCTCCATCTGGTATTCCCACGGGGGGGGGGGGGCTAGTATTCTTGCGGCATGTTGCGAAAAAGTTAACTTTCGTTTCAAAAGAAAAAAATCTTGCTAGACCATTAGACGAGCATCATAGATTTTCCAAAACTTCACACTCTTAGAGAAAATTCTGCTAGACCATTTATAAGCATCATAGATTTTCCAAAACCACACATTCTTGGGGAAAAGAACACTAAATTTTCCACTAGATTTTCCAAAACTTCACACATTCTTAGGGAAAACAACACTAAATTCTGCTAGACCATTTAAATAAGCATCATAGATTTTGTAAAACTTCACACACATTCTTAGGGAAAACAACATCTCACGCACAACAATCAAATCATTATTACAATATTGGGAATATTAATCAGGTGACAAAATAGTTATCAAAAAAGAAACACCGAACATCAAAATACCCACCAGGCATAATAAAAGATTTCCTTGAGAAATTGGCAGCGACCCGAGGGCGCAGAAAAGCTGTGTCAGAATTACAGGGCTCCCACTTCTTCGCAATTTCAGCTAAAATTTTAAAAGAAGTTCAGGAAAAATGGAAGAGATCTAGAACATTACTTGAGCGAGGAGATCTCTGGTTCTTCTTTTTCAGTGTTCCCAGGCGAAATAGACATAAGGGGTAAGCACAGCTGTTGCGTTGCACACAAAGTTGAACTGTTTAGTTGGAAGACTGAATCTAGAAATCTTAGATAAAATCTACACCAAGCATTTCTTCCTAAAAATAATTTTGCTGTATGTTCGTATTTTTAATATATTTCTTCCATCAGATTTATGGTAAAAAAAAAGTTTTGGTTGAACAGTACCAAGCAATTTATTTAGTAGAAATGTTCTATTATCGCTAACATAAATAAAATTGCTCATGAGTGAAAATCTATTAATGCCCCATGAACATAACTAATTTTCTTACATGCTACAACACATTCTTGACTGTTATTTATGAAATGTTACTTATGGTAAACTAAAGTTGGCTTGAAAAAAACTTCTGAAAGTATAGATGAACTAAAAGTACCTCCCGGAACAGCAGTGTAACAGCATGTGTCCGATTTTCAGTTTTTACTGGTCTCCCTGCTGCATTCAGCTGACACATTCTGATTTCCAAGGAAAATCTCGGGTTAACTTTGTTATTTCGACTCTAAACTGGTCTTGTGTGTAAGCATTATCTTGTTCTCACATCCAAAATACAAAGCCACAGCTAAAAAAAAAAGACTGGTTAGGGATGCTGAACTGAAGTCCTCTATTTCAGAAATGTTAAACTTGTCATTAACCCTTTCACCGCCAAAGTCGCATTTTAGCACCACAGTGAACATAATACATGTCACTAAAAGGCATCACATTGGGGTCTATTATCCAAAGACCCTTTTGTCCTAGTTTTGGGAAGCAAGAATAAACCTTATTCTATATATTTCACAGAAGAATCGCCAATACTGCAGATGGATTTTGTTCTCTACCCAGGTAAATTTAATGAAGATTTTGGGGCTGAAATATGGCTGGCAGTGAAAGGGTTAAGAGCCCTAGAATTGGCTCTAGATCGCTGAAGACTACTGTGTAAGCTTGACCAACTAGTATCTTGTCTCGCTGCATGCCCCCGCACTGGAATGTACTCCACCACTACTAGCTCTCCTCTCGCGGAGGACCTGACCCTTCCTCCCCTATCCCGTACTTGGGCTTGCTGTCGGTGTTCAGCACGCTCGTTTCGTCGGTGGCGTTGTCGTCCATGGCAGGGGCGGGGGCGGGCATGGGAACGGCGCCTGCTGAGGCAGGCTGAGCGACGATGGGCGAACCGTTGGGCGATGCGGTTGTGTCGTCCTCCTGTTGTGTGCAAACAATGCATTCGTAATTACCATATCTTACCGACAATAACACATTCGGATGAGACGATAAACCGAGTCTTTCGGATGAGACGATAAACCGAGGTCCTGTGTGCCCATGCACTCAGCACACGTTAATCCCAGTGGCAACGAAAAAGTTATTTAGGTCAAAATTACCCCCCCCCCCCCCCCCCTTTCCTTCCTCATCAGTTGCAAAAAAAACACCAATTTGGTGGCGCGCCTCTGGCTGCGACGCGCTCTCCAGGTGGGAGCAACCCGAATTTCACAGAGACGCCTCCGTGACTATAAAGTACCTACTACCTAATTACAGTGGTACCCCTCTAATAAGACCTTGAAAGTGCGGTGAAAAAAAAGTCTTATCTGAGGGGTGGTCTTATTAGAGGACCAAGCATCTTTTCCGAGTCGCCATACGCGGATTTTCCCGAATCCATTTTATGCTGGTCGTCACCTGTGCGTGTAGACATCGTCAATCTCGTTAAAAACGAACCGTTCTCATGTCGAAATTGAAGAATTTAATCAGCCATATCACATCTGACCACTAAATTTCACCACTTTTATGCACATGTGTCATCACTGAGCAGTTTATGATCAAAGCGTGAACTGAAACAGACGCGATCGTGTCGATCTTTACGAACTCTGTGCACACATAAATGCGAAGTCAACTTCCAAGTTGAAACTAGGTGATCGGTCATACTCCATAAGTTGGAACTCAGTGAATCAGAATGGCTTCACTTTACAAAAAAAAAAGTTGAAAAGCAGCTCCTTTCCGCTATCAGACTGATAAATCGGCGTTAGTGTGTGCACTACAACTCTCGCTGAATGCAAACAACTCATAAAATCCGATAAATGAAAGCAGCTGGCGCATTAGCGTTTGCCGTGATTTCGTATCTGCGGTGTATGCAGCGCCATTTTGTCAGCTGAGTTGTATGCGCGGTAAAAGTTCTGTGTGTGCAAACTGTGACTAAAAATGAACTGCCAGAGCGTTACTTTGTCATGTTTTGTGTCGTTGTGCATAATCCATTATTTAGTAGGTCCGTTATGGCGAAGATTAGGTCTGTACTGTTATGTGTAGTTTGTGTGTGACTGTGAGTGCAACATGTGCCATCGAAGTTGCCATCGGATCCGTTGCCATGACTTTCGATCACGAGTTCGTCTGCTTTTCATCGAAAGATTGATTTGCACGAACTTGACTGCAAAAAGATAAGATTGTGGTCGCATCTTAACCCCTGAAATCGGGGTGTAAGTCGGAACTCATGAAAAGTCGTATTTGCGGCATAGGATATATAGTGGAATGTGTTCGGGAAAAAAAAAATCGGTCGTATGTGAGGAGAAGTCGCATTTGCGAGCGTCTTATTAGAGGAGTACCACTGTATAAGGTACACCCCTGCCCTTCTACCCTCCCCCCTCCTCTCTCTATGAACTATTCAACGTCATATAAAACTGCCAAGGTTTTCAACAGAATTTGTTTAAATACCTATAGTAAATATTCCCTTTCTTAAAAAGCATTGTAAAGAAATTGCACATTTAAAAAAAATTATAATAAAACTAGACCACATTTTCAAAACTTTCTGGAATATGTGTACAAACAAATTTCCATTTTCACAATCAAGATGTTATAAACCTTGTTCCTCTTCAACTATCTTGTTCAAGTCTACGACAAAACTAACTCCACACAACTTGGCTAAAAACAACCCTAACCAAACTGGTCCCCCTTCAACTATCTTGTTCAAGTCTACGACAAAACTAACTCCACACAACTTGGCTAAAAACAACCCTAACCAAACTGGTCCCCCTATACTCTTCTTCTTCTTCGCCTCAGGCAGCCAACTTCATCAGGCTGAAGATTCTGCTGCACTTTGGGGGGTAGTAAGAAGACAAGAAATTAGAAAGCTGAGGAGATAGAAGTAGCCTAATGGAAAGGAAAGGAAACACAGAATAAAACCTAGTGTGGATCTGTCTTTAAAAAAAACCAAAAGAAAAAGTGGACCATAGCCTTTATTTCGTAGTATCTGGGCAAGACCAATCCGGCTACCGTAGCGAACCCCGACCGGCACAGCTCCAGTTCCCTCACAATCATAAACTGCATCAAAATCATAGGGCTACTTACATCTAAATGTGCGTAGTCACCCTCGTCTTCAGGCATCTGCGGACGGCACTTTCCACAGCAGAAGTTGCAGCATAGACAGCAACAGCAGCAGCAGTAACAGCCGGTGATGATGCCGCAGAAAATGGCCAATGCCTGTTGAAACAAAAATTAAGACTTTTAAGTTGGTCGCTATGACGAAGTCCACTGTCTTCTCCAGGTCAGTGCGGCTGCCCCCTAGAGCTGCACCTGTAGCCCCACTCCCCCAGGCCAGGTTTGGGGTCTTCTTCTTGTTTGTGATTGGGGATGTTTATACTGCCCTGCGCCCAAAGTCTTCGTTTAGACTGCAATTGGCGCACAGGATGCATGCTTTATGAGTTCATGTCATCAATTCTACCGGCACAATACGGCCTACTCCTACCGAATAGTGGAATGGGCTTTAACGTGTGCGCAAGATCTTGTGCGTGCGTTCGCACACAGGATCTCGGTTTAAGGTCTCATCTAAGGTCTCATCAGATGGACCAGGAAATGGGAGTAAAGTATCTTTCCCAAGGACACAACACTGTGAACAGAGCTGGGTTCAAACGAGTCAAAGCGCATCAGTGCTGAAAAATGTGTTCAGGGTTCTGGGGTCCTGAACCACATGGACATTTGTCAGTCAGTATGGGTGCATTTGAGTCAATTTAGGTGGCTCAGTAGTACTTATTATATAACTTAATGGAGAAAAAAAATAATGATGAAGCTGACACGGTCAATTCCACCATCCACAGATCCAGGTGGTTAGGCGGGTCTGGGGAGACATTTCTCGTAGCCATCGCCCCAATCAACCTCACCTTGCACCAGCCACTGGTCAGCACTAGGTAATGTTCACGTTCTCCTTCCCAAACTGCTGGGCTGTGGGGAGACATTTCTCCTAGCCATCGCCCCAATCAACCTCACCTTGCACCAACCACTGGTCAGCACAAGGTAAGTGTTCACGTTCTCCTCCCCAAACTGCTGCGCTATATAGAGACATTTCTCCTAGCCATCGCCCCGATCAACCTCACCTTGCACCAGCCACTGGTCAGCACTAGGTAAGTGTTCACGTTCTCCTTCCCAAACTGCTGGGCTGTGGGGAGACATTTCTCCTAGCCATCGCCCCTATCAACCTCACCTTGCACCAGCCACTGGTCAGCACAAGGTAAGTGTTCACGTTCTCCTCCCCAAACTGCTGGGCTGTGGGGAGACATTTCTCCTAGCCATCGCCCCGATCAACCTCACCTTGCACCAGCCACTAGTCAGCACAAGGTAAGTGTTCACGTTCTCCTCCCCAAAATGCTGGGCTGTGGGGAGACATTTCTCCTAGCCACCGCCCCGATCAACCTCACCTTGCACCAGCCACTAGTCAGCACAAGGTAAGTGTTCACGTTCTCCTCCCCAAAATGCTGGGCTGTGGGGAGACATTTCTCCTAGCCACCGCCCCAATCAACCTCACCTTGCACCAGCCACTGGTCAGCACAAGGTAAGTGTTCACGTTCTCCTCCCCAAACTGCTGGGCTGTGGGGAGACATTTCTCCTAGCCATCGCCCCGATCAACCTCACCTTGCACCAGCCACTGGTCAGCACAAGGTAAGTGTTCACGTTCTCCTCCCCAAACTGCTGGGCTGTGGGGAGACATTTCTCCTAGCCACCGCCCTGACAGGGCTGCCTACCCTCTGTTACAGTTTCCAGGGACAAAGTACTTAAAAACCAGGGACAGAGACTTATTTCCAGGGACAAACATCGCAATATCATGCATCAGGGTCAAAACAAACATTAACGTTTGATTATTTCGTGATCTAGCAAAATTTCAGCGACTTTGGATTTTTTTGTAGTCTTCTTTATGCTTTTTGGTGTGATTGTGCTTCAATATTCAAGATCCATTAGAGTAAAGTAACCTATGTCATAAGTTTCTTTATTGTCCATTAGCATTATACAAACGCACAAGGAACATTATGTGTAACAAGTCTGTTAGGAAACTTTCAACAGTATCTGCTGTTTAGGGTGTTCGTGTGTTCAATACTAAAGTCAGCTAACAAGGCAAGTGATTGCTCTAAAAAATTTTGATTCTTCTCAGTTTCCAGGGCCGCCAGATAGAAAAGTGGATTCCAGGGACAGGGTGCCATTTCTGACTGTTTCTGGGGACAAATACCCCTTAGGGGGGACGGTAGGCAGCCCTGCCCTGATCAACCTCACCTTGCACCAGCCACTGGTCAGCACCAGTTAAGTGTTCACGTTCTCCTCCCCAAACTGCTGGGCTGTGGGGAGACATTTCTCCTAGCCACCGCCCCGGTCAACCTCACCTTGCACCAGCCACTGGTCAGCACCAGGTAAGTGTTCACGTTCTCCTCCCCAAACTGCTGGGCTGTGGGGAGACATTTCTCCTAGCCACCGCCCCTATCAACCTCACCTTGCACCAGCCACTGGTCAGCATAAGGTAAGTGTTCACATTCTCCTTCCCAAACTTCTGGGCTGTGGGGAGACATTTCTCCTAGCCATCGCCCCTATCAACCTCACCTTGCACCAGCCACTGGTCAGCACAAGGTAAGTGTTCACGTTCTCCTTCCCAAACTGCTGGGCTGTGGGGAGACATTTCTCCTAGCCATCGCCCCAATCAACCTCACCTTGCACCAGCCACTGGTCAGCACAAGGTAAGTGTTCACGTTCTACTCCCCAAACTGCTGGGCTGTGGGGAGACATTCATCCTAGCCATTGCCCCGATCAACCTCACCTTGCACCAGCCACTGGTCAGCACTAGGTAAGTGTTCACGTTCTCCTCCCCAAACTGCTGCGCTATACATGTATAGAGACATTTCTCCTAGCCATCGCCCCGATCAACCTCACCTTGCACCAGCCACTGGTCAGCACTAGGTAAGTGTTCACGTTCTCCTCCCCAAACTGCTCGGCTGCGTAGATTCCCAGGGACCCGTAGCGGTTGTAGATGGTGCGCTTTGTTTCGTCGCTCAGAATCGTGTTGGCGCGGTTGATCTCCTTGAACTGCACACGGTACAAGAAACTATCATAGAAGAAAGAAGACCTCAATGCCTGTGTAAAAAGTCGTAATGTTATAGACTTTACTTCCTTTTCGAACTAAAGCAATCATGGAATACAAGAACCTATGACTGACGAGCACACTCAATCATAAAGGGAGAAAGGTGGCAGAGTGGTTAAGACGTTCGCCTGCCAAATGTAATGTGTGACTGCAGCGTGAGTGACCTGGGTTCGAATCCCGGCCTCGCCCTCTCTTTCTAGTTTGACAGGAAAATCGAACTGAACGTCCAGTCCTTCGGAAGGGGACTTAAAGCTAGTCTGACCTGTGCGCTTTACGCATGTACAAATCTCACGGCAGTTGAAAGTCAGTAAGAACAGGGATAAATCCCGCTGCCTGGTATGACCAAATTGATAGCTAGGTTTTCCAAGTGTGCCCACACCACCTCCTCACCCTGTGCCCCCCCCCCTCCCCCCAAAAAAGGGTAGTCGCTGCACTTTCAGTGAGAAAGGGGGAGAGCAGCCCGAATTTCACAGAGATAAGTCTCTGTGACTAGAATATACCAAATACCAAAATAAAATAAAAATAATAACAAACACAAAACGGTTGACAGTTTGTTGAGCAAATAGTATGTAAACAAATTTGATCCCAGGACCTGGGTTGCTTAAAATGCTTCAGCATATTAAAAAATCTGTTAATGTTTTCATAACCATCAAATATTTCTATTAAAACCATCGGGTTTTTTGGGCTCTCATATGTGATAGTTTGTAACAGAAAGTATGCAACAATACGAAACAAATACAATAGGTTTAATCAAAGCCAGAAATTAGAGCTTTGAGGGTCATCATTTCTAAAGAAATGTTCTTGACGTTTGTCACAAATAGCCTTCTCTTTGTAAAATGCTCTTAATCCACCACAGTTTAATTTCAAAATCTTACGAGGGAATTATCTAAGTAATAAGTCAAAACTATGTTTACTAAAAATTAGTGCTCACTTTTTCAGCTGATAGCACAAGAATGGGCATTGGTATTTGTATTACTTTCCTAGTCACAAGACTGGTCTCTATGAAATTCGGGCTGCTCCCACCTGGAGAGCATGTCACAGCTGGTGCTGCATCACCCTTTTTTTCATGCCTTTGTGTGTGTGTGTGTGTGTGTATGTGACTGAAGGGAAGGGGGAGGGTAAATATTTACCAAATTAAAACTGCTTTGTTGCCACTGGGTTCTTTAACCCTCTGGGCATGACGTAAAAGTTAAAAACATAAGCTAAAAGACAGGCGTAAAATTGAAGACTGCAGAAACGTCAACCGGTCGGTACTTCTTATTTTCACTTTTCATCTCTCATACAAACATTTGACTGGGAAACCTATACACGTTTAGAAAGAAGAAAGCTTGAATTTTGCAATGAAAGTAAAGAAAACAACTTGCCTTGAATATGTTGACAGCAGTAATCCAGTAAAGCACTTTCACTGTGACTGCAGCTAACCCCACCCCCACCCCATCCGACGATGATCTGCTCGTGTCAGACATCACAAAACTATGCAGTCGAACCCTTTTCCTTCACTTCGAACCCTTTTCCTTCACTTTGCAACACGAATACAAGCCTAATTACCTTTCTAGTCTGCATCAGAGTAGCTATCGGCAACATACTCATCCTCACAATCACTACTTTCATCACTCATTTTCACACAAACAAATACAAACCGGTCGAAAAAACGGCTAGACTCAGACAGCAGGAAGTCGTACGAGTGCTACGAGCTTTCTGATTGGTTAGCTGTATTCGCTTATTCGATTGGCCGAAGTTCAGCGCGAAATATGAATGAGTCGAACTGAGCCACGATCGTGGCCCATCGTGCTCATCCCGGGGAGCCCCGATCGGGGCTCATCGTGTGCAAAGTCCACAGGCACTCGGTTTTTGTCATCTCATCCCAAAGACTTAGCGTTCAACTGTGGAATCGTCAAAGCATTCAAATTTACCCCGTAGTAAATCTATCTGGACGTAATAGCTTTCCTTGGCCTATCCTTGCCACTTATCTAGTGATCGAGAGCCTTTCTTGACCACAGGAAAGCTAGCCGGGCGTGTTTGCCCATGCAATCTTCTTCTTTTTTTCGCTAGTGCGTGGCCACAATCGACACTTTGATTAGCTTGTCATCAAAGAAAAAAATCGAGTTTGTGCATCATGCGTTCTTTTTTGTGGCATCAGCTAACGCTATTGACGTAATTTTGGAGGATTATTTGCTTTGACGCATGTTCTTTGAATAGCGTAGTAAGTGCAGCCCAGTTAAACGAGAATAAAACAAACGCTTCATAGGTCTAATTTGCCCTCAATTGTCGTGCAATACGATCTCAACGAGACAACAACGAACGCTTATAGGTCTAATTTGCCCTCAGTCGTGCGATACGATCTCAACTTCACAACAACGAATAGTGTTAGAGCATGCACACATACACGGAAACCTGTGCGCAATCCATAAATAAGTAAAAGAAAGAAGGGAAAAGATAAGCGCACATGTCCGTATTTTCCCCAATCCGTAAATTTATACCCTTCTTTCCTTTACTTTACTTAAGGATTTCCGTAAGGAACTTACGCGTCCCATGAGTCCCTGCCCATATTCACCCTCTAAAACCACAAGGGAGCTGGTTATAACGTTTATTCCAATAATATTACAGGCCCAATGTGTCCCCACCTTCATTCTCCCTCTAAAACCACAAGGGAGCTGGTTATAACGTTTATTCCAATAATACTACAGGCCCATGTGTCCCCACCCTTATTCTCCCTCTAAAACCACCAGGGAGCTGGTTATAACGTTTATTCCAATAATACTACAGGCCCATGTGTCCACGCCCATATTCTCCCTCTAAAACCACCAGGGAGCTGGTTATAACGTTTATTCCAATAATACTACAGGCCCATGTGTCCCCACCCATATTCTCCCTCTAAAACCACCAGGGAGCTGGTTATAACGTTTATTCCAATAATACTACAGGCCCATGTGTACACGCCCATATTCTCCCTCTAAAACCACCAGGGAGCTGGTTATAACGTTTATTCCAATAATACTACAGGCCCATGTGTCCACGCCCATATTCTCCCTCTAAAACCACCAGGGAGCTGGTCATAACGTTTATTCCAATAATACTACAGGCCCATGTGTCCCCGCCCATATTCTCCCTCTAAAACCACCAAAGTTAAGAAAATAGGGTCTTCGGATAACAGACCCTGATTTGATGCCTTTTAGTGACATGGGTGTTAAACCATCGTGGTGCATAAATGCGACATTGGCGGTGAAAGGGTTAAACCATCAAATAAATGTTAACTGAAAATGAGTAGTAATCAAGAATTTAAGAGCATTATTTTCAACCTTGAAGAGCAGTAGAGGTTCAAATTGAGTAGAATACTACTTGAAACGAGTAGAGTAAACAGGTCTGGTACTTGCTACCCAAGGGGTGAATAATATGAATAAGTTTCAAAAAATGTCTGAAAAAAATAGGATGCTTACTTTATCTACTGCCTCTGGATTGTCTGGGTTCTTGTCAGGGTGGAAGCGAAGAGCCAGCTGCCACATAAAATAGTCATTGAATTAATAACCTTCATCATAACCACAAAACAAAGCTCTTTTTTTTTAGTACATGATCATATCATCTTCATCATGTATGCCAGCTTAATACAATGACATGTTTCATCTCCAGATATATTATTGTAAACTCAATAATTTGTATTTCAAAACACTATTTGAAACAACATACATAAAGTCAAAGTCAAAAATACTTTAATATCACGAAAGGTGAAATTACATTGTAGTCTCGTACAAGCACAATACAAGCAAGGAAACACATTTGCATGCATTAAAAATGGAAACAAAACTAAGGAAAAATGAATAAGAAATCATGCTTCGCCAAAAAATGGAACATAGTTAGGGTCGATACAAAAACATTAAGAACTGCCCTCTTTCCCACCATTTCTATCCTCGCATTCATTTATTCACCCCCACCCTACCCCCAAACCCCCACCCTCTCCAAGTTACCCCAAGCTTTCACATATTTTGGGTCCCTTCCCGTTCCCAACATTTCATGCGCCTCCCTCTTCTCTCTCTGTGTCTGTCTGTCTCTCTCTCTCTCGCGTGCGCGCGCACACACACACACACCACACACACTCCTCATCATCATCACCACCATCACCATCTGGAGAAAAAAAAAAGAGAGAAAAGAACCTAATATGTTTGCCTTTGCTTTGTTTTGAATCTTGTAAGCACAGCCAAACAACGCTAATTAATTTTATTTTTTTTAAATTCAGAAAATGTAAGGATTCATCATTAAAAGAATAAATGATTCATTTAATTATTCGTAATACTTACTCTATTCTTATTTAAACTTAATGGAACAAAACTATTACAGTGATCTAACAAAACAAAACAAACAGTTAATCAGCACTAACCTATTATTCACAATTTCTGCAAGTTAAAACGACAAATAAGTTTTCTGTTTATTTAACCCCTTGACTGCCAGAGAAATTTAAAGAAAAAATCATTGGGGAAATCATGCCATGAAAAAGACAACTGATAGAGCCAATCTGGCCAAATGGTCTGGGGATATTACTCTCTTGACTGTGTAAGAGCAAAAACCAGCATATCAGAGTTATTCTTCTTCATCTGATGACATCATCAGTTAAATGTCATCAAGTCAGTACGTGATACGTTGGTTGCAGTCAAGGGGTTAACATATGGAATGAAACTAAAATGTCCACCCAATACAAACTGTTTAAAAAATCGTCTCAATAAATCTCAAATTTTTTGAAGTTATTTAGAAGCCTTGACGAGTAATCTTTGGAAAATTTGACCGCATACACCTTGACCATTACTTGTATAACACTGATTGTAAAGATCTTATTTTAAAGCTTGACAGCTTATTTTGTCTCTATCTACAACTACTACTAAACATTGCTTTTAATATAGACTGAGAGTGAGAGGACTACTGAACTCAACCAAAGTGACTCAGCAGCAGTGCAGTGTCTCATCGGTTGGTTGCCTCCTGACGTCCTAACATAGATTCGCTCCCCTTGAACTGCTGGTCACAGATTCTGCGACCTGAACAAGCGGAGGTGTGGTTGCGAGTTGGGACTCGGAATGAGTGGCGTGGGAGCAATGCCACTGTACAGCCCAGAAGATGGGACAGCAAAAAATAAAAATTTAAAAAAAGAGAGAGAACTATAGCAGATCTTTTGTGTTGGTTTACTTTTTAACTCATTCGCATCGCAACGAT
Organism: Phymorhynchus buccinoides; assembly: GCA_017654935.2. NCBI lineage: Eukaryota > Metazoa > Mollusca > Gastropoda > Neogastropoda > Raphitomidae > Phymorhynchus > Phymorhynchus buccinoides. Next base: position 33,948,855 of record CM065701.1, read on the forward strand.
TTTGAATTATTAAAAAAACTCACAAATCACTCCAGCCATACACACAAACAAAGCATACATAAACAAAAGGAGAAATGAAAGAAGATTACAGGTTTTTACTTCAGGTTTAAGACATACTCACATAGGGAAGTGGTAGATCAGACATTTTTTATTTTTAGACTTTATATAGAAAAACTCTCTACACCGATTGGTTTCCCCACAACAAGCCACTACAAAAACAAAGTCAGTGGCAAAATTGTGGTCTAAGGGAGCGAAGCGAGTTTAGAAGTGACCAAGGTATGATGTGCACACAGATTTACTTTCATTGAAGCAAATGCATCAAATTAACAGCTATCTATTAATTCCGGACATATATGTCCGGAATGACTTGAATGAGCTAAAATGAAAAGAGTTAAAAAACAAAGCATGGACTGACAACCAGACTGTGCATGTAGTCTCACCCTTCTGTAGGCCTTCTTCACTTCATCTGGTGATGCCCCCTTCTCCAATCCCAGTAGCTCATACAGGGAAGTTCCTGTGCGGCTGAAACACACCCATACATACAACCACTGCATTGATCATACATTTATCGTACAATTTAAACGTTTCTTTTAGCCAAACAGATTTTTTTCCTTTAACTCTTCTAGCACCATGGGCGAATACATTCGCCCAGTACATCACTCTACACTCCCACCAAATGTAAAGACATTCACTGCCAAGCACCCTGCCATGTGTTTGTCTATTCTTAGAGCTCATGTCAGTGATTTTTCCGTTAAAGCAACGCACGCACACACACTGAATAGTTACTCCCCTCTTGTCGGTTGAAATGCAATGGATAACCAAGAACGTAAAATAATACATGGCGCTAGAAGTAGAAGAGATAATCAAAGTCAAAGCCCCAGCAAGCATGTAGTTTCCCCACCCACCCCCGTAAAATGTTTGCATAATAATGAATATTGCTTGCTGCATAGCGCATAATCTTGCTAAGCAACTCAATGCGCTTTCGCTCACCATTCATAATAACAGCAACAACAAGATACACATTACACAAACATTTCTAAATGACTAGGTCACATATCCGCACCATACTGGCATACATCTCTATGAAATTAATAAATAAAAGAAAGATAAAGAAAACAATGAATGACATTAGTATACAAAATACACCGCATGTACTCATAACACAACACAGTATACAAAATACACCGCATGTACTCATAACACAACACAGTATACAAAATACACCGCATGTACTCATAACACAACACACTATACAAAATACACTGCATGTACTCATAACACAACACAGTATACAAAATACACCGCATGTACTCATAACACAACACACTATACAAAATACACCGCATGTACTCATAACACAACACAGTATACAAAATACACTACATGTACTCATAACATAACACACTATACAAAATACACCGCATGTACTCATAACACAACACACTATACAAAATACACCGCATGTACTCATAACACAACACACCATACAAAATACACCGCATGTACTCATAACACAACACACTATACAAAATACACCGCATGTACTCATAACACAACACAGTATACAAAATACACCGCATGTACTCATAACACAACACACTAACAGCTCAAACAGTACATATAGTGAATTTAAAAAGTGATATATAATTTTTTTTTCTTGGTCAAAACTTATTGCATACAGGAATTGCCGCGTGCCGGCGACCTTGAATTCCACAGAGTTGAATTAGAAAGGTCATCACAACTCAGGTAAAAAGGACGCAGGCAATTTAGTAGTCTAGTATAGAGTATGAACTCTCGTGGCAAATAATAATAATAATAATAATAGTGAATCATTTATATAGCGCATTCCTCCACCAATGTGGAGCTCTATGCACTTAACAACAACAAAAATTAAGAAGCAACAAATTCAACAACACGAAATAATCGCTCACGCACATGCAAATAGGCATACACATACACACCCCACCCACACATACACGCACGTACCGGCACATACACACACACACACACACACACACACACACACACCGTTACCATCACCACCACTCACCCCACCCAAAAAACACAATACAAAATACAATCAGTTGAACAAAGCATCAACACACACACACACACACTCTCTCTCTCTCTCTCTCTCTCTCTCTCTCTCTCTCTCTCTCTCTCGCAACAAAGCTGACGTACACATTGCAGTCAACACACAGTGAAACTAATATGGGGGGAGGGGAGTGTGTGTGTGAGAATAGAGTCCAGAAGTAATGTGGCCTAAAGGTTGTGATGTAGCTTGAACAGGTGGGTCTTGAGAGCTGATTTGAAACATTGCAAGGACTGGATATGGCGGATTTCGCGTGGTAAGGAGTTCCAAACTGATGGGGCCGAAAAGGAAAAGGAGCGCTCACCAAACATTTTTGTTCGTGTACTAGGAACACAGAGAATTTTGGAATCTGAAGATGACCGCAATTGCCTTGATGGAGCATAGACAGAAAGCATGTCAGAAATGTAGCTAGGGGCATTTCCAGAGAAATAAGAATGACATAGAGTGGAAATTTTGTAGTCAATACGTGCTTTGATGGAAAGCCAATGAAGGGATATCAGGAGTGGTTGAACATGATGATACTTAGAGACCTTGAGGACAAGTCTGGCAGCAGAGTTCTGGACTTTTTGAAGCTTGTCAATGAGGTGTTGGGGGCAGCCATACAAGAGTGAATTACAATAATCTAGTTTAGAGAGAACAAAAGCGCAGACTAGTATTTTAGTAGTATCTATAGACAGGAGATGGCGAATCGTACCAATGCGACGCAGCTCACAGTATGCTGACCGACAGATAGTTTGAACTTGTGAGTCAACACTCATATCTTGAGAGATGTGGAAGCCAAGATTTCTAGCAGAAGGAGAAAAAGGTATGCTCTATTACCGGGGTAGAGATTGACAGCAAAAACTGAAACAGTTTCATTATTTGGTATTTGGCATACTAGTCACAGAGATTTTTATCTGTGAAATTTGGGCTGCTCCCATCTGGAGAGCGCGTCGCTGCAAGTGCAGCACCATCCCCCCTTTTTTATCTTAGGGAAGTGTGGAGGGAGACGGGGGGAGAAGAGGTGGGTGGACTTGGAAAACCTTGCTATCAATTTGGTCATACCAGGCAGTGAGACTTCTCCCTACTCTCATCAAATTTTAATTGCCGTGGGATTTTTACGTGCGTAAAGCGCACAGGTCAAACTAGCTTTAAATCCTCATCTGAAGGACTCGGCATTCAGTTCAATTTTCCCATCAAACGAAAAAGAAAGGGCGAGGCCAAGATTCGAACCCGGGTCACTCACGCACAGAAATTGGCAGGCGAACGTCTTAACCACTCTGCCACTTTCCTTCACACACACACATGTACACACACACACACAAAACCAACAACACACACACACATTTATAATTATAAGTTATACCATAGCATCTGATTACTTTCCCTTTTAACATGAATCCTATAAAAGTATAATCTACACAGTACAGGAAAGCACTATCAGTAACAGTGTTGCTGGCTGGCTCTGGACAGATACTACATAGTACAGTAGCTATAGTGCTCGAACTTGTCTAAGTGTTAGTTACCACATCATGAATTAAGTAGACTTACAAACTCACGTTTCATTGTTTGCTTTTGTCGATATAAATGAATCTCTATGGAACCAATTTTATTCCATCGTTTTTGTCATTCTTTATACATTTTCTAGAACATAAAGCTTTAACCCTTTCACCGCCAGCCATTTTCAGCCAAATAATACCATTAAACTTAATTGGGTAGAGGAGAAAAAAAATTATTTGCAATATTTGGAATTAATCCACGATATGTATAACATTAGGCTTATCGAGTTATCCTTACTTCCCAAAATTAAGAAAATAGGGTCTTCATAAATAGGCCCTGATTTGATGCCTTTTATTGACATGTGTGGTAAACCATTGTGGTGCGTAAATGCGACATTGGCGGTGAAATGGTTAAAGTAAAATTCAATTGCAGTTCATCCACTAAAACAAACAAATCACATTATGATTCATAATGAGCGTTTATGAGAACATTCTACTGGCTTTACTTTACTTTCCTTTCCTTTGTCAAAAAGAGGGCAAAATGTATGTTTGTTATATGCGGAGATAGAGAGAGAGAGAGGGAGAGAGAGAGAGAGAGAGAGAGAGAGAGAGAGAGAGAGAGAGAGAGAGAGAGAGAGAGAGAGAGAGAGAGAGAGAGAGAGAGAGAGAGAGAGAGAGAGAGAGAGAGAGAGAGAGAGAGAGAGAGAGAGAGAGAGACAGACGCAATTATTGACGCAATTAATTTTAATGTGAGGCCACCGACCTATACACATTTGGAGGTGCACTTAATATGCACACAACTAAAGCAAAAAGGTAAAGAACACAATCTTTACAATAGAATATAAGAGAGGGGGGGGGGGGAGAGAGAGAGAGAGAGAGAGAGAGAGAGAGAGAGAGAGAGAGAGAGAGAGAGAGAGAGAGAGAGAGAGAGAGAGAGAGAGAGAGAGAGAGAGAGAGACAGATCTGAGGGGGGAAGAAGCAAAACAAACAGCTCAGCATTTATCAACATTTCGATTTATTAATCTTCATCAAGACTTCCAGAATCAATCACACTCCCATTACTAATGGTATACAACCTAAATTAAGAGAAAGAGAGAGTAAGTTTGGCATTGTTAGGAAACTGCCTTCAAATGAAATGCTTCAAATTGTGGCTACAAAATGAGGGATCAAGTTCCAAAACACAGTGGAACCTCCCTTGTAAGACCTTGAAAAATCATCCTAAATAAGTAGGAGGGAGTTGTATAAGGGAGGTAAATTTTAATACTTACAAGTTACAAAGAAGGGCAATGTCTCAGAGAAGTAGGTCTTAAGTGGGAGGGAGTTATATAAGAGAGGTAATTTTAATACTTACAAGTTACAAAGAAGGGCAATGTCTCAGAGAAGTAGGTCTTAAGTGGGAGGGAGTCTTATAAAGGAGGTTCCACTGTAATGCAGTTGCACTAATGGGCCAGTAACATGTCAGAGCTTGAGATTGCTTTCAGAGTTCATGGGTCATAACTCATATGACCCCTGCCTGCACAAAATGAGGGATCGGTTTAAGTAAATTAACCCGGTGTCGCGTGAAATATCTCTAGCGTGAAATTTGTCCCATTTCCTTTTTCAAACTGTTTGCTGTTTGGGAAGGATTCAGCCCTGAATACATTTAGAGGCATCTTGCGGCATCCGAGAAGAGCAGAGGACTCATCACTAAATATTGAAAAGTCAGTGATATTTTTCTGAGATTTATTCTCAATTATTTTTGTCTGCATGGGTGGTTGTTTTCATCATCCGCCATTTTGGAAAAATGCGAAAGCAAGTGCCATGGGTCTGTACATCGATTTCTCGGCAAAGATGTAGATTAACACCCTCCCGCTCAATTCCTCGGTTCTTTTCACAGAGTGAGCACATAACCACAGCAAGATTCATTATGCAGAACCACTCCGATCGGTGCCCTGGATGCGTAGGTAAGATGCTTCAAGAAGAGACTACCACCACCCGAGGCAAGACGGAAAGACCAACGAAAGAATGAAAAATGGTGTTTTACGTCCTCTCGGTCTGGAACAGACACATATAGGACATTTGTAGATACAAAGATGGTGGGAACACTACTGGAGGCAATACCCGGAGGCAGTGCAACTCCAGTAAAGTCTCGATTTTTTTAACAATACAGATAGGTGTAGCGGTAACCACGCCTCGGTTAAAGCTCATCGGCTATGGTACCGCCACAAGTTACTTGAGTTAGGAGAGACCAACGCCTGACCCTGTTCTTTAAAATAGTCCATGGGGGAGGTACCTGCTACACCAGCTGAGCAGAACCTAACACCAATGGCGGAGACAAAGAGAAAGATCATACCAAGACAGGAAGCAAACCAATATACAACAAATATTTCAAAGTTTACAATATGGCCTGAAACAACAAGAGATGCTTTGTGGAACCAAGATCCGACACCATCATCTACAAAAATTCCTTCTTTCCACGAACTACCATCGAGTGGAACAGACTGCCCGACGAAACCATCAGCCTACCGTCTGCTGGGCAGTTCAGGAAGGCTGTGTCAGATGCCTGGCACAGCCCTCGCATCAACTAAACCCCTCTCCCTTCACCCCCCCCCCTCCCAATCCCCTCCTGCATGGCGCAGCATCATGCTAAGGGCCTGATCAGCGGGACCTGGCTGGCTGGGCCATATTTGTAGATATAGATTTTTTGTTCTTATTAAACTAGAGATGCTCTCCCCAAGTTCTTCACACCGGTGCTTATATAATTGGATTCCCCCTTGGAGATACCGGGGGTCTTTTGCATAAATAGTTCCCCCACCTTCTGAAAGTTCTGTGCTTGTAACTTCCTCTAATCTGTCATTCTCTTTGATTCTGCCTTTTCCCTTTGCTTACTCAAGTTACTGTCATCTACTATCTTACTGCCTTACCAGTCCATTCTCCTGCCTTTTTTCACAAAACTTTCAAAAAGATTTCCTCCAGCCGAAGTCGGACTTGCTGGGCCTATTTCTTAGTTAGGTGCATAACGGCAGCATGACGCATCTGCGCTCATAATTGACAGGAAACTGACTGAGCGATCGTAGAAGAAGAAGATATAATTGGATATCTATCGGTTATTAAATCAAGATCAAGATCAAGACCATACAAACCAAATACAAAACAAGCGCAAAGTGATATTATTTAACGAAAGGCAGAGGCTCGGGGTACGGGCCCGTATCTCACATTCTCCAGGCTACGGGTACGGCGCTCAATCACGGGACGCATAAACTGTGCGCAAATGTCTTCAAATACTAACATTAACTCTGACATGTTCCTAACCCTATCCATATTCCTTACCAAGATGCGTTAAATATATGAAATAAGAAAATGCATTTGTTGATGAAAAATTAGAGTGAGGAAGAGTTACTATCCCTCAACATGGTCTGAGTGTTGCAAGAATGCCGTACCTTCTTCTTCTTCTACTAGTAATGTCCACCTGCCGTTTATCGGTAATTATTGACAAACAGGGGTTCAAAGACGAAGATGTGCAGCACGGGATGAGATAGGATTTGAGAAATATATTATTAGATAATTGAAAAGTGTTTCAGGGCTCCCTCCCAGAGATCCAATTCTTCTTCTTCTTCTTTGATCGCAAAACAAGGGGTCCCAGGGACTCCTTCACTCATAGCATAGAGGGTCCTAGAGGCGGGATAGAGGTTCCCAGTGGCATAGCGAATGCTAAAAACAAAATTCTAATGCATCCCTGCAACCCCCTGCACATTCTTTTAGAAGGTCCTGTAGAATTTTAGTGCTTCATAGACCCCCAAAATGGGGGTCCCTGGGAGCCCTGGCGTTTGTTGTTTACAATGATGATGAGAGTAATTTGGTTGGGTATTTATTCTATAAGTTCAGATAGGTATTAAATATTATATAATCATTTGACATTTGTTGTTTTAAGATGATATAAAAGATATGAAAAGATGAACTTGGCTGAGTATTTTGTAGGCTTGAAATTGAATATGGGTGGGAGAGGGGTTTCAAGAGTAAATGTTAAGACGCCTGGCTTTTCGCAGACCGTCAACATGAACACGAATCTCTGTGTGTAGGTTAAATCTTTTAAACACGTGGGGCTTAAACTAAGGATTAGTCCTCTGTTTTTGCATGCGTTTTGGCAGTGTGACTGTTTTTATTCTGTCAAACTGATAATTATAATCTGAGCATCAATTTCTGGGTTATGGTTTGCAACATTACTGACTTGACTTACTTGCCTTGAGTTTGACTGTGACAATCGGCTTCTTGCTGGCCTTCCAAACTACCTTCTCAACAAACTCCAAAGAATCCAAAATAATGCTGCACGACTAATCCTTAAGTCCTCCAAGTTTGAACATGTTTCTCCCCTTCTGCACTCTCTGCACTGGTTGCCAATCTCCAGCAGGATCAACTACAAGCTTTCTGCTCTTACCTTTGCTGTCATTTCTGGCTCTGCTCCTACTTACCTGTCTGATCTACTTCATACTTACATTCCATCTCGTCAGCTTCGTTCTTCTTCTGATTCTCGTATTCTACAGCCTCCCTCAATTAAAACGAAAACTTATGGCGAGAGATCCTTTTCTTTTCAGGCCCCAGCTACTTGGAACAAACTCCCTCTGTCTCTCAGACATTCCAACTCCCTGTCAGTTTTCAAAACCAACCTGAAAACTCATCTATTCTCTGAACACTACTGTCCACCATGATCGGATTGTGAGAATGAAAGCGTGTGTGGATGATGAATGGCATGGGAAAGTTGGGAGACAGAAAGTGTGTGTGTGCATGCGCGCGCTGGCATGTGCTTATGCACGTGTGTGGGGATGTGTGTGTGTTTGTGTCTGTGTGTATGTATGTATGTACGAACGTACGTACGTATGTATGTATGTATGTATGTACTGTATGTATGTGTGCATGCGCGTGTAAATGATATGCTATGTTCGTCAGTGTGTGTGCTTGTGTGCGTGCGGGCATGGGTATTGATGTGATTTGATTAAATGTATTTTTTTGTAAAGCACCATGAGCAGCTAGCCTGGAATGTGCGCTATATAAGTTTTCTTCATTATTATTATTATTATTTTACTACTTTTAGACCATTTTTAGCTATCCATCTCATGTTCTCGCCTTCCAGTGTCAACGCATCGTTCTTTCTGTTTCATAAAAATAACCATGACCTAATCCTAACCCTATCCCTTTCCCGAGCAAGGCAGAGCAGATTGCGTTCATGTTCACGGTCTGCGAGTAGCCAGGCGTAATTTTAGTGCTCTGAAGAAGTTAAGTCTAAACGGAGGTCGTTCGCCAAGTCGGCGAATAGGGATAGGGTTAGAATTGATCAACCAGAAAAGGGATAGGGTTAGAAATGGGGTAAGGGATAGGGTTAGAACTGCAAAACAACCCAAATAAATTATTTTAACAAATTTCATAACCAAAATAATTGACGGAAACTTTCTGGATGTGAGAACGAAAAAACAAAAGCACAAGTTAAGTGTTCATACGACTGTTGTGGTTAGGGTTAGAACTTACCATCGGGATAGGGATAGGATTAGGACTACATCTAAAAAACAAAAGAGAAACGAAGAGTAAACTTCGATTGTGCGAAAACTATTGAAACTTACACCTTCGTCAAGCACAATTAAATAAAAAGATGGCTTCTGCTGAAATATCTGATCTCTGGCGAACGACCTGTTTAGACGCATGTTGGACGATGCAAGATAGAAGAAGTAAGTCATGCACAACGCTCGGGCCTCACATGATGCATGCAACAACAACAAAAGTTTGAGTCATGCACGACCATTAAGCATACCCAGTAGAGTAATTTAGTCTCAGTAATGCTAAGGTTAGCATTGTGCCACTCTAGCCATTCAGTGGCCCACTGGCACTGTTGACGAAACAAAACATATTCTTTTTTAATCAAAATGTAATGTCTCTTGATCATAATCATAATGCCTTTAATGGTCAGCTCATTGACCGTGGGCCCTTAAGAGAATAAGAATAAGAATAAATAACACATAAAACAAAACAATACTTCCCCTCTTCACACTAAGTCAGTAAGTGACACTATGATATATCACAGCACAATCCAGCAGTCTGAGAGTCTCAAGTTCTCTTCGTCACGCCGTCTCACATTTGTTATTTGACATTAGACATTAATGTCTCCAAATTATTATCTCAACTTACGAGTAAGTTCGAGGTCTACTTGTAGCAGCTGCCATGGTTGTTTTTCCTGCTCCTCGGATTTTACTAAGCCCTTCAAATCTCGTCTGAATGATGTCAACAGTCAAGTCAACATCTGTCCCTTTTGAGAAAATGTCGTCGATTTGCTAGTCTTGCGCCATGATGCCGGATGAAGCGACACAACTCTTCAACTTACTCTTATTTTGCTTTGCTTGTTTCCCCTTAGCAATAGGCACGTGAAACATGCAGTTGTGCGCAGTAACCATACATCATTTGATTGGATGACGGCAAGCGGCCATTTTCAGTCACTTAAAATGTTTCTTGAAAACTAACCCTAACCCAACCCTAACCTTGGCCTACACGTTAGCTTTTACGAACACAACACACACACACACACACACACGCGCGCGCGCGCGCGCGCGCGCGCGCGCGCGCACGCACACGCACACGCACACTGACGCACGCGCACGCACGCACACGCGCGCGCGCGCGCGCGCGCACTTCTTCTTGCATTATACTTTATTATATAATTTATAGCATATCCTCCATCAACAATCTGATGACTATGACGCTTACAACGTGGGCGGTTTCCAACTAAACAGTTGACTTAGCCTAATTGTGTAGAAGTCTTGCTGCCCAGATGATCAGCTCAATGAGTGATTGATTGGGAGGGGCCGGGTGAGAAAGGGATGGACATGCACGCGCGCGCGCACACACACTGACACACACACACACACACACACACACACACACACACACACACACACACACACACACACACACACACACAACAACAACAACAACAACAAACATACAGTATTTATACGGCGCTGAATCTTGATATAAATCAAATCAAAGCCCACACACACGTTAGCATTCATAACGCATTCAAACAAAAATGCAATACAAAGCGAGCACACACGTTTGACATAAATGGTATACAGCAGAAACAGACCTAAAGGCAAGAGAGAGAGAAGAGAAAGAGAGTGGAGCCTCAATCACACACACAAGCACGCACGCACACGCACACGAAGTTTACTACGCAACGAACCACAACTGTGACAAATCGCGGTGTACTGCAGTAAATAGTGGGGGGTAGGGTTAGGTTTAGGGCTAGGGTTAGGGATAGGGTTAGTATTCCAAAAAGGTTATTAGCTGAAAATGTTCCTAAAATACAGCTTTATGTATGGTAAGAAAGGCAAAAACGGAAAAATAGAATTAACCGAGAAATGCAGGGGGGGGGGTGGCACATCTTTACCTTTACAAATATTGTTAATAGGGGAAGACGGGGTAAAAAGCGCATGGGCGGGTAAGAAGCCCACCCCAATTATCTCATGAAATGAAGCAAAATTTCAGTCTCATTTTGCCCATGAGACGAGCGTTAATGTCTAGCATTCGTCTCATGGGCAAATTTGACTGAAATGTTCTTTATTTCATGAGATAATTGGGGTGGGCTTCTTACCCGCCCATGCGCTTTTTACCCCGTCTTCCCCTACTGCTACTTTGTTATACTTTTGTAAACACTCAAAATGACATGGGCCAATGGCCTACTCATTAAACCATTTCAGTGTTCAGTGTTCAGTGTTCTCTCTCTCACTCTCAAGTCTGTTATGTTACCTCTCTCAGCCTATATTTTCGGAACTGTGGAAAAAGGGAGGGGGGTGGGGGGAAGGGGGTGGGGGGGAAGGGGGGAGGGGGTGGCAGAGAGAGAGAGAGAGAGAGAGAGAGAGAGAGAGGGTACCTTCTCTCAACTTTTTTTTTAAAGTCCATAATCCTAATCCTAACCCTAACCCACTCTCTCTCTCTCTCTGTCTCTCTGTCTCTCTCTCTCTCTCTCTCTCTCTCTCTCTCTCCATCTCTCTCTGCCACCCCCGAGTACTCCATCGTATGGTTGTTATTGTGATTTATAAAAAAAAATCTATTCTTATTTTCACTGTGCCTCACACTCGCTTCGTAGCATGGACCTAACGCGCGAGCAGCTGTGGTGTAGCATTACTATGGTGTAACCGTTTGAGTGAAGTGGCCTAATTGGTCAAGTTAACCCAGTGCCAAGCTTGTGCCCGGACATCATGTGGAGCAAGCATGGAAATGGAGACAAGGATCCCCCTATAGGCCTACTACCCCCTCTTCTCCATCACCTACACTCACCTCTCCACATCACTATTATACTGGACTTGCCCTAGCTTAATAGAGTGCTCATCCCGTGTAGGGCCCCATGTCAATTTAAATGAAATTTGTCTTCCTTTCTTTCGAAGAACGAGCAGTGCCTTTCCCATCTAGGGCCCCAAGTAAGTAATGTGTTCTTTTCTTTCTAAGAACGCGCAGTGTTAGGCCTACTACAAAACAATGACGTCAGTGTGTTGCTGGAGTGCTGGCTAAAGCATGGCACTAACCGCAGCAAAACACCGCTTCCCCTTCCACTCCTCTTAGCTTACAAGAACTTCTTTTTTTTCTCTAGTTATATTAATTGATTTAAAATGTAACCCATCATGGAATTACGATCTGCACGCTCTAGGAGCGCCGATGTTGCTGGCGGGGAAGAATTACATCACACCAGAGACCCCTGCCAAGTGACTTTTGATTCTGCTTTTCAAAATCTCCCAGAATGGAGATACGTCATCATCCAACGCTACCACGGTCAACTAATGCCAGAAAACACAACATCAAAACTAACAGAGTCAACAAGTGACAACAAAGAAAAACTGATCTTTTCGCACGATCTCATCAAACCACTACCTTTTAGACTAGGGCACACCCAAATTCACTGGAACTGCAACAAAGTCAAGCTTTTAACCATTCATATTTATTACACCACAGGGAAAGTTTTAATCCAAGGGAACGTGTGCATTGACTGGGCAGAACGCGAATTCGAAAGCTTAAAATATCTTGTTAAATATTTGGTTGAAAACCATACTGCCACAGAAACAGCCTTTGATACCCTCATGAAAGCAGTTCGCACACTGCCCGTGTTCACTGCACCACCCCTGGCGATTGAGGGCGGCAGAAGGCCACTGCTGGCCCTGGAGCACGGCAACCCCCCAGCCCGTGCTGTTGAACGTGACGCCCCAGCACCATCCACCAAGGAAGACACCCCCCTGGCTGCTGTGGAAGACGCCACAACCCCAGCTGCTGTGGAAGACGCCACAGCCCTGACTGCACCAGCACCATCCACCGAGGAAGAAGCCACAGGCCTGGCTGCTCCAGCACCATCCACCGAGGAAGACGCCACAGCCCTGGCTGCTGTGGAAGACACCACAGCCCCAGCTGCTGTGGAAGACACCACAGCCCTAGCTGCTGTGGAAAACGCCACAGCCCTGGCTGCTGTGGAAGATGCCACAGCCCCAGCTGCTGTGGAAGACGCCACAGCCCTGGCTGCTCCAGCACTATCCATCAAGGAAGACGCCACAGCCCTAGCTGCTGTGGAAGACGCCACAGCCCTGGCTGCTCCAGCACTATCGAACGAGGAAGACGCTACAGCCCTAGCTGCTGTGGAAGACGCCGCAGCCCTGACTGCTGTGGAAGACGCCACAGCCCTGGCTGCTGTGGAAGACGCTACAGCCCTAGCTGCTGTGGAAGACGCCGTAGCCCTGGCTGCTGTGGAAGACGCCACAGCCCTGGCTGCTGTGGAAGACGCCACAGACCTGGCTGCTGTGGAAAACGCCACAGCCCTGGCTGCTGTGGAAGACGCCACAGCCTCAGCCGGTGGCGAGGGCTGTTCTACGCTGTCACCATCTCCTCAGCTGCCTTCTTCCAACATTGAAGACGCCACTCCCTCCCCTTCCCCACCCCAAACCCTCATTCGTGAAAACGCCAACCCGTTGCTAACCTCCTCCTTCCCAACCAACCAGAAACAAACTCCACCCGCTGTGCCCCTCCCCACCACCACGGAGGAAGCCCCCACAAAAAACAAAGTCAGTGCTTCCTTTTTTCTCCACCCCTTCACTGCTGACCTCCTCAACACCCCTCCTCCGATCTCTCCAACATCGGCAGAAAGAGTTCAGTCTGAAAGAACCAACACACCAACCGCTGACCCTGCCTCGACCCCTCTTTCCTCCTCTAAACCCCTCTCCATCTCTACCCACCTCTCAATCTCTCATCCCCTCTCCATCTCTACCCCTCTCTCCGTGGCCAGAACAACAGAGGAAACCCACAAGTCAGCCATTGTCCTGTACAGCCAACCACCCACCACTGTCCACCTCTCTCCCTCCCTTCCCCCATCCCCTATAGATGGGGAGAAAACTCCATCCCGTTCACCTTCATCCAAACCCGACGCCGCCGGTGTCATCATCTCTGGGCCAGAACTACCTTCAGCCCTCCAACTGTACCACGAACTGATGGCAGCCAACAAGGTCATCTCCACTCTGACATCCCAGGTACAGTCACTGACACAACAACTGACTCAGGTTACACAGCACGCACAGCAGAACACTCTCAGCATCAATGATACGGAAGTTAGACTCAAAAACGCAATAAAAACATTGAAGCAAGAACATTCTCAAGAGGTAGACGACCTTAGGGAAGAAAACAATGTGCTACACCATCAACTCAAAGATACTACAAGCAAACTGCAATCACTCAAAGACAGTCAGCAAAACATCAACAGTGAAATTAGGAAGCAGATAAACACACTTCATGCAAGCAAACAAACAAGCAGTCAGTCAAAAAACAGTCCTCCCGCTCCAGATCAGCGAGTAGAAATTAGCGTAGAAACAGGCAACAGATATTCAGTTCTATCGCAATTAGAGGAAGATGTTAATGACACCAAATCATCACAGCGTGCAACAACTACAGAGGACAAACAGATAAGTAGAGACACGCACAAAGATAAGGCAAACCAACACGTCAACCCCAACAGTACTAGAGAAAACAGCAATAACAAGGACACTAGCAACACACAGCCTCGCCCTACCCCCCTAGCTATTCTCAGTGAAACCCATGTCCCCCCTAGCTGCAACACACTGCTACTGGGGGACTCTGTGCTGAAGGGGGTGGAGGAAAAGAAGATGTCGACAGAGAACATGAAAGTGAAAGTCATCAGTGTCCCAGGTCTGACAGTGAAAGACCTATGCCAGTGGCTTAAATCACGCCCACCCTCCCCCCACATCTGTCACGTAACCTTTCACGTCGGAATCAACAGCTGTGGGGAAGGGCCTGTTTCCTCAACAGAGTGGGCCTCTCTGATCCGCGGGATGAAACGGGTGTTTCCCAACGCCCTACTCCAAGCCTCCTCCCTCCTCCCTCCCTTTGGTCACCATCACCCTCTGTGGCAGCCTGCTTTCCTCTCCTCCACCCACCTTCGCCAGACCTGTCACAGAGAGGGGATCACTTGCATCGACCACACCCCCTCCTTCCGCGCCAAGTCTGGGAAACCAAAAAAGGCTATGTACCTGGACCAGATACATCCCAGTGCACTTGGCTCCAGGGCCATAGCACTAAACATCCGGTATTTCGGCCAACGCCAACGCGTCACCCCAGACAGCAGAGGGCAACAGCAAGTGGCGGTGAAACAAAATCAACAGTCACAGCGTCAACATTTCAACTATGCTGAAGCTGTCAGCCAGGGCAAGCAGAATGGACGGCGCTTCAACCCCGCCATCTCCACCCCTGACCACTCCTCCATGACTGACCACAACACGGCACAGACTGCCCACAACGACAAAGACTCTAACCACAGCGAGGAATTTCCCTCCCCGACAAATGGCAAACACCCCCCCAATTACCAACAACACCCAGTTCCACCACCTTCCCAAACACAACCCTCCTTCCCCCCTACGAACTACCAATACCAATCAGTCCAACAATCACCTCCTTATGTCCCCGCCCTCCACTACCCGCCTGGACTCCCACCAGCCCCCTATCACCCCGCCCATGTACCAAACCCCTACCCTCCCGCCCCCAGACAACAAGTCCAGCCCCTTTCAACCGCACAGCCTCTGATTGAACTATTGGCAGAATTATTACACCCCTACTTACAACGTTGAAAAGAGACTGTGATCAGTCGAAAAACTGTCTTCCGTTGTCCCCCCCCCCCCCTCTCTCTCTCTCTCTCTCTCTCTCTCTCTCTCTCTCTCTCTCTGGCATGCACGCCTTCTCTCGGCTGTCTCTCTCTTCTTCTTTTGTTATAGCGCGGTGATAAGCTGCATGTCAATGTGCTTCATTTTTGTGGTGAATCTGTGACACTCTCACATTTTTTCATTTTTTTTGTACACGTGATTATACTGACAGCATTTTGTTTGAAATATTTGGATATTTCTAGACTATGCCCTGTGTCAAAACTGCCGTGTTGGGTGTCAAATCCTTCTGAGACTTTCTAGGATTTTCAATTATTTCTCTTTATTTTTTCCTCACTGGACTAGGACCACAGAAATGTGATCGAAAAAGGGCATTGTCATTTGATGCAAAAATTCAAAAAAGGAAAAAGAACAGAAAAGAAACCGGTTACAGGCTATCTTCGTTATAGGCCTACATAGACACTAACGAACTGCACAAGGAAAAAGACTTGTTTATGAGGACCTACCTACGTTCTATCATATTATTGTGTTTCTTAAAGTTCCGGATATAATTTGTTTTTGGTGTCATTTTTCTGTTCTACTTGCTTGTTTTGTTTTAATTCTATTATTATCAAAGGAGTGGTTTGACCTTTCCGTTTCTATTGAATAATAGAAATAGTCTTGAGTAATTCTTCCATTGCTATTGATTGTTCTAGTATTGGGTTAATTCTTCTTTACTAGTAACTGTTATAGTTTTGAATTGACTCTTCCTTTGATATTGATTGTTTTATTCTTGTGTTGATTGGGTTGATTTTCCCTTGCTATTGATTGTTATAGTTTTGTCATTACACATAGCGATGTCTCAAACTTCGGCTACGTGGCCCTCTAAAGAAGGGTTGCGTATTGGTTACCTTAACATTAATAGTGCATACAACAAACTAGATGAAATAGCGGCTATTCTAGACAATAATGGTAATAATTTCCATGTGTTCTGTCTCTCAGAATCAAGACTACGTAACCAAATACCTGATTCTGACCTTAGCATCCCAGGATATAATTTTATACGCCAGGACCCCACCAAACCGAAAGAAACGGGCCTTCTGCTTTACTATTCTCAAACACTTACAGTAAAACGAATTCCCAAATTGGAACAATATCAAACTGAATCAGTGTGGATTGAGATTAAGCTAAGGCACACTAAGCCCTTATCAGTCTGTTGTATATACAGAAATCCCGCTGAGAGAAATGATTGGTTCGATAGTTTCACCTTAATGATGGATGCAGCAGTAATAGAAGACAATGAAATAATTTTACTCGGAGATTTCAACATTGACATATATAAGCCCCAAACACAGTGGGTAAAACTTTACGAATCTTACAGTTTACATCAACTGATTGATCGACCAACACGCGAAACGGACACATCAAGCACCATCATTGACCATATTTATGTTTCATCCATGAGCAACATAGCAGAAGTATGCTCACCAGTTTTACATTGTAGTGACCACTACCCTGTGTGTGTAACCTGGATAAAGAAAGGAACTAAAATCCCCCAAGTAGGCCACAAAACAATTCGTTATAGGTGCTTTAAGCATTTTGACAAAGATATCTTTCTCTCGGATCTGCTTAATTCTGGTTTATCAAAGGTTTATCAATACTGTAATCCAGAGGAAGCCTTCGACTGTTGGATTAAAACCTTTTGCTATGTTTATAATAAACACGCCCCTATCAGAATAAAACGTGTTAAAAATAAACCTAAACCACCATGGATAACAGATGATATCGATCAGGCTTCCTATCTTAGAGATTTTTACAAAGCAACCAAAGACCCTAGGGCTAATGCCCAACGTAACCTTGTAAATTCAATGAAGCGTTCATCTAAACAGAAATATTTTAGGGAGTTACTATTAGACAAAAATCCTAAAAAGGTGTGGAGTGCAATTAATTCCTTGACAAACAAGAATTATGTCAAAAAATCACCTCAATCAACTACTCCCTCTCCGAACTTATTAAATCAGCATTTTGTATCAATTGCGGAATGTCTTATCCAAAATGATACTTGGAAACAAAATGATCTAAAGACCTTGAAAGACTTCTGTTTATCCAAGAATATCCAGTCTACAGTCTCCATTCCGTTACTAACAACATATGAAGTATATGCTGCTCTCACGCATTTAAAACAATCTACAACTAAGGATGCTGATGGATTGGATGGGATAATCCTTAAACTTGCTGCTCCTGTCATCACCGACAGTCTAACCTATATATATAATTTATGTATTAGTGAAAATTACTTTCCAGCTCAGCTTAAAAACGCTAAGATCATCCCACTTCACAAATCTGGTGATGAGAACGAACCTTCTAATTATAGACCTATATCCATACTGTCAGTTTTGTCAAAACCCTTAGAAAAACACATCCAAAAACACCTATCTCATCACTTAGAAAAGTACGATCTCCTACATCCAAGCCAATCAGGGTTTAGGAAACAACACTCATGTCACACAGCTCTAGTTAACATGGTTGATACATGGCTAGGAAATATTAATAACAATCAGTATACTGGAATTGTCTTTGCTGACTTTGCAAAAGCATTTGATGTAATCAATCACTCACTACTTATGAATAAACTACGTGTTTACAATATAGGTGATCAAGTGTGCCAACTGCTTGAGTCATTTTTATCAAACAGACAACAACAAGTATGCACTGGTCTTCACCAGTCTTCTTCTCTCCCAAACAACTATGGTGTTCCACAAGGTTCAGTTTTGGGCCCATTGTTGTTTTTATTATATATTAATGATTTACCTTTGCTTGTTAAAGACAATTGCAATCTCTTTGCGGACGATAGTTCAGTCGAATCCGCTCATCCTTCATTACACGTTTTGTCATCTAACATCCAAGAAAATGTAAATCAACTGGCCAGATGGGCTGATCTAAATCACATGTGTCTGAATCCAAACAAAACTAAGTATATGTGTTTGACAACCAGACAGAAACGCCAAAATCTTTCATCTACTTCATTCCCAATTCACATCTCGGGACAAACAATCGAGGAATCCAGTTCACACAAGGCCTTAGGTATAACGATTGATAACAAATTATCTTGGTCAGAACACATAGACATATTAAGTAAGAAGGTATCGCAAAGAATATTTCAACTATCAAAAATAAAACATTTCCTCAATCTCAATCTCAGGAAGCAGTTCTATTATGCACATATAAATTCACTTATCAGCTATTCCTCTACTTTGTGGGACTCAGCAAGTGCAAATGTTCTAAAACCTCTCGTTAGACTGCATAAACGAGCTGTTAAATTGGTGCTGCTCAAATCAACTTCTCTTACGAACAATGATTACAAAACATTAGGTATATTACCTTTTAAATTACAGTTGGAGCATAACAAAGCAAGGATGATGCACAAAATCATGACAGGAAATGCTCCTCAATCTTTAATCGACCGCTTCTTGATAAACAGTTACAGGCAGTCAAACAAACTACTAATTCCAACCCCAAGATTAGACTTATTTAAAACCAGTTTAATATACAGTGGTGGATCTTACTGGAATAATCTGCCAGCCAACTTAAAAGCAACCAAACGCCCAGCATCCTTCAACAAACTAATGAAGAACTACCTAATGAACAAACTCCACTGACAATGAACAATGAAACTCTCTCTCTCTCTCTCTCTCTCTTCTCTCTCTCTCTCTCTCTCTCTCTCTCTCTCTCTCTCTCTCTCTCTCTCTCTCTCTCTCTCTCTCTCTCTCTCTCTCTCTCTCTCTCTCTCTCTCTCTCTCTCTCTCTCTCTCTCTCTCTCTCTCTCTCTCTCAATATTTCATCAGGTACGTAACATTCGCAAAAAACGACTTATTTTATAGTTTTTTACCCAACAGTATCCTCTTTAACAAATAGCATTAAACCACTGCTGCTGACTCCAATGGACTAACATAAATAAATATTGAACGTATGCACTGTTATTTATCATGATGCCTACATGTGTTTACTTTTTCACTCATAAATATTTTGCGCATCTAACATTACCTTGATTTGATCTGTCATGTATAAAGGTATGTTAAAATTGGCTATGTTAAATATAATTAAGTTTGATTTAATAATGTGTATGTGTTTTATTCTAATTTCTTCATTTTACAGACAAGTGTGTAATGTTGGCTTAGGCTTGATTTTCTCATGTTATATATAAAAATATTAGTGTCGTTTTTTATATTTGTTAAAAATGATGATGAAACGTATGATTTATTTTGCTTGTCTGTTAGTTGAATGTATATTTGAAACTTGAGTGTATAAGGTAGGATTAGGTTTGATTTTGTCGAGTGTATATGCTAATTTACAAATTAGTGCATGTAAAAAATAAATACTTATATAAAGTAAGAATAAGTTCGATGATGTCATGGATATGTATTTACTATGATTTTATAACGTGTGTGTGTTTACTATTAGGTTTATTTTTTAGTTGAATATGCGAAGTAGGCCTACAAGTAACTAGGCTCGACTTTGTCATGTATCAGTGTTTATAATGTTATGATTGTTAAAGCTATGCTTCCCTCTCTCACTCAGTCTATCTATTTCTGTCTCTGTCTCTGTCTCTCTCTCTCTCTCTCTCTCTCTCTCTCTCTCTCTCTCTCTCTCTCTCTCTCTCTCTCTCTCTCTCTCTCTCTCTCTCTCTCTCTCTCTCTCTCTCTCTCTCTCTCAGTGTGTGTGTGAGTGTGTGCGCGCGCGCGTGTGTGTGTTTAGTGTCATAAAATAATTATTTAGTATACAAATTTAGTTTTTTCATTTTTAGGCTTATATTGTTATATTTTGTCTATTGTGAATGTTTATATTTATGTAACGAAAAGTGTTTCTTTGATATTATTGTATTGGGGATCCTGTATGATGAGAGAGAGAGGGAAAGAGATAGAGAGAAGGGGGACAGAGAGGGGAGAGGGGGAGAGAGAGGGGGGGAGGAGAGGGAGAGAGAGAGAGGGGAGAGAGAGGGAGGGAGAGAGGGAGAGGGAGGGAGAGAGAGGGAGGGGGGGAGAGAGAGAGAGTATGGGCCGTGTGTACGCACGTATTAATTGGTGCATTCCTTCCTGTTACTGTTTACATTTTTATTAGTTTTTGTGAGTGTGATGTGTTATCAGAGAGTGACAGTGTTGGCGAACGAGGGTGGATGTCTTTGTGAGTGAAAATCATGTTATCGTTACTTTATTTCTTTGCATTCGAATGTTGGTGGTATGACTTTCTTGTTGATTTTAATTAATGTTTTCCATCTTTCATTGTTGCTTTTGTAACGCGCAACGGGCATACTACTATGTTTAGCACTATATGAATTATTATTATTATTATTATTATTATTATTATTATTATTATTATTATTATTATTATTATTATTATTATTATTATTATTGCTACTATTATTATTATAGGATTGGGTTTTATTTTGCTATGTATAAGTGTTTATTCCAAAATGTGTGTATGTTAAAAATGAGTATGTATAATAGGATTTGTTTTATTCTGTCATGTATATGTGCTTACATTTACGTTTGATGTATTTTTAAGATCAGTATGTAAAATGGGCTTAGGCTTGATTTTATTATGTGTATCGGCTTTAAATTTAAAATGTGTAGGTTACATGTTATGAGTATGTAAAATAGGATTAGTCTTAATTTTGTGATGAGTTAAGTTTTACTTATGTGCATGTTAAAGACGAGGACTAGAAAGTAGGCTTAGGCTTGATTTCGTTATGAGTAGTATTTATTTTTTAATATGTGTATTCGCTTGCAAACAATATGACTTGGTCTGCTTTTGTTACGAGTGTGTGTTTACTTTTTAATTTGTTTATGCTACAAATGAATAATGTAATATAGGAATAGGTTTCATGTTGCCATGGGTACGTACATGTATTTACATTTTAAATTGTGCATGTTAAGATGAGTAGGTAAAGTAATATTATGTTTGACTTATTATGTGCATGGGTTTCTTTTCAAATAAGTACATTTTAATGATGAAGTATGATTGAGGTATTTTTTTTATATGTTTGTGCACTTCTTTGAGTGTGAAAAGTAGGATTGGGTTTTATTTTCCCGTGTGTATGCGCTTACTTCACACATTTTGAATGTTAATAATGAGTATAGTTAATAATAATAGGTTTGATTTTGTTATTGATGTGTTACAATATAGGGATGTTTTTTGCATGCTTTACATTACTTTGTATGTGTTTATTTTCGTTTTCCATTTTCTACTTTTATAAATGTATTCTGTCCAGAGGGCTGGATGTAAAAAAGCATGTTATTGCTTACTCCATTACCCTCTATAATGAATTTGACTACTGAATTCCACAGTTTTAGGGAGACGTGCATCATGATATGTGTGTGTGTGTGTGTGTGTGTGTGTGTGTGTGTGTGTGTGTGTGTGTGTGTGTGTGTGTGTGTGTGTGTGTGTGTGTGTGCGTGCGTGCGTGCGTGCGCGCGCGCGCGCGCATGTGTGTGTGTGTGTGAGAGATGGCTCGTGTGTGTGTGTGTGTACGTGTGTGTGCGCCGCGGCGCGCGCATGTGTGTGTCTGGGCGTCATGTGACTGAGAGAAAGAGAGAAAAAATGAATGAATTAATTAATTTTATTTATAGAGGGTAATAGAGTAAGCAATAACATGCTTTTTTTTACATCCAGCCCTCTGGACAAAATACATATATAAAAGTAGAAAATGGAAAACGAAATAAGCACAGACAAAGTAATATAAAGCATGCAAAATACATCCCTATATTGTAAAACATCAATAACAAAGCAAAACCTATTGTTATTGACTATGCTCATTACTGATTAACATTCAAAAATTGGGAAGTAAGCGCATACACACGGGAAAATAAAACCCAATCCTACTTTTGACACTCATCTTTAACATTCAGAAATTGAGAAGTGCACAAACATATGGAAAAACACACCCAAAAAAACACACACACACACACAAACACACTCACAAAAAACACCCTTAGACATACTTTGTATACTTATCATTTAAATGTACTTATTTGAAAAAAAACCCACTCATCTTAGCATGCACAATTTAAAATGTAAATACATTTACCCATGGCAACATGAAACCTATTCCTACATTACATTATTCGGTAAAGGTCAAGATGTGCCACCCCCCCTACCTATCTCGGTTAATTCTATTTTTCCGTTATTGCCTTTCTTACCATACATAAAGCTGTATTTTAGGAACATTTTTAGCTAATAACCTTTTTGGAATACTAACCCTAACCCTAACCCTAGCCCTAACCCTAACCCTACCCCCCACCGTATAAGACGGAAAAACGCAACGAACCACAACTGTGACAAATCGCGGTGTACTGCAGTACATAGTGGGGGGTAGGGTTAGGTTTAGGGCTAGGGTTAGGGTTAGGGTTAGTATTCCAAAAAAGGTTAATTAGCTGAAAATGTTCCTAAAATACAGCTTTAAGTATGGTAAGAAAGGCAAAAACGGAAAAATACAATTAACCGAGAAATGCATGGGGGGTGGCACATCTTGTATACTCAACATTTAAATGTACTTATTTGAAAAGAAACCCACTCATCTTAGCATGCACAATTTAAAATGTAAATACATTTACCCATGGCAACATGAAACCTATTCCTACATTACATTATTCATTCAGACTTACTTGTGGCGGTACCATAGCGTGGTTACCGCTACACCTATCTGCATTGTTGGGAAAGTCGGGACTTTACTGGTGTTGCGCTGCCTCCGGGCATTGCCTCCAGTATTGTTCCCACCATCTTTGTATGTACAAATGTCCCATATGTGTCTGTTCCAGACCGAGAGGACGTAAAACACAATTTTTCATTAATTCGAGAGAGAGATGTTTCACCATACTTGTGGCGAGGCGTGGTTACCGCTACACCTATCTGTATTGTTTTAAAAAATCGGGACTTTACTGGAGTTGCACTGCCTCCGGGCATTGCCTCCAGTATTGTTCCCACCATCTTTGTATGTACAAATGTCCCATGTGTGTCTGTTCCAGACCGAGAGGACGTAAAACACAATTTTTCATTAATTCGAGAGAGAGATGTTTCACCATACTTGTGGCGGTACCATAGCCGATGAGGTTTAACCGAGGCGTGGTTACCGCTACACCTATCTGTATTGTTAAAAAAATCGGGACTTTACTGGAGTTGCACTGCCTCCGGGCATTACCTCCAGTATTGTTCCCACCATCTTTGTATGTACAAATGTCACGTTCCAGACCGAGAGGACGTAAAACACAATTTTTTTTATTCATTCGAGAGAGAGATGTTTCACCATACTTGTGGCGGTACCATAGCCGATGAGGTTTAACCGAGGCGTCGTTACCGCTACACCTATCTGTATTGTAAAAAAAATCGGGACTTTACTGGAGTTGCACTGCCTCCAGGCATTGCCTCCAGTATTGTTCCCACCATCTTTGTATGTACAAATGTCCCATATGTGTCTATGACCGAGAGGACGTAAAACACCATTTTTCATTCATTTCATTTCATGAGAGAGAGAGAGAGAGAGAGAGAGAGAGAGAGAGAGAGAGAGAGAGAGAGAGAGAGAGAGAGAGAGAGAGAGAGAGAGAGAGAGAGAGAGAGATTTTATTACAAACCTAATGCATGAAGAGAGAGAGGGGGGGGGGGGGCAATACAAACCTGACAGAAAGAGGTATTATCTATGATGAATTCTGAGGACCAAGGCTCAAGTGCCTATGACAGAGGGATATATATGTGTAGATCTAGATTGAAGTTGATTGTCAGCGGCCTACGCTTAGTGTTGTTTTTGTAACTGTGGTTTGCCACCTACATTATGTGGGTAACGTGAATTATGTCCCCTGTACGAGTGGGTGTTGCCAGACGGCAGCACGAATTCAAGATGTCTGCTCCCAAGTTTTGAGAAGCGGCAGTAGTTTTTGCGTCGTAAACACGTATAAATTTAGTTTTGATTTTGTTTCAAATGTACTATAAATAGTCACAGCCATGAGCATCAAAGCATTTGAGCTTGTACCGGCTATTGAGCGGGTCAAACTTATGTCAGACAAAGCTAAAACTCAGGTGATTCTTCATTTTCGATTTCGGATTTGCAGCACATTTGATTTTCAAAGATTTTGTTTGCTTGTTCAGTTGTTGGTTGTATTTTGGGAACTAGATCTATATCTAGAAATAGGCTAAAGCCAAAGATGCTTGAGTCAGTATTTTTCTCAGGCTTTGTTTGCAGATATTCCAAATAGTCGTCCCCTCTCTCTCTCTCTCTCTCTCTCTCTCTCTCTCTCTCTCTCTCTCTCTCTCTCTCTCTCTCTCTCTCTCTCTCTCTCTCTCTCTCTCTCTCTCTCTCTCTCTCACACACACACACACACACACACACACACACACACACACACACACACACACACACAGTGACACACACACATGCATGCTAACATACACATGTATGCATGCACACACACACAGAGTGAGACACAAATACACACACATATACACTGTAATCACACATTCACACACGCACACAGAGTGAGAGTGAGACACATACACACTTGTAAGCACACTCACAAATATACAGAGAGAAGCAGAACATCCTGTGTACAGAACAAGTTCAACAACATGGATTCCGAAAAGGTCACTCTTGTGAATCACAACTGCTTGGACTTGTCAATGAGGCAGCAGACGCAATAGAATGAATGAGGCAAATAGGTCGATGTTCTGATAATGGATTTCTCGAAAGCCTTCGACAAAGTTAGCTTCGCTCTGCTGATTCACATACTGCGACACTACGGCGTCGATGGCAAAATCAACGCATGGATTCAGAGTTGTCTGAATAACATTTAACAGGCAACAGGTAGCCGTCATGGGAGGAATGAGGTCAGAAAATGCCCCAGTAGGATCAGTCCTTGGACCCAGTCTCTTCCTCCTATACATTAATGAGCTGCCCAACAACCTGGACTCTACAGCGTGGCTCTTTGCTGACGACGCAGCCTGCCACAAACTAAGAGATCAATAGCAGTGACAACCAGCATCTCATCCAGCAAGACCTTGAGCAACTTGCAAAGTGGGAAGAACGCTGGAAAATGACGTTTTTGGTTGGGACCTGGGCATTGCCTTATGGCGTGTCTAGGGTCGGCTAGTTCCCAGCTTGCTGGGGGCGAACGTGAAAATTAGTAGCTGCCGGCAGCTCCCTGTAATTTTCCCCTTCTCAGCCCAGAACTATTTTATTTAGTCCGTTTCCTTCACTCAATTTTTCCATACTCAGGCTATTGATTCTAAGTAAATCTGATAGTATGCGAACCTCTCTCTCTTCTGATTCTTTTTCTATGATCACCTCCTAAAGTGTGTACAATTACTTCTATATAAAGAAGTTGGTCACCACCACAGAAGAAGAAGAAGGAGATGTACACGTTCACATGCACACACACAGAGACATGTATCATGTGCACACACACACAAACACACACACACACACTCTCTCTCTTTTTCTGTCTCTGTCTCTCCCTCTCTCTCTCTCCATTCACTGATTCAGTGTTGTATCTCAAAGTCTTGCGCAGTGTTACTTTTGTGCCATACTAATATTAGCAAGATCTGAGCAAGGGTAGAACTGAAAAAAATGTCTCACCATGTGGATAAAAAAAAGATGTTACATTGTTTCTTTTCAGATTGAGTGCATTGATGTGTGTGGGAAAAACGTGTACATTGGTACCAGTGACTGGTGAGTTCAGAATGATTTTTAAAGTTTTATGTAATACTGATACTGTAATAGACATTTCTTATGTAACCAGTTATTTGAAATGTAATTTTACAAACTTTGTTTAACCTGCTGATTTAGGTGCACTCATTTTAAAAAAAAGAAGCAATGTCCATCAGTGTTCCCGATTACGCAGATCTGTACGTAAATTACGTACAAAGTTTCAAGTTTGACGTATACATTTTTCAGTCAATGCGTCATTGTGACGTACAGTTTTTTTCTCAGCCAATTGCTTCCTCAAACGTGTTCGCCACGATCAGAATGTCGAAGCCATTTCGGCTTGCGGGAAACGATCAACAAAACTGCAACAAAACTGGGCCTCAATTCTTTCACTACTATACCAAGCTTGAAGCAGACGACAAAAACTATCATGAACCACAGAGTAATTTCCCTTTGTTTCTCGCCACCCATGCTGCTCACACGTGCACTGCTGCCAAGCCTATAGCAAAAAAAATGGCGCTACTTCGCTGGATTACGAAAACTTCGACGCAAAGTTCTTCCAAAGACTTTGAAGTTTTAAGTGAAGTGACAAAAACCCTCGAACCAGTTCCAGGCCCTTCAAGTTCTACTTCAACTGTCACTAGTGATGAAAAGAAGAAAGTAACTCGCAAATTCAAGTCAAGTTGGTGTGAAGAATTTTACTGGCTTCAGCATCATGATGGCAAGCTCTTCTGCAGTCTGCACTGCCGCTTCCAAGGCCAACAATGAGATTTGTCTTTTTTTTATAGAGCATATTGTCCATTCATTATGGCTTTTATTTTAACCCTCAAAATTTTTCATATGACCCTTAAAATTTGGGGGCAAAGGGTCATGATGACCCTTAAAAATTTGGAAGCATGGGGAAGACTGGTCCATATTTATGTTTGCCTTCTACGTGCTATCAATCTTCTATACATGTACATACATGTAAACATTATAATATAAGCCCATGTTCTTCTGTACATTTCCTCTACAAAGCAGAGCTACCATACAGATTGAATACATACAATACATACTCTTGCAGTGTTTACAAAAATGCGAATTGGCATGCGCAATTGATGTGCACCACTTTTTGGGACACAGGAACATTCTCTTCATCTTACTGTAACTTACTGTCGACAAAAAGTGCATTTTGTAAAAAAAAGAAAAAGTTAAATACTCAAAGAGCTTGAATTGCACTTTTATAAAAGGATTATGTTTTTATCACTTGAATTGAAGGAGATATTAAAAAGGCAAGGTTCTTTGAGTCAGGAACCCTTAATGCGTGTCTCAAACAAAGATTGAGAATGTTTTAGGTTTACCATTCATTTAAGTTTTCCTTCATGAATCTGATCCTCCTTGAGACTTTATCTTGGAGCCTTTTCAGGAGTCCTTTCAATTTTTAGTACACCTTTTACGTTTTAATCTCGTAACATTTTTTGTTTTGTTTTCTTCCTTGCTGCTGTTGCTTCAGCTTCGTGGTTCACTACAGTATCGAAGAGGAGACGAGTAGCTCTGGGCGCATCAGCTACAAGACGGAGAAACAGGGCCACAAATACTTGACAGTAGTGAGTGTCTAATCTTCTGGCCTGCTGAGTGCCATTGCAAGTTACGCACTTCATAGTTCACTTATGGCTATTACGGCCAAGGGTCCTTGGCTATTCACTGTGTCTGTACATGTGATGCAAGTGAAATTGACCCATGGCCAATATTAAAATGATACGGCTGTGCCCAGTGGAAGCTGTCTTTACCAGTGGCAGTTCTCCCTGCACGCCGTAGAGAATTGAAGAATTGTTGGTTGTTGTCACTCCACGGGTGGAGTGAATGTGTGGGGTGGCTCCATGAATGGAGCGAAGTCCCCTGAAGTCGGAGTATGGCCGCCCATGTGGCGGGGCCCTTTAAAAGCAGCCATGCACGTAATCTTCCCACTAGGCCATGCGAAATGTTAGCATGGCACTGGGTGTGCCCCCAGTGTGTTTAAGCTGGGGAACGAAAAACAACAACAACTTATGGCTATTGCGGCAAGATTTTATTATGATTATTGCTCAGTTACATGGAAGAAGTTGACATTTCTGGCAAGCCAGAAAAGTTTGAACTAATAACAGTGAAGGAAATGTCAGATTTCCCACATAAAGTGGTTGATTTTGTAACAGAACTGTGACATTATCTTCCCATAGATTCCATTCTCTTTGTAATGCGTTAATTTTAGATGACCAGTTGTTGATACTTTAATAGTCACATGTATTGATCATGGATGTTTGATGCTATTTATATAGCGGCTAGTAAGGTAATATTTGTAGTGTGTGTGTATGTGACTGTGTGTGTGCCACTGATTTTCATTTTTATTTTTATTGATTTTATATATTTCTGTTCAATGTCAGTACAACTTTTTAGTTAATCTGACATTTTTTTGGTTCCAGTCCAGTGTGTGTCACTTTGCACGCATGCATGCGTGTGTTGTGTATGTGTGTGCGCGCACGCTCATGTTTTGTCTGTGTCCCAGGGCTCCCAATCGTCCCGCAAAACAAGGGGTCCCAGGGACTCCTTCACTTACAGTATAGAGGGTCCTAGAGGCGGGATAGAGGGTCCCAGTGGCATAGCGAATGCTAAAAAGAATTTTTCTAGTGCATCCCTGGGACCCCTTGCACATTCTTTTAGAGGGTCTTGTAGAATTTTAGTGCTTCATAGACCCCCAAATGGGGGTCCCTGGGAGCCCTGACTGTCCTTTCTTGTGTGTGTATCTGCTGTTTGCATGTGTGCAGAAAAAGCCAGTGGTGCAGATCAAGTCAGCCTCAGCATTGAACAGGATCATGGTGCTGTGTGACAGCACCCTGAATCTGCTGAACATGATGGACTTGGAGGTTGGGCAGTACTTGTTGCTATATTATTATAAATAATATAGTGGTGTGTGTGTGACAACACCCTGAATCTGCTGAACATGATGGACTTGGAGGTTGGGCCATACTTATTGATGTATTATTATAGTGGTGTGTGTGTGTGTGTGTGTGTGTGTGTGTGTGTGTGTGTGTGTGTGTGTGTGTGTGTGTGTGTGACAACACCCTGAATCTGCTCAACATGATGGACTTGGAGGTTGGGCAGTACTTGTTGCTATATTATTATAAATTTATAATATAGTGGTGTGTGTGTGACAACTCCCTGAATCTGCTGAACATGATGGACTTGGAGGTTGGGCAATACTTATTGATGTATTATTATAGTGGTGTGTGTGTGTGTGTGTGTATGTGTGTGTGTGTGTGACAACACCCTGAATCTGCTGAACATGATGGACTTGGAGGTTGGGCAATACTTATTGATGTATTATTATAGTGGTGTGTGTGTGTGTGTGTGTGTGTGTGTGTGTGTGTGTGTGTGTGTGTGTGTGACAACACCCTGAATCTGCTCAACATGATGGACTTGGAGGTTGGGCAATACTTATTGATGTATTATTATAGTGGTGTGTGTGTGTGCGTGTGTGCTTGTGTGACAAGAATTTGAATCTTCTCATCATGTACTGATTTGGAGGTTTGGCAGTATTGAAGCAAACTGGGGAATCACATCCTTAAAGAAATCAGGTAGCTGTTCATGGCAGACTGCCTAATTTGAACTTTAGTACCATATTCTACAGACTATAAGGCGATACTTTCTTTTTCTAGACTGAGATCTCTGCACCTTATAATGTGACTAATAATATATAATAAAAAAAGTTTGGTAAAGGTCAAGATGTGCCAGCCCCCCCCCTACCTATCTCGGTTAATTCTATTTTTCCGTTATTGCCTTTCTTACCATACATAAAGCTGTATTTTAGGAACATTTTTAGCTAATAACCTTTTTGGAATACTAACCCTATCCCTAACCCTAGCCCTAAACCTAACCCTACCCCCCACCCTATAAGACGGAAAAACGCAACGAACCACAACTGTGACAAATCGCGGTGTACTGCAGTACATAGTGAGGGGTAGGGGTAGGTTTAGGGCTAGGGTTAGGGATAAGGTTAGTATTCCAAAAAGGTTATTAGCTAAAAATGTTCCTAAAATACAGCTTTATGTATGGTAAGAAAGGCAAAAACAGAAAAATAGAATTAACCGAGAAATGCGGGGGGGGGGGGGGGGGGGGCACATCTTCACCTTTACCAAAAGTTTAATAACAAAATCTGAATTTTGTGGAAAATTAAATTTGGGGGGAGCGCCTCAGTTTTCAGAGGACTGTGGTTAAGACTGTTCTGATGCCTGATAGGGTAGACATATGCACCATATAATTTGATTTTTAAAAAAACCAAACTATACTGCTCTATGGGCAGGAATATTTCGTCAGTAAAATTTAAAAAACTTGTGTTTCAATTTTGGTAGTTTTTCAGAAAAATGAAAAAATCTGTTTTAAAAATTAACTGATTAACTATGATGAATATGTTGTTCAAGACATTGCGAGTTTAGTCCTGCATTTGGTTAAAATTACTTTAAAATTTTTGTTTTTAGACGAAGTTGAAAAGAACTAGATCTGAATTTGGGACTTAACGAGGGTTTTTTCTATTTTCACAACCTCATATACCCCAGATAGAAAGTCGTTAAAGATACGAGCTTTTGGTGGAAGGTGGCGGGAAAAATTAGAGAGCTGACTATGTATCTAACTCAAACTCCCCCCCCCCAAATCAAAATACGAGGTTTTTGAATTTCACTGACGATTTGGTAACAAAGTGAAGCAGCTGACCTGCACTTGCAGACCTGTTTACCATCCCGATTTGGCCGTAATTTTTACGGGAGAAAAGTCAAATTATAGCTACGAAATAAAATACGGGAAAACAAAATCCTAAATATAAAAAACCCCCACTACAGTTGCGTCGGTAAGCGAAGCTTTTGAAACAATGCAGTGAAAAGTCATTTTGCGCCATTTCCTTTTTTGTTTCAAAATGGCGTCCAAGCGAGTGCATTCCGAAGCTTCTGGTCGAAAAAATCAAAAGAAAAGACATCAAAAGTCATTTAAATGGCACAGAAATTCCCGGAAAGTGACCTAAAAATTCCAGGAGTACGTCTTCAGCACTAGGTGACGAGCATGTGTTCTGTGTCTACTGCTCGACGGACATTGGTATTGCACACTCAGGTCAGTACGATATCGACGTTCATTGGTCACGCGTTGGATTACATTTGTTTTCTTCTGAAAATTACGTGTGGTGTTTTTTTCTCAGAAATTACAACTTTGCAAAATAGGGGTAAACAGGTCTGCACTTGGTGTGTTTCAGCCCATCATGACGGGAGCCAAGATCAAAGGGGTGAACAGTTTCTGCATCAACGAAAACCCCATCCGCACAAACCCCTTCAGCGTGGAGGTCTGTAGCCCTGTAGTTAGCGAATGGGTTTATTAATGTTTATTTTGTTGTTTACGTAAAGGAGACCCCCAAACTAATGAAAAGTATGATGAGTTGTTGTACCCTGGCTTAAAGACTCCATGCAGGGATAGTCCCAACTACCAAAGCACTTGAACACTATGGTACAAATGCACCGGCTAGGGATGAGAACATTACGTGTGTGACCATTTTTGATTACCCCGCCATGTGGACAGCCAGACTCCGACTTCGGAGGATTTGGGATACTGATGATGTTATGCTAGGAGCTTGTCATGGCTAAAGACAATCCCTGCATAGCTATGCGTAGCACAACACTTTGATGTAGCCTTGGTGTTCTAGCCTATGTCAGTTGGTCTGACACAGCCTTAAGCCAAGGCGAAACTCTGAGTTTATTGGAAGTCACAAACATACATAAATCTGAACGTGATCAAGTCGATAGCTTATAATTTGCAAAAAAGCATGCCACTGTTGGCTTTTGTGTTGTCTGCGTCTGTGAAGTCTCGTTTTGTAGACGAAAGAGCTGTGACTTCATAGTTAGACAAGTTCCTAAAGTTCAGAAGCCTGTCACTTTGTCTAACTTTGACATTACAGCTGGTCCAAGGATTTTCGATATCACAGAAGTTACGTTCTGTGAGACGAATGGCCAGTTGATCCCTGGCTCTAGATCTGCGGCAACACAAGAGTGATTTAAAAAAAATAAAAGCATGAGTGTTCACTGTTGGCTTTTGTGTTGTCTGCGTCTGTGAAGTCTCGTTTTGTAGATGAAAGAGCTGTGACTTCATTGTCTAACTTTGACATCACAGCTGGTTCAAGGATTTTCGATATCACAGAAGTTACGTTCTGTGAGACGAATGGCCAGTTGATCCCTGGCTGTAGATCTGCGGCAACACAAGAGTGATTTAAAAAAAAAAGCAGCATGAGTGTTCACTTTATCTTGAAAAATATGACACAGAAGGTAGTACTAGTAGTGATAGTGTTTACAGTGTGCTGTGAGCCTATATGTGACTTTTTCCAGAACGTTTTTGGATTCAAATTGGAGGTGTGAGTTTACTTTAAGTAGTAAACCTTCAAATGAAATTCTGCTTAATGTCCTCCAGTCTGGAGCAGACACATATGGGACATTCGTAGATAAAAAG
>CM065701.1:33986743-34084243 GCA_017654935.2 Phymorhynchus buccinoides
CAAAGGAGAAGAGAAGAAATGGAAGATCGTCTTTTCAGACGAATACAAAAAATTTGACTTCATCGACAGCTGGTAAACTTTAACTTAGAATGACTTCAGTAAGCCTCCTGAGGGCTAGTTTTCACATTTAAAAGAAAAACATTTCTCAGCTTCAGGGGGCACAGCCCCTGACCTCCGGTCTCCTCCACCCCCCTCCAGGATTTTGTTTTGGAAAAGTTGGCAGCTATGCATTGTTCAATTTTTGTACTGTGGCTTTTTTCCCCTACAGGGTATTGACGGCATCCATGTGTGTGCCGCCCTGAGCACATGCTACAACATGGTCAACTCGGAGACCGGCCAGATCCAGTTCCTCTTTCCCTTCGACACGGAGAGCAACAAGGCTATCGTGAAGCGCATTAGCAAGGTACGTTTTGTTCTCTCTTCTTTTATGGGTTGCTCCATTTATTTTATTTTTGTTTGTGGCTCAAGCCACAAACCTATAACTCACTTTGTCGGTCGGTCTGTCGGTCGGTCTGTCGTTCCAAAATTGTCGCACTTCAAATCGAGGCTACACTTCTGGCCGCTCTTTAAAATGATGTATTTTAAAAGCGTACAAAATAATAAACATATGTAATACAGACACTACAACAGACACGACGAGTATGCGGTGCTTCTTTCGATGAGTATAAGTAGGATACATAGTTTTAAATGTTTTCCAAAAGATATAAAAAGTTACGACATGGTGCAGAGATAACATTCTGGTTTACAGATTAAAATTATTGAAAATCCAGGGGAGGTAACATGATTGGAATGGTAAAAATAGACCGCGTGCCACAAACTATTGCGATTTCGCGCTTGTTATTTTTATGATGTACCGTATTCAATGGCTTGGAGTCAAAACGGACTACCTTTAGATTGTCCATTGACATATTATTGAACTTATTACGAAAACTAATCACTAGTATTAAAAAAAGACTGCTGAAATATAACAAGCGCAAAATCGCTTTTAAAATACATCATTTTAAAGAGCGGCCTCAATTAATTTTGAAGTGTAGCCTCGATTTGAAGTGCGACAATTTTGGAACGACAGACCGACCGACCGACAGACCGACCGACCGACAAAGTGAGTTATAGGTTTGTGGCTTGAGCCACAAACAAAAATCATAATCCCCTTTTTATATTTCTGCAGTCATTGTTTGATACAAGTCATTAGTTTTTGTAATAAATCCAATAATACGTCAATGGACTATCTAAAGATAGTCCGTTTTGACTCCAAGCCATTGTATTATTCATATCATTAGGTGCTTGCGTGCATAAGGCAGATCAGGCAGTTTTCATGGGAAAAAAAATCAGGGGAAAAAAGAAGAAGAAAAAGGCACCCTCATTTATAGCTTATAATATGATGCGAACCTGGCAAAAGGAAGTCACAATTTGAAGCCCGTATGCGTCCGGTAAACGCTTGCCGACTGCCATTACTGCAGTCATGAACAAAAGTAGGCTCCCCTTCCAAATCGGCGAAGTTACGTTTGTACGACTTCCTGTTGTGTTTGCACTTGGTTTTTTTTTTATCGTGAAGATTGGTAGAATTGTGGCATTTTAACCCTTTCATCACCACTGTCGCCTCTTGGCACCACAATGATTTGACACCCATGTCACTGAAATGCATCAAATGAGGGTCTGGTATCCAGTGACCTTATTTTCTTAATTTTGGGAGGTAAGGACAGGCCCTATGTTTTGCACGTCACAGAGGAATCCCCAATATTGCAGACGAAATATTTTCTCTACCCGGGTAATTCTAATGGTAAATTTTGGCTGAGGAATGGCTGGCGTTGAAAGGGTTAAGCTCAACATTGAAGATTTTTTACATCCAATGAAGGGTTATGTGATCTGTTGGACGGTATCTCGACGATAAATAAGCATTTTGAAGGATTTTAAAATGAGTGTCCGACGTATTGGTGACTCGCGAACAATTTTGATGTCTAGTGTACGGTGCTCAGCAATCTTTGCCTCCCTCTTATGTTTTTGTCCACAAATAAGGCGCCCTCGTATATTAGGCGCTTAGGTCGAAATTGAAGAAAAAAATATTGCCTTATATTTCGAAAATTACGATACATTTAGATCTATGCCTGTAATTTCTCAATTTAACGACGAATTTAGCTTTACGTCCTCCTGGCCGAAGCCATATGGGACATTACTTTTTGCTTGTGGTTTTTAGGATAGGGGGGAAAGGGGAAAAGAATATAAAGTTTCTATCAATTTTAGTTTTTATCTTTTAAATAGATGTTTTTATCTTGAGTAAAGGTCAAGTTTATTTGTTGTTATTTTTAATTTAAATTTTTAGGAGCCATGGCTCGTACAGAACTACTCTTATATAGTAAAAATTTTACTTGATTTATTTATTATATTCATTTATGTAGGCGTCCAATTTTTTGTAACTTTCTAATGGTAATATAACAAAGTTGTTTTTTTCTTCTACTTTTAATGTTGATCATAGGGTGTACAGTAACTGTTTTAGTTGAGTTTTGGTTTTGTTTGTTTATTTTATTTTTATTATTATTTTTTGTTGTTGCTGTCCTATCTTCTGGGCCGTACAGTGGCGTTGCTCCCTCGCCGCTCATTCCGAGTCCCAATTTGCAGTCACACCTATGCACGTTCAAGTCGCAGAATCCGAGACCAGCAATCCAAGAGGAGATAATCTATGTTAGGCCATCAGGAGGCAACCAACCGAGGAGACACTGCACTGCTGCTGAGTCACTTTGGTGGAGTTCGGTAGAGCCTGTTCAGGACACCACCTACTAAGCTCCCTACTGATGACACTATTCTCTTAGTCGCAGAGTCTTTGTTTATTTGTTTTTGTTTTGTTTTTACTAATACATTTTCTGAGGCACCCACTTGTATTTCTCTGCTCATGACAGCTTCAGCTGAGCATCTAATAGCCACACACAGAGGTTCCAAGTTGTGACACATGCAGTCCAGTTTGTTGATTACTGTCGCCAGAAACCATGCCACGATTGAATCAGAAGAACCCACAAGACATAATGACATATGATATATTATAAGACAGCTTTGACTTATAATGCACACACAGAGGTTCCAAGTCCTGATGCATGCAGTCCAGTTTGTTGATTACTGTCGCAAGAAACCATGCCACGATTGAATCAGAAGAACCCACAAGACATAATGACATATGATATATTATAAGACAGCTTTGACTTATAATGCACACACAGAGGTTCCAAGTCCTGATGCATGCAGTCCAGTTTGTTGATTACTGTCGCAAGAAACCATGCCACGATTGAATCAGAAGAACCCACAAGACATAATGACATATGATATATTATAAGACAGCTTTGACTTATAATGCACACACAGAGGTTCCAAGTCCTGATGCATGCAGTCCAGTTTGTTGATTACTGTTGCCAGAAACCATGCCATGATTGAATCAGAAGAACCCACAAGACATAATGACATAGATTACAAGACATCTTTGACCAAAAAAAAAGAAGAAGAAACATGAGGTGAAAAAATGACATGTCAGAAGAAATACTACTACTACTAATAATAATAATAATGAACATACAGCTGTGCCGCACATTATGAAAGCATTTTTGTCTTGCCCCCCTGCACCCCCACCCGTGGGGATACCGGGGGGTCTTTTGTACAAATAGTTCCCACACCTTCTGAAAGTTCTGTGCTTCCTCTATTCTATCGCTCTCTTTGACTCTGCCTTTTGCCTTTGCTTACTATCATCTACTATTTTTATGCTTTACTGGTCCATTCTCCTGCCTTTTTTTCTATAAATTCTTACGAAGATTTTCTTCAGCTGAAGACGGACATGCTGGGCCTAACTTAAACTATTTCTTTGTTAGGTGCAATAACGGCAGCATGACGCATCTGCACTCATAATGACAGGAAACTGTCTGAGTGATCGACGAAGAATAAACAAAAATGCGGCGTTCCAACATGATAATATCCTTATCAAAACTACGTAATTACTCCATGGTGGAAACTCCTTTAGGACCCTTTATACTCTAATTAAATTTACTCAACAATCTTTAGTTTAACCCTTTCACCGTCATCCATTATTTCAGCCCAAAATTTCCATTAAATGTATCTGTGTATAGAACAAAATCCATCTGTAGTATTGGGGGTTCTTCTGTGAATTATATAAAATAAGGTCTATCCTTACTTCCCCAAACCAAGACAATAGGGTCTTTGGATAAAAGACCCCAATTTGATGCCTTTTAAATAGTAACATAGGTGTTAAGTCACTGTGGTACTAAAATGCAACTTTGGCGGTGAAAGGGTTAAATCTAACTACAGTGGAGTCCGGGTAAAACGAATTTTAACGGAACACAGACTCAGTTCGTTGTATCAGGATTTCGTTATACATGTACATGTACAATGTATGTTGAAAACAAAAACAGTTCAAACACTCACCAATGATAACCGAAAACATAAACTTGACCAGTTTGGATCGTCTGTCTTAATCACGGGATGTACAAGGCTTGAAGAAGTTCAGCAGTGTTGTCTTGACGCTGATCTGTTTTGGCACACTTTTCAACAAGTTTGTCCATTAAGTGACAACACATCACACAAATTTAGTTTGTTATAGGCTTTCACGAACTTTTCGATCTTTATTTTGAGCGTGAATTGTAAAGCGACCTTGAGAAACCGAATGATCTGTAGGAAGCCTAGGCCTAGCAGACGACCCAGTGTGAATCTAAATGAGTTCACGCATGCGCAGTTCATATTTTCCAACTTCCTTCCTCTTGACAACACGTTCTAGCTTGGAGTTTGAAGGCCTAGGTTTTTGCAGCGCATCGCACAGGCTGAGTTCGTTATAGGCTATTTTTCCAAGTAAATAAAATTATCCTGGGGCGTAGAACATGTGTTCGTAAAAAGCGGATGTTCGTTATTTCAAAAGGATTTTTTGTTCGTTATACCCATGGCTTTGCAAGTGACAAATAGAAGGGCATTTGCCGGGAAATTGAAGTCAGTTCGTTAATCGCGAAATTTCATTAAAAGCGAGTTCGTTATAGTTGGACTCCACTGTAATTACTCTATGGTGGAAGCTCATGCCTCTCCAAGTATGGTGTGTGTTCTTTCCATTGTGTGTGATCCTTTTTTTCTTCTTTTTTAAAAAATATTTTGGGTTTTTTGGGTTTGTTTTGGGTGTGATGTTCCTACACAGGAGGAGTTTCTGCTGAGCGGGCCTTCGGCGCTGGGCATGTTTGCTACCTCTGCGGGCAGCTCCAAGCGTCCCCCGATCTCCTGGTCAGAAAACCTGCTGTCCATCGGCTACGTCCACCCCTACATCCTGGCTATGAACGACGAGTTCATCACCATCCACAGGTCAGTCTCTTGTGGGTTTTTTCCGTTCGTCCGTCCCAAGGGACGATGACCATGCTTCTTCTTCTTCTTCTTCATCTTCTTTGATCGCTCAGACAGTTTCCTGTCCATTATGAGCGCAGATGCGTCATGCTGCCGTTATGCGCCTAACTAAGAAATAGTTAGGCCCAGCAAGTCCGACTTCGGCTGGAGGAAATGTTTTTGAAAGTGTTTTGTGAAAAAAGGCAGAAAGATAGTAGATGACAGTAAGCAAAGGGAAAAGGCAGAGTCAAAGAGAGTGACAGATGAGAGGAAGTTACAAGCACAGAACTTCCAGAAGGTGGTGGAACTATTTAGACAAAAGACCCCCCGGTATCCCCACGGGGGGGACCATGCTTCAACAGTTCATCCTTGTGGAAATCTAGGATGCTGGATGAGTTCGCATATGGCTAGTGAGGCCAATGCGAGTCTGGAAGGATCTCTGACAGTGAGGACAGGAGAAAGAGTTGGGGAGATCTGTCAGGGTTGCAGAGCTGCGACTGTTTAGAGCGGATCTTGCATGCCTTACGCTTTGCCTGAGATGTCTCGATACGGTGCGCTTCGAAATTGGTGGCTCCCTTTGTTACTGCACCACGCCATGCTGGTCTGTTCTGTGCCAGGGTTTCCCATGAGGAGACATTGATGTTTGAAGTTCTTTAGGGGCATTTGAGGGTGTCCCAAAATCTCAACTTTGGTCTACCTCTCTTTTGTTTTTAATGAGAGGTGAAATGTGAGATTGTCGTAACGTTCTGTGTTTGCAGCAAGCCTCAAGTTTCCCTTGATGATAATGTCTCCTGATGTTTTCAGTATGCTTTTACATCTTTTTGTTTCTTTTCAGTTTTTGATGGATATTTCTTCTCCCGCGTTTTATCTCAAGTTTATCAGTTTTGTGACCGAATAACATTAGGGTTATGGATAGCTGGCCATGTTTCCATTTTATGTTTGAATAACATTGTCAAAGGACTTTTTTTTGGTGAATGACGAACAATGCTAAAAGATTTGGAAAATGTCAGGCTATGTGCCCGAATTGAATGTTTTTGACGAGAGAAGTCACTTCTATGTGATGAATATGTTTGTGTGTGTGTGTGTGTGTGTGTGTGTGTGTGTGTGTGTGTGTGTGGTCACCGCTTCATTAAAAACGTTAACATAGCAATTTTCTAAGAAAGTACAACAACAACAAATTCACTACCATCATTGTTAAGTTTAGTGTATTGTATTCACCTCGTCAAAGTCTTTTTAAAGACGAAAATTTGGTTTTATTCGCCGTGTTTATTCTTTATTTCACCTTCGTGTGCTTGTGTGAGTGTAGCGTTTTGATGTTTTTTAGTTCAATTGTAAAGTACAAAAAAAAGAAAAAGAAAAGTAAGTTGTACTGAATAAGCTTAGTGAGTGACTCCACATCTAGATCTAGACCGATAAAGTTGTAAAAAAAATATGAGGGAGTCATTGCGGCATGCGCTTTAAAAAATGTTTTTAATTTTTTACAGTGTCCTCTGTCTGAAGTTATTATTTTTAATTTTAGACATTCAAAAAAGGCAGGAGATAGTAGTTAATTTTTTTTAATTTTATGCATTGTGGGGCAACCTCCCTTTCTCACCTTCCCATATTTGTTGTCCCTGTCACCACTTGTCACATTGCTCATGTCATGCCTTAGCTTTGTACAGTGCTTCAGGGAAAGCATGTCTTCGTCTTCTGCGTTCCCAAGCCATATGGCCATAATGGGTAAAGCACATATGTGTCCAGTTTTCACTGGTCTCCCCACTGCGTACAGCCGACACATTCCGGTTTCGGAGGAGCTCAAAGGAAAAAAACTATTTATAAGATTTATTTTTTAAAAGGCAGGAGAATGGACCAATAAGTCAGAAAGACAGTAGATGATAGAAAGCAAAGGGAAAAGGCAGAGTCAAAGTGGCAGATTAGAGGAAGTTACAAGCACAGAACGTCAAGAAAGTGGGGGAACTATTTTTACGAAAGACCTCCGTGGTATCCCCATGGGAAGAGACTAATGGAGGGGGCGGGGGCGTTCAGCTCCCCATATGGAGGCACGAGGCATCCACCCACTGACCCAGAAAGCATGTCAGATCAGGATATTGATTTTTATAGAAACACCCATAAATGAATGGATACTTATGAAGAAAAAACATGTGTTTTCAGCCATTGTCAAAGACTATAGACATTTCAACTGTAGAGATGTTGTGTTTTTTCCTGAAGAAAAAAACGTTGGGTTTTGAAAGCTTGAAAAAATGGTGTTACAGGCATCAGAACGGTCCGCGGATCTGCTGATTTCCGCGGTTTTGGTAGCCACTGGCCGGGGTTTTGGCACTGCCGGCCGCGGTTTGTACTTCATGAAGCAGCTCAATCTTATTCTCAAATGGTATTCTTAAACGGTTTGTTTTCATACTGCGCCTTCGGAAGCGAAAGATTGTTTGTTTTTCTTCGAGTTTAGAGCTCTCTAGACTCTTACTTTCACTGTTTCAGAGTTTGTTGTGATGACAGTGATTGTGATTTGGGTTTTAAATGAGTCGATTTAGAGGATATGATCGCGGGAGACTACGATGATGTGAGAACTTTGAACTTTTCCGCGAGAAATCGGGTAGCGAATGATCGCAATGATGCCGAGTTTTGTGGGGTCCGACTCGATGTCGACTCCGAGTCATGGCGAGTGTTGTTTGTCCGCGGATTGGATGCCTGTGTTAATGTGTGTTCTTTGAGAAACAGAGATGTTGTGTTCTTTCAGCATTCTGGATATGCAGCAGAAGCAGGCCATTCCCTTCCAAGGGGGCGCCGCCCTGGACGACTTTGATGGCCGCCTGTTTGTGGCATCCACGCGGGAAGTGTACGCCTTGGTGCCCGTTCCTTTTGAGAAGCAGGTCAGCTCACGGTTTTTCTCTTGATTTGATTTTGTGTGTGTGTGTGTGTGCTGCTTTGTAATATGTGAATGCTTTGAGAAAGTGTATATTAACTGAAAATGCTCAAGCATTTAGCAGAAACCCCCCACAAACTTATGCAGATTGTATAAGTGTTTGTATTTAAAGAAAGCAGTCTGTGAAGAAAGATTATAAAACCAGACCTGCCTACTGCTACGATTTTGCTGTAGCAGCTACAAAAAATCAAGCTTTGCTACAGAGCTACGGCAACCTTAACGTTGCTACGGAAGAAAAAAAATGCCGCCGCATTTTAGTTTTGCTTATGCCGTTCCCGGTTTTGTCTGTTTCTAAGAGCAGACGCAGTGTCACGCGCGATAACCTAGTCACTTCCGTTTTTATCAAAGTGACTGCGCATGCGTTCTTATTACTTTCTCTGAAAAAAATGGCAGACTCCAGCAGCAGTAGCGATTCGGGAGATGTTTCAAACGAAGAAAAACGAACCCAAACCAGAAAACGAAAATCATCTGGCGCACCATCTTGTTGTAAGAAAAAACATCGGCCTGCCGCACAATTTTCAAAATAGCTTACACGGAGGAGTGGCCTTGCATCGTCAGAAGTTGACTCGGTGCGAACCATGCTCACTGCAGTGCAACCTCTGCCATGCGGACTTGCCATCAACACATTCAATCGGCGAAACATAAGCAGTGCGTTTCGGCTCAGAAAGAGAAGAAATCGATTGCCGTCGTTTGTGGATGCTACCAAAAAATTTGCCATGCTACTGAAAATTGATGGCTGGGCTACTGATTGGGAAAATTCCAAGTAGGCAGGTCTGTAAAACATTACAGCTTCTTTAAAAGTAGGTAGGTTTGTAAAACATTCCATCTTCTTTAAACCATGCTCAGTGAGGGGGTGGAGGAATTGACTTTAGTCGCAGTCAGGCATAAAAGTTGATTGATGTGGGTGGTAATCAATGCTTTTGTTCACACATATGTACCTCCATTGTTCTTCTTCTTCACTGTACATGGCCACAATCGACACTTTGATTATTTTGCCGCGGAACCGGGGAGGTTCTAGATCACTTTTGCCGGAAGAGAGGCTCAAGGCCTGAGAACAAATAGGACAAAAGAGAGGACAGATATAAGGGAACTATAAATCGTAGCTGATTGTTGATCTGCTGGGTTGTTGACTGCAGGTAAATGTCTATGAAGTGTTCATCTGGTCTCAATACACGTGTTGACAGATTCAAGCCCTGCTTGCGGACAGGCGGGTGACAGAGGCCTTGGAATTGGCCAAGAATGCCAACCGCACTGGTATGACACGAGACAAGTTCCAAAAGGTGAAGGGCTGAAATCTGACGATGTTTTCTTCCTTGTAGACAATTTAGATCCGGAACTCAGAAGTTGCATTTTGAACGTTCTTTGTTAGAACGTTCTTTGTAGACGATTTAGATCCGGGAATCAGGAGTTGCATTTTGCTTTTAGTTTGACCGTAAATGGTATTAATTATTTCTTGTCTACCTATAGAACATTCTTTGTAGACAATTTAGATCCGGGAATCAGGAGTTGCATTTTGCTTTTAGTTTGACCGTAAATGGTATTAATTATTTCTTGTCTACCTATAGAACGTTCTTTGTAGACAATGTAGATCCGGGAATCAGGAGTTGCATTTTGTTTTTAGTTTGACTGTAAATGGTATTAATTATTTCTTGTCTACCTATAGAACGTTCTTTGTAGACAATTTAGATCCGGGAATCAGGAGTTGCATTTTGCTTTTAGTTTGACCGTAAATGGTATTAATTATTTCTTGTCTACCTATAGAACCTTCTTTGTAGACAATTTAGATCCGGGAATCAGGAATTGCATTTTGTTTTTAGTTTGACTGTAAATGGTATGTTCTTGTCTACCTATAGAACA
This sequence comes from Phymorhynchus buccinoides, assembly GCA_017654935.2. NCBI lineage: Eukaryota > Metazoa > Mollusca > Gastropoda > Neogastropoda > Raphitomidae > Phymorhynchus > Phymorhynchus buccinoides. Next base: position 33,996,873 of record CM065701.1, read on the forward strand.
AACAAACCAATTTTGTTTCATTATCTCGGGGCAGTGGGTGGATGCCTCGTGCCTCCATACGGGGATCTGGACGACCCCACCCCTTCCACGAGTCTCTCTCCGGGGGGGTCTTTCATACAAACAGTTCTCCCACCTGAAAGTTCTGTGCTTGTAACTTCCTGAAATCTGTCATTCTCTTTGACTCAGCCTTTTTTTTTTGCTTTCTGTCATCTACTATCTTTCTGACTTATTGGCCCATTCTCATGCCTTTTTCCCAAGAAACCTTCCAAATAATTTTCTCCTTTGAGCTCTTCAGAAATCGGAATGTGTCGGTTGAATGCAGCGAGGAGACCAGTGACAATTGAAAACCGGACACATACGTACCTTTACCCATTATGGCCATATAGCCTGGGAACGCTGAAGAGGAAGAAAGTTTCATTATCTTTTATTCTGATTTATTTTATTGGTTTCTTTTGTTGTGTGTGTGAATTCAAGTCAAGTCAAGTCAAGTCAAAATTATCTTTATTGTCGATAAAAGAATAAGCTAAACAAAGCTTTTTTTCACCCTGTCGTCATAGATTAATAAGAAACACAACTGAAGCAAACAAGATGAAAAACAAAAATTGGAGGGAAAAAAACCTGCAATGAAAAAATATGAAAAAATACACATAATGTGACTGTGTGTGTGTATGCGTGCGTGCGTGCGCGTGAGTCAAAGTCAAAGTCAAATGTTTTTTTCTTCAGATGGTACATTGATTAAGCAGTAAAACTCTGTGTGTGTGTGTGTGTGTGTGTGTGTGTGTGTGTGTGTTTGTGTGTGTGTGTGTGCGTGTGTGCGCGTGCGGCATACGTGTGTGTGCGTGCGTGTGTGTTTGTGTGTGTGTGTGTGTGCGCATGTGTGCATTCACAGATGTACCGTCGGATCCAGCAGCAGGCGGGGTTCATCCAGTTTGCCCAGAAGGAGTTTGACCAGGCCCGCGCCCTCTTCCTGGAGAGCGACATCGACATCAGGGAGGTCAGTGGGGCCCCCCCGCTTCAACCTTCGCTTCTTCTTCGATCGCTCAGACAGTTTCTTGTCAGTTATGAGCGCAGATGCGTCATGCTGCCGTTATGCGCCTAACTAAGAAACTGTTCGGCCCAGCAAGTCCGACTTCGGCTGGGGGAAATGTTTTTGAAAGTGTTTTGTGAAAAAAGACAGGAGAATGGACTAGTAATGCAAAAAGATAGCAGATGACAGTAAGCAAAGGGAAAAGGCAGAGTCAAAGAGAGTGACCGATTAGAGGAAGTTAAAAGCACAGAACTTCCAGTAGGTGGGGGAACTATTTATACAAAAGACCCCCTGTATCCCCACGGGGGGTCAACCTTCGCTCAGACTAGACCCTCAAATTTCAACATTATTATGCACTGTTATACAGTATTGGAATATCATGGTACAGCTTAGTCTTTCGTGGAAGACCACGACTCTCTAACTAAGAGGGGCATTTGCACTAGCTCTAGTGCTGAAGCCCTGTGCCCTTTTCTAAAATGGCTTTTATGACTGGTTGACATTAGCCTGTAGAAAGGGCCAATAGTAAATGAGAGCTGTACTATGCATGATATTCTACAGTATTGGAATATCATGGTACAGCTTAGTCTGTCGTGGAAGACGACGACTCTCTAACTAGGGAGCATTTGCACTGGCTCTAGTGCTGCAGCTAATGGGATCGGTTGGCCTTAGGGACCTTCCCCAGCGCCAACTCTCGTCCTTAAATCCCTTTGGCCGAGAGAGTGGGGATGTACTCTGGGCAAGGCTTTTTAATTATAAACACATTTTAGCCCAGCCTGCCGGAATAGCAACTGCCCCCTCTGCTATCTGGCAGTCATTTGCCGGAAATGACAGACGGGCAACTACAACAACTATATACTGCTAAAAAAAAGTTTAGGACCAACAGCTGCAGAAATTTCCGACGCCGTTTTTAGTTACTTAGTTTCTATCATTTATAGACCTTGGGATGCGGTAATATCATAGCCCAACTTCCAAACTCTTATGCAATGTAAAGATATCATGCAGAGCATTAAAAATGCACCGACGGGAGACCGTGCCAGTAACATTTAATGGATGGCAGTGATCAGAGGTGACTGATGAATAAAACCGTACCCTAAATTTTCTACTCACCCTTGTCATTTGCCTTGCGCGCAAAAGGAAATCCTAAGACAGCCCCAAAAAGTGAAATTTGCTCTTTGGCCTCTTGGAGGCCAATGATGACATCATTGAGGTAAGAAATGCAATGGAAGATACCATTGTAACTATTCTAAAACCTGCCAACCTTTCCGCTTTGAGCAGAATTTTTTTCGCTCAGACTACATTTCTTCCGCCCTTCTGCTTTCAAAACTTAAAAAAAGCAACCCAAAACCACGCAAACCCATCGTCTTATATACAGAGCGGCACAGTTGCTGTGCGTATACCGATTTTCCAGTTTCCAGAAGTGTTTCCGATCGCCTACTTCCGTCAAAATGTCGATGTGCGTGACTAGTTTGGGGAGAAAATAAAGAGAATAGACCAACATTTCTGCCAAGATTACACAGAAAGATATATCTGTGCATTCAGAGATCAAGAAAGTGCGCTTCATGCTTGCTGTACAATGTGCTCACTACACTTAAAGGTTTCCTATGGAGACGACAGTAGTCAGAACCATCACCAGCATGATGGTGGTTGTCAAGTGAAAGAAGAAGAAGTGGGTGTCAGGACATTGAACGCCACCTTACCTCCCAGCGTCTTATCGAAACTGCAAACTCCCAGGCTTCGTCTACCACCGTCACCGGCTTTTTAAAGCCAACTGAATTGATTCGTTTACCTTCCTTCCAAGTCTTATGTCATCTATGGCACCAACCGTCTTGGTCAGTCCAAATAAAAAGGGCAGAGGAACAAATCAAAAGCTTCCTGGAATAGTTGTGAGACTTCCAAACAAGACTTGCTTTGAACAAGACAAGTTCACAAGGATGAAAATCGCTTGCTTCAAATTATGTGTATGCGCGAAAGGTAAGATGCCGCGTCAAAATTCCTCTCAGCTCCCCCAAATTATCTTTGCTGCTACAAATATTCCTCTTTGGTCTGTTAGGGGGTTGGCGGGTCTGTATACTTGATCGCTGCTAAGGCTTCATTGTGTATCAATTTATGCATCTGTATCGTTAAAAATTTGGGACTTTCCTGGGGTTGCACTGCCTCCGGGCATTGCCTCCAGGATCGTTCTCACCATCTTTATATCTACTGGTGTCCCATATGTGTTTGTTTCAGACCGGAGGACGTTAAACGGATTTTCATTCATTCAGGGTAATTGGTGGGAAAGTTCTTTAGGCAGAAGCAGTTACTGAGAGAAATACGAATGAAATACGAAATACTAATGTTTTATTGAGGGTAAAAAGGATAAGCTACAATAGCTTCTTTACACCTTGCCCTCTCACTCACACATTCATACCATGCATCAAGCAAAGAAAATTTGACAAAACAATCAAGTCAAAAAAATGGAACAAAAATTGGCACATGAAATAATTGAAAAAGAAATCAAAAATGGGATTTAAAGCAAACATGGATAATACTTAGCAATGGTGAACTTGAATTGGTAGTTTAAATTGAGTACGAAAAAAGGGAAACCATTTTGAGACAATGACAATTTTTCAGAATAAACCCAATTTTAAGGAAGAAGAACAACAACAAAAACATTATAAGATAACATGGGAATATGAGAGAGGGACAGTGAGAGAGAGAGAGAGAGAGAGAGATTTATAAGAATCTAGGCATAAGCTGATGGCAGAGAGAGAGAGAGAGAGAGAGAGAGAGAGAGAGAGAGAGAGAGAGAGAGAGAGAGAGAGAGAATGTTATTATTACCAGCTGTGAAGCAAGCTGAGCGAAGCTGGTAATGCGTCAATAAAGTTTTTCCGTGCCTCGTACCAAGTGCAGTATTTTTTTCAGCTGATAAGCCTGTACCCTCACCTCCTGCCATCCAACTCCAACTTCACGCGCTCTGTGCCTGCCTTGCACGAGATTGCCGACGTCAACCAGCTGGTCAAGGGGGACAACTCGGTGCTCATGGACTTCAAGTACTTCCTGCGTACCTACCTGGAGGAGATCCGGGGCACCAAGGCCGCCTATGGCTTTAAACTGGTGCGTGGGATCAATGGGTGGAGAGATCAGGGTGCAAAATGCTGCCTCATGACTATGCATCTGCATGTCTAGTGTCGTAGGTATTGTATAGGATCACATATCATTGCTATCTGACGCTGTGTATCTGCAAAATCAGTGATTTTACAGAAGCATCAAAAAACATGTCATCATCTGCTACAATGTCATTCCCCATTTGATATACGCTTGACTCTTCTTCTTTTCCGATGAGTAAACATGGGACACAATAAAAGTTGCATAACACCTAAAGTTTTCGTGATATTTCAGTTACACGCTTAGCGCCGGAGTTGTCAAAGAATGGGAGATCGTCAGCCGCAATCTCTGTACCGGCAGCTACGCGGTTAGTGTGTCAAGACTGTAGGATTTCCAGTGAATGCGTGTAGATCATGTGACAATTTGAACATTTCCATTGGTCGCAGACACAAGATATTTATAGAAGACCTGTGTGAGGTCATTAGAAGGGGTTTCAGTGGGAAATCTATTTTTGTCAAATTTTGCAGATACACGGTTAGCGCCGGACAGCGACGATATGATCTTGTTTTCATGAGTCATTAACTGATTGTCCCTTTTGTAGCGCAGAGGTCAGAAAATTAGATAATATTCACAGTGGAAATCTGGTACGTCAAACCTGACAGGACTAAAATTTTATTTCGAGAAACAAAGTTTTGGAAGAAATAATGTTTTACGCCCTCTTTGGCCTTTCGGCCATGTGGGGCATCAAAACAAAGTTTTGCTCCCAAAAAGGGGGTTAAATAGGGACCAAAGAATTATTGTGAATTTTCCGACTCTTTGTGATACCTTCTTTTTTTTATAGTTAGCTTGTTTTACATATATGTGTTATTCGTGATCATCTCAGCTCTGAAGACCTCTAAAAAAATAGTAAAATCCATACCCTATTTTTCGGACTATAACTTTATAAGGCGAACCTCGATATAACTTATAAGGAGCACCCCCCAAATTTTACACTAAATTCAGATTTGTTTTTGTTACAGCACTTTCTTACTATACTATTAGTCATATTATAAGGCGCAGGGGTTTCTGGCTGGGAAAAAAATACCTTTTTGTATAATGCGCACCCCCCAAATCTTACCCAAACTTCAGATTTTGTTTTTATATTTTCTTACTATTTTATTAGTCATTATAAAGCGCAAGGGTCTGAATCGGGGGGGGGGGGGAAGTATCGCCTTATAGTCCGAAATAATATGGTATTGCCTTATACAGTGGAACCTCCCTTATAAGACCTTCAAAAATAATCCAAATGAGGTCTTATAAGGGAGGGGTCTTATAAGGGAGGTAATTTTAATACTTACAAAGAAGAACAATGTCTCAGAGAAGTAGGTCTTATAATGGGACGTCTTATAAGCAGGGCAGCCTACCGTCCCCCCTAAGGGGTATTTGTCCCTGAAAACAGTCAAAAATGGCACCCTGTCCCTGGAATTCACTTTTCTGTATGGTGTCCCTGGAAACTGAGTAGAATAAAAACAAATTGTAGAACAATCACTTGTCTTGTTTGCTGGCCTTGCTATTGAACACAGGAACACCCAACACAACACTTATAATGTTTCCTAACATGCATGTGACACATAGGTTACTGAACAGCAAGGGACCTTGAATATTGAAGCACATTGGCACAAAAAAACATCAAGAATACAGAAAAAACAGTCACAGAAATGTTGCTAGATCATGAAATAATTGGAAGTTAATGCTCGTTTTGACCCTGATGCCTGACATTGCGATGTTTGTCCCTGGAAATAAGTCTGTGTCCCTGGCTTTTATGTAGTTTGTCCCTGGAAGCTGCAACAAAGGGTTGGCAGCCCTATATAAGGGAGGTTCCACTGTATTCCGTAAAATACGGTACTTATTTTGCAACATGTTGTTCAGGAAATCGACGTTGCCCTGCTGAAGATCTACGCGGAGACCAACTCCCCGGAGCTCCAGACCCTGGTGGCCGTGGACACAGGGTGCGACCTGCACGACTGTGTGGAGTGGCTGACCAAGTACGGGCGCTTCCACGTGCTGGCCCTGCTCTACAAGTACCACGGGGAGAACGACAAGGCCCTGGGCGTCTGGACAAAGTGAGGGCCTCAGGGTAGTGCCATTGTTAATACAGACCTGCCTACCCATACGATTTTTCCATATTTTGTACACGATTTTGAGCTCCAGTAGGCAGTGGGTAAATGGAAAATTGACGGCAAAAAGGGTTGAACTTAAGGTCTTCTAAGATCGGTCAAAATCGAGTCTGTCAACGCGCCGTCATTCGATCCTAGTTTCACTTTCACGACTTCCAACTTCCAGTTAGTGTCGGCCATATTAACTTTTTCATGGTTTGGCGGGATCGTCACATTGCAAATCATGTCTAAACGACCCAGCAGCTGGTGAAACCAGCGGCCCTTCGGCCCCCAAACAGGCTAGAAAACAAGTATTTCTAGCAAGGTACAAGCAAATTCCCGAAATTCGGGAATACATGACGTTTCGGACCCTCGACGTTTGCACCCTCGACGTTTGTACTGCCAAATTTTGTCTTGACTTTTTGTTTTCATTTCTAACCCTAACCCCAACCCTAATCCTAACCCTATGTTCTGGGCGTTATATCCTAACCCTATCCCTGTCTAATGCAAAATCCAAACTGAGTAAGAAACGACATAAAAAATTTGGTACGAATCGTCGTGTACGAATCGACTCGGGTACGTAACGTCCAGGTTCCCCTGGGCGGCCCCTGGACCACTGCCTTGCAGGATTTTTAAAATTTCCCAGGAGCACGGGGTGTAAGACTCCCTCCCACATAAGACCTACTTCTCTGAGACATTGCCCTTCTTTGTAAGTATTAAAATTGCCTCCCTTACAAGACCCCTCCCTTATAAGACCTCCGTTTTGGATGATTTTTGAAAGTGCTTATAAGGAGGTTCCACTGTATGGAGTTTGTATACGTAATTTGTGTTTATGTGTATGTATGTAATTTGTGTGCGTCGCCGTATTATAAGAATTTGTGTGCGTGTATGCATTATGTATGTTGTGTATGTGTATGTATGTAATTTGCCCCCGTGTATGTGTATGTATGTAATTTGTGTAAGTGTTCCTGCACTCCGCCGAGGTGTATGTATGGAATACATGACGTGTATCGTATGTATGTACGTTGTGTGCATGTATGTGTATGTATGTAATTTGTGCATTGTTATGTATGTAATTTGTGTGCATGTATGTGTATGTATGTAATTTGTGTATGTGTATGTATGTAACCCTGTCCCTTGTGTGTATGTTATATCCTAACCCTATCATGTATGTGTATGTATGTAATTTGTGTGCGTGTGTGTGTATGTATGTAATTTGTTTGTGTATGTGTATGTGTATGTATGTAATTTGTGTATGTGGTATGTAATTTGTGTCCATGGTGTATGTATGTAATTTGTGTATGTGTATGTATGTAATTTTGTATGTGTATGTGTATGTATGTAATTTCCCAGGAGTGTACCAGTGTAATTTGTGTGCGTGTATGTGTATGTATGTATTTTGCGTGTATGTGTATGTTGCCCTTCTGTGTATGTGTATGTATGTAATTTGTGTGCGTGTATGTGTATGTACCCCTTGTGTTGTGTATGTATGTAATTTGTGTATGTGTATGTGTATGTATGTTATTTGTGTATGTGTTGTATGTAATTTGTGTATGTGTATGTATGTAATTTGTGTGTGTGTATGTATGTAATTTGTGTATGTGTATGTATGTAATTTGTGTGCATGTATGTGTATGTATGTAATTTGTGTGCGTGTGTGTGTATGTATGTAATTTGTGTGCGTGTATGTGTATGTATGTAATTTGTGTATGTGTATGTATGTAATTTGTGTATGTGTATGTATGTAATTTGTGTGCGTGTATGTGTATGTATGTAATTTGTGTATGTGTATGTATGTAATTTGTGTGCGTGTATGTGTATGTATGTAATTTGTGTGCGTGTGTGTGTATGTATGTAATTTGTGTGCGTGTATGTGTATGTATGTAATTTGTGTGCGTGTGTGTGTATGTATGTAATTTGTGTGCGTGTATGTGTATGTATGTAATTTGTGTGCGTGAGTGTGCGTGCACCCACGGCCGCTCTTTCTGAGCAGGTGTGTGTGTGTGTGTGTGTGTGTGTGTGTGTGTGTGTGTGTGTGAGAGAGAGAGAGAGAGAGAGTGTGTGTGTGTGTGCATATATATATCTGTCTGTGAGTGTCTCTATGCCGATTGTAAAGTGCTTTGTGCTCGATAAAAATCGCTGTATAAATATCCGTTTATTATTATTATTTCATAAGCGTAACTTGAAGATTGAAGTTTGTCATTGGCTTGGGATGATACATGTTTTATTTAATGCTTTCCCTCGTTCAGACTGGTTGACGATGGAGTGCAAGACGAAGCATTTCCTGGCATGGGCTTCATTGTGGAAGTTTTGTCCAAGTGAGTACGCAATATTTTTCTGATATCTATGTTGCCTTTATAAATAGTTTAGCAAGAGTTTTAAGAATAAGATTGCAGAAATTATTTTTGATGTTTGGGTGGTTTAAGGTTTCATTGACTGATATTTTTTGTTTGTTTGTATTGTTTACAAAAATTGATTTGGACACCAAGTCACGTATATCACCCTTATAGCATAACTGCCTATATTATGTTATGCAGTTAAAAAAATAAGTATAAGACAAACAATTTTTTTCAATATTATTTCAGCAACATTTTTTGACCATAGCTTAAGTCCAAACTTTTTAGAGTACCGGTAGGTGAAGACATGTTCTGTGGTGCTTTTTCAACTGTTAAGTCTGACTTGGGCAAATAATAATGATAAATATGTAGACAACAATCACAACCATAACAATTATATGCAATAATTTCACAATTGAAAAAAGTGTATACATTTTACCCAATGTTTTGTTCAGTGTTTTTTTGGGGGGACTTTGTCATGGTCTCAGATGACAGAAGAATAAGACACAAGAGAAAACATACATAACATAATAAATATGTTACAAGTGTGACAAATATAGTGTGTGTGTGTCTTCGTGCATGTGCGTTTGTGTGTGTGCGTGCGTGTGTGTGGATAAGTAGAGAACCAAAGCAGATGGTTGAAACATAGCAGTGTCGGTATAAAATGATGTTCCGACTGTTGTTGTTTTAAAATTGTGTATACTGTGTGTGTGTATTGTATTCTTCAATTTAATGTCTATTCACATAAGTGATTTTAGACCCCCCAAAAATAATAAAGAGAAAGAGAGAGAGAGAGATAGGGAGGATGACGAAAGGTTAGCATAATTAAAGGTTATAACCTATAACAGCTTACATAACATGCATATAAAACAATCAGATTAACAATAAAGATAATAGCAAAAATGACAGTTAAACAAGAAACAAACCCATTAAAGGTAAGAACAAAATTTAATGTGTGTGTCTGTGTGTGTTTGTGTGTGTCTATTTAGCCTTAGCGACCATGATCTGGTGTGGAAGTACATTGACTGGGTGTTGGAAAAAGATGAAGAACTGGGTGTCAAGGTGAGAATCACACACTTACATACATACATGTGCATGCAAACACGCACACGCACGAGCACACGTACACGCACACACACACTTACACATCACACACACACACGCACACACACACATACACACACACACACACACACACACACACACACACACACACACACACACACAGACACACACACACACACACACACACACACACACACGCATACACACTTAAAGGCGTATATGCATTTACACTTACACGTGCTGGAAAATGATGAAGAGTTGGGCAATGAAGGCGAGATTTTGCGCATACACACACACGCACACACACATATGAATGCGCAGACAGACAGACAGACGGACATACAAACACACGTACACACACATGCATGAGTGCATGGATAAACAGACAGACACACATACATATAGACTCAGACAGACAGACACACACACACACACTTTCACACTTGCACACATGTTCTCTCTCTCTCTGTGCCTAGTAGTTTAGGGGGTATGGTCTAGTAGTTTAGGGGGTATGGTCTAGTAGTTTAGGGGATATGGCCTAGTAGTTTAGGGGGTATGGTCTAGTAGTTTAGGGGGTATGGTCTAGTAGTTTAGGGGGTATGGTCTAGTAGTTTAGGGGGTATGGTCTAGTAGTTTAGGGGGTATGGTCTAGTAGTTTAGGGGGTATGGTCTAGTAGTTTAGGGGGTATGGTCTAGTAGATTAGGGGGTATGGTCTAGTAGATTAGGGGGTATGGTCTAGTAGTTTAGGGTATGGTCTAGTAGTTTAGGGGGTATGGTCTAGTAGTTTAGGGGGTATGGTCTAGTAGTTTAGGGGGTATGGTCTAGTAGTTTAGGGGGTATGGTCTAGTAGTTTAGGGGGTATGGTCTAGTAGTTTAGGGGGTATGGTCTAGTAGATTAGGGGGTATGGTCTAGTAGATTAGGGGGTATGGTCTAGTAGTTTAGGGGGTATGGTCTAGTAGATTAGGGGGTATGGTCTAGTAGTTTAGGGGGTATGGTCTAGTAGTTTAGGGGGTATGGTCTAGTAGTTTAGGGGGTATGGTCTAGTAGTTTAGGGGGTATGGTCTAGTAGTTTAGGGGGTATGGTCTAGTAGTTTAGGGGGTATGGTCTAGTAGTTTAGGGGGTATGGTCTAGTAGTTTAGGGGGTATGGTCTAGTAGTTTAGGGGGTATGGTCTAGTAGATTAGGGGGTATGGTCTAGTAGTTTAGGGGGTATGGTCTAGTAGATTAGGGGGTATGGTCTAGTAGTTTAGGGGGTATGGTCTAGTAGTTTAGGGGGTATGGTCTAGTAGTTTAGGGGGTATGGTCTAGTAGATTAGGGGGTATGGTCTAGTAGTTTAGGGGGTATGGTCTAGTAGATTAGGGGGTATGGTCTAGTAGTTTAGGGGGTATGGTCTAGTAGTTTAGGGGGTATGGTCTAGTAGTTTAGGGGGTATGGTCTAGTAGTTTAGGGGATATGGCCTAGTAGTTTAGGGGGTATGGTCTAGTAGTTTAGGGGGTATGGTCTAGTAGTTTAGGGGGTATGGTCTAGTAGTTTAGGGGGTATGGTCTAGTAGTTTAGGGGGTATGGTCTAGTAGTTTAGGGGGTATGGCCTAGTAGTTTAGGGGGTATGGTCTAGTAGTTTAGGGGGTATGGTCTAGTAGTTTAGGGGGTATGGTCTAGTAGTTTAGGGGGTATGGTCTAGTAGTTTAGGGGGTATGGTCTAGTAGTTTAGGGGGTATGGTCTAGTAGTTTAGGGGGTATGGTCTAGTAGTTTAGGGGGTATGGTCTAGTAGTTTAGGGGGTATGGTCTAGTAGTTTAGGGGATATGGCCTAGTAGTTTAGGGGGTATGGTCTAGTAGTTTAGGGGGTATGGTCTAGTAGTTTAGGGGGTATGGTCTAGTAGTTTAGGGGGTATGGTCTAGTAGTTTAGGGGGTATGGTCTAGTAGTTTAGGGGGTATGGTCTAGTAGTTTAGGGGGTATGGTCTAGTAGTTTAGGGGGTATGGCGTAGAGGTGGAGCATGAGTAGGAAATGATTATTTGTAGGAAGTATGATGGTTAAATAAACATCGAGGCACGTTCATCAATCTAGAAAGTCTTATAAATCCCTTTTTTTTTAAAGCTCTTCTACTTCTAGTGCCATGTATTTTATGACATTGTCCCCCCCTTGCATACCAAGTATTTTTTTAAAGGTGGAGTGGCTATTTTATTTTCAAGTGTGCATGCTTCACTTTAACGGAAAAAAGACAGTGGCACAGGGCTCCCAATCGCCCTGCAAAACAAGGGGTCCCAGGGACTCCTTCACTGACAGCATAGAGGGTCCTAGAGGCGGGATAGAGGGTCCCAGTGGGAGCGGATGCTAAAAATAATTTTTATAGTGCATTCCTGGGACCCCCTGCACATTGTTTTAGCGAGTCCTTTAGAATTTTAGTGCTTCATAGACCCCCTCTAATTACAGACAAGCACATGGCGGGGTGATTAGCGGCGATACATAGCTGCCTTTGTTGGAGTGTACAGTAACGTCATCAGCAAATGCATTTGCCTGTGGTTCTAGAAGAATTAAAGTAGATACTAGATGTTCTTTTTGTATCTGTTAAGGCAATTAGTTTGAAGTTTCAAGCTTTTGTCTAGAGTACTAACAGGTCTGCTCGTTGGTTGGGTACCCCCCCCCCCCCCCCCCCCCCTTGAAATTGTAGAGATTGTAAAGAAATCATGTCATGCTTGCGTTATTGTTTGCGTCATTTTGAGGGGTACGCAACCCCCCTTGGTACTACAGTGGAATCCGCTTTATCGGCCACTTTTGGGACCAGGCAAAATGTGGCCGATAAAGCGAATCGGCCGATAAAACGAACATCGAGATACTGTATGACGCAATTATGCAAGTCAAAAGCAATGACGTCAAAATTGAAATGAATAAAATCTGTCAAAACACAAGAGTTCATACAGTACAGAATATCTTTGGTACAGTGTATGTGTACTGTATGTGAACACAACTTGACAGAAGCACGAGAAAAAGACAATGATTTTGTTTTCTCGAGTGATTTTAACACCATGCAGGGTCTTTCAATTGACAACAGCTCACCTTCCAACTTCACACTCAACCATGTAAACGTCAAAAGCGTGTTGTCAGTTTGTCTGTTGTTCTCCCTCTCAAAAAGGGGGGTAAAGAGGAAAAATTAGAGAGAAAAAGTGGCCAATAAAGCGAAATTGAAGATTTCAGCTTTGGCCATAAAAACGAACAAAATAACACATGCTTAAGAAGAAAAAAATCTGTATATTAGGAAATTGGCCGATTACGCGGCTCTGGCCGATTATCCGAAGGCCGATAAAGCGGATTCCACTGTATATACCTTTCAAAGTTTTAGCCAGGAGTGCTTATAAGTCGACAACAATTGACATCAAACGGCAATATCAATCGTAATGAATTATAATGGAACAAGAACATGTCACTAAAGCATTACTATGTGTGATGAAGAAACAAGGAGTAGATGTAATTATGCCATGCAACTTCATTGTCTCTGGGAGAAATTGAGAGTGGCAATGCCTGCGATTCTCACATCAAAACAATACATTCATGGATGCTCCTGCTTTCAGGATGTCCTGAAATGCAGGATTTTTTTATTGCCTGGAGCCGGCGTCGCTGGATTATGAGAATTTGAGAAGCAACAAATTTCCTGTTTAAAAATGTTTTGTTGGTTTCTCGCATGTGTAGAATACAAAAGAAATGAATACAGATAAATGTTGACATGCCTTTACCAGGAACTTTATATTTTGAGGATTGTTTTAGTCAAGTTGTTAACTGGGCGGCCCCTGGACCCCTGCCTTGCAGGATTTTTGCAATTTCCCAGGAGCACCTATGTACTTTTCATTCTTTGCTATTCCATGCTGTGCTATGCCGCATTATGCCAAGCTATGTTATTTATCCAATGCTATGCTGTGCTCTGTTATACTATGACACGTTACACTATGGCTTATTGTGATAGGTGTTAACGGAGCGTCCGGCCAACGAACCTCCTTCCGAGCGTTTACGTCCGGACGCCGTCATTGACTACCTCCATCGCTTCCCTTCCGCCGTCATCGGTTATCTGGAGTACCTCATCTTCCAGAGAAAGCTGGAGGTATGCATGGGTGAAAGTGAAGCATTCTCTCAGTCCTGAAATGACACCTTTCAATGTTCTCTGAATCTTTCCAATTCAGAAGAGGTGACCGCATTAAACATAATTTCCAGTGTGTGTGTCTGTGTATTCAGGATGGGTGGGGGTGGTGTTAGAATTGCATGTCTCATTTTGTTTTAATCTACCATCAATGTTGGCAGAAATGTTTGATTTTATAAGACTGGATCCGGATGACAAGATGGCCAATCCTGAAGACTCTTTCTATCATTTTTTTCAATCCTGATTTCAGGAGCATGAGAGAGAGAGAGAGAGAGAGTGTGTGTGTATGTCCGCGTGTATGTGAGTATGTGTGTGTGTGTGTGGAATATGTACATTGAAACTGACAATAATGGAACTGACTTGCAAGAGTGTATGTGATAAATAAATAGTATGCATGCTTTCTGTGACAAATGTCATCACAGTAATATCCAGAAACATTTTCAATCACAAACAGCTAACCACACAGAGCCACACAAATCAGCCTTTTGATTTGCAGTATATCTGTACTTGTGACGGCCTTTGTTTTTATATTATGTTCAGTTGGTCTTTTGTACAACTAGTTCCCCCACCTTCTGGAAGTTCTCTGCTAGTAACTTTCTCTAATATATCGAGGGTTACCTGCCAGATCATGATATATCGACAAAAATGAGTTTTTCATTTTTTTTCATAGAAACACTCTAAAAGGGGTATAAGTTTCATGCTATCAGATGTTTTAGGCGATATGACTTGTAAATTGTGATTTATTAATGCTACCGTCCAAGAACTGACCAACTCCTGCAACCCAGATCATGAGATATCTGAATGTATCCTTCAGCTTACCAACAAAAGTCTAAAACTTGAAATTTCGCCCTCGCTGAAGTAGTATATAACGCTTTCAACTTGTTCAGCATGTGCTGAGCAGACACTTTCATCTTACAACTGACCGGCTGATCAGATGACAACTGAGGAATGTCTTTGATCAGTCGGAAGGAATTCAGTCACAAGGGCCTCCAACTTGGACCAGACAGTAACTTGTGACCATATAACATAGGCGCGTGTTTGATTTGAAAGACTAGGGTCATATATCCACAGACTGTAATGGGACATCTTGTGAGTCACGTGAGCTAGTGGCGGCTCTCTCTCTCTCTCTCTCTCTCTCTCTCTCTCTCTCTCTCACTCTCTCTCTCTCTCTCTCTCTCTCTCTCTCTCTCTCTCTCTCTCTCTCTCTCTCTCCAAACATGTTTTGTTTGTCTTTAATCAGCATAACAGTTTTCATTCTAGTGAATTGCCAATGTTAGAGAGTAAACAATATTGTTCATACATTCGTACGTTTTCGTGGGATTACATGTCATGCAGATACTGTTCACTTTTCCATTCCAATCCTGCTTACCACCACCCTCCCTTTTCTCCCATTTTAATTACCCCTGGTATTTCATTACCGCCTGGTATGCAGTACTGCGGTATAGTAGTGGACCAAACAGTAAGGAACGCACAAAGATCACAAGGGCGGTAATGCTGACACTTGTTTGATGCCTACATCACAAACGATGGGTCACCTAAAAGCTATCGATGGTGTCTGTCTCTCAATCTCTGTCTGTCTGTCCGAATCTTTCTATCTGTTTGTCTATCTGTTTGTCTGTCTGTTTGTCTCTTTCTGTCTGTCTATCTCTTTCTGTCTGTCAGTCACACACACACACACACTCACACACACACGCGCGCGCGCGCACACACACACATATTGAAATGTGTATGTGTGTTTTTTCTCGTGTTTCTTTGTCTGTCATTCCTTTTTTTTGTAAGTCTGCCCACTCTGCAAATTACCATTATCTCATAAAGATCACAAGAGGCAAAAGCTCTTTTCAGCAATACAGCACCTTCCACACCTCCATTTTAGCCCCTACCTCTCCATTCACCAACTAACCTTTTATTTTCTTACAAACTATTATTTTGTGCCTGCCCTTAAATCGCATATCCACACAAGGGCAATAGCGTACAATAAAATCTTATTGATTATCAGTTGTAGGCCTACATAATACTGTATTTTTTTCCCTAGTAGGGTAGGAGTGGAAGGCGTTTGTTTACTTCATAACATTTTATTTTTACTCTGAATATCTAAATGTTCCTGTTCAATTGTTATCAAACTCGTAAATCAAAGTGTTTTTGTAAAAAAAAAGTAAGAGAAACTACTTTGGTAGCCTTCTGAACGCTTTTTGTTTTCCCACTGACTCACGTATCACAGTCTGGCTTTACGTGAAAACGTGATTTTCAACCCTGTACGCATTGCTCACTCAGTGTATGTCGGCATATAACAAAAGGGTCACTTTGATGTTCACCACCACTGGTACGGCCAGAGCAGAGCACGTGAGGATACTCCAGTATGTAAATGAGTCTCGGCCGGTCTCTGTCCCGTGTTGCGTCAGACTGAACTGAGACATATGACTATACTCGTGATAGGCTGGGTGTTTAGAGCGCATTGTGGATTGAATGCCCCCGGCCTTTTTGTTATAGCGCTACCCCTACCTACTTTGATTAATTATTGTCATAAAACTAAACATTGTGTTGTTACATTTCTTTCTCTTGCTAATGGCGAAGATATCAAAGTAAACGCCTAAACTCTTTCCGTGCTACAAAGGTTTCGTTTATTGATGTACTTAAGCTTCAAACTTTGATTTCCGTTTTTCTCCAAACTACTGAAACGCGATATACACAACCCTCGATATCATTCTCTTTAACTCTGCCTTTTCCTGTTCCTACTGTCATCTATTATTTTGTATGCGTTATTATCT
This sequence comes from Phymorhynchus buccinoides, assembly GCA_017654935.2. Classification (NCBI taxonomy): domain Eukaryota; kingdom Metazoa; phylum Mollusca; class Gastropoda; order Neogastropoda; family Raphitomidae; genus Phymorhynchus; species Phymorhynchus buccinoides. Next base: position 34,013,419 of record CM065701.1, read on the forward strand.
CCTGGCTTTTTTTCTCCCCCCAAAATCTTCAACATATTTTTCTTCTTTGAGCTCTTCCGAAATCGGAACGCATCGGCTGAATGCAGCGGGGAGACCAGTGAAAACTGAAAACCAGAAAGATACATACCTCATCCATTATGGCCATATAGCCTTGGAATGCAGCAGAGCTGCCTAGTGCTACGATTTGGCCGTAGCAGCTACGAAAAATAAAGCTTTGCTACGGAAAAAACAAAATGCCGCCGCATTTTATTTTTGCTTGTGCCGTTCCCGGTTTTGTCTGTTTCTAAGAGCAGATGCCGTATTACGCGCGATAACCTAGTCACTTCCGTTTTTATGAAAGTGACTGCGCATGCGTTCTTATTACTTTCTCTGGGAAAAAAATGGCGGACTCCAGCAGCAGTAGCGATTCGGGAGATGTTTCAAACGAAGAAAAACAAACCCAAACCAGAAGACGAAAATCATCTGGCACACCATCTTGTTCTAAGAAAAAACATCGGCCTGCCGCACAAGTTTTCAAAATAGCTTACACGAAGGAGTGGCCTTGCATCGTTAGAAGTTGACTCGGTGCGAACCTTGCTCACTCAGTCACTGCAGTGCAACCTCTGCCATGCGGACTTCTCTGTGGTAGATACGATTGCCGTCAACACGTTCAATTGGCGAAACATAAGCAGTGCGTTTCGGCTCAGGAAGAGAACAAATTGATTGCCGTCGTTTGTGGATGCTACGAAAAAATTTGCCATGCTACTGAAATTGATGGCTGGGCTACTGATTGGGAAAATTCCAAGTAGGCAGGTCTGAATGCAGAAAAAGACGAAAGAATGTTATGTTCATTTTCCACTAGTAAAAGGAGTGCAAAACTGACCTCCCCCATGTGGGGATACCAGGGGGAGGTCTTTTGTACAAATAGTTCCCCCACATTCTGGAAATTCTGTGATTGCAACTTCCTATGATCTGTCCCTCTCTTTGACTCTGCCTTTTCCCTTGCTTACTGTCATCTACTATCTTTCTGCCTTAGTGGTCCATTCTCCTGCCTTTTTTTTCTTCAAGAAACACTTAATAATAATTATAATAATAATTGTACATTTATATAGCGCTTTACCTCAGATGAGCCCAAAGCGCTTTACAATCAATTTTTCATCAACAAATAGACAACAAAAACAGCATTCAAGAATGACAACCAACCAACAACAACACATACATACAAAGCAACTCTCTCTCTCTCTCTCTCTCTCTCTCTCTCTCTCTCTCTCTCTCTCTAACACACATACACACACACACACACACACACACACATTTAACAACACCGACTCGTTCATCCCCCATTCAGTAAGCACACATCAACTGAGCCGCACGGACTGACCACATACACCAACACATACAGACACACCCTCACACACTTAAAAGAGTTTCTTCAGCCGAAGTCGGGACATGCTGGGCATAACTATTTCTCAGTTAGGCGCACAGTGGCAGCATGACGCATCTGCGCTCATATGACAGGAAGCTGAGCGATCGTAGAAGAAGAAGTGTTGTTGTTATTATTGTACCCTGGCTAAAAGACTCCAGGGATCATCCCAACAGCCGAAGCACTTGAACACTATGGTACAGATGCTAGGGAAAATGTGTGACCGTTTTTGATGGGTCCACATGGGCAGCCACACTCTGTCTTCGGGGGATAGAAAAAGAAGTAAAACTGACCTGGATTGTGCCTGCAGAAGGAGACGTACCACACGCACCTGGCCGTTCTGTACCTGGACGCTGTCCTGCAGCTGAAGAAGAGAGACGGCGTCAAGAAAGAGGAGCTGGACATCGCCAGGTAAATATTCCCTCTGTATGAACTTTTCACTCACTCTGGACGAATGAGCCCGGTTGGGCTTGTGGCCTGTTCAACCGTTAACCCTTTCATCGCCAGCCACATTTCAGCCAAATATTTCCATTAAGTTTTTGGTGCTAAAATGCGACTTTGGCGGTGAAAGGGTTAAAAGTCGAATGAGCCCGTTAACCCTTTCATCGCCAGCCACATTTCAGCCAAATATTTCCATTAAGTTTTTGGTTCTAAAATGCGACTTTGGCGGTGAAAGGGTTAAAAGTCGAATGAGCCCGTTAACCCTTTCATCGCCAGCCACATTTCAGCCAAATATTTCCATTAAGTTTTTGGTTCTAAAATGCGACTTTGGCGGTGAAAGGGTTAAAAGTCGATTGAGCCCGTTAACCCTTTCATCGCCAGCCACATTTCAGCCAAATATTTCCATTAAGTTTTTGGTTCTAAAATGCGACTTTGGCGGTGAAAGGGTTAAAAGTCGAATGAGCCCGGTTGGGCTGTGGCCTGTTCAACCGTTAACCCTTTCATCGCCAGCCACATTTCAGCCAAATATTTCCATTAAGTTTACCTGGGTAGAGAACAAAATCCATCTGCAGTATTGGGGGATTCTTCTGTGACATATATATAAAATAAAGTCCTTACTTCCCAAAACTAAGACAATAGGGTCTTTGGATAATAGACCCCAATCTGATGCCTTTTAGGTGTTAAATCACTGTGGTGCTGAAATGCGACTTTGGCGGTGAAAGGGTTAAAAGTCGAATGAGCCCGGTTGGGCTTGTGGCCTGTTCAACGGTTAACCTCCTCCCTGCCCAGTCCTGTGTCTACTATGTGGTGTGTGATGTCATTGATGATGTCCATAACATTTGATGTCATAGTTCTGGAATTATGTTTTTTAAAATTTAAACAAGTCACTAAAAGATATATATCTCTAGACCATTTTCTCAGATTGAGTCTAACCGGTCTCTTTTAAATGTTATGATAAGAACATTGATAATTCTCTGTTTTCCTCTGGCAGTGAAGGGGTTACAGTTGAATGAGCCTGATTGGGCTTGAGGCCTATTCAACTGTTAAAGTTCAATGAGCCTGATTGGGCTTGAGGCCTGTTCAACTGTTAAAGTTCAATGAGCCTGATTGGGCTTGTGGCCTGTTCAACTGTTAAAGTTCAATGAGCCTGATTGGGCTTGTGGCCTGTTCAATCGTTAAAGTCGAATGAGCCCAATTGGGCTTGTGGCCTGTTCAACCGTTAAAGTCGAATGAGCCTGATTGGGCTTGTGGCCTGTTCAACCGTTAACCTCCTCCCTGCCCAGTCCTGTGTCTACTATGTGGTGTGTGATGTCATTGATGATGTCCATAACTTTTGATGTCATAGTTCTGGAATGATGTTTTTTTTATTTAACTAAGTCACGAAAGATGTATACAGTTGAACCTCCATTATAAGACCTTACAAAATCATCCAAAATAAGGTCTTATAAGGGAGGTAATTTTAACACTTACAAAGAAGGGCAATGCCTCAAAGAAGTAGGTCTTATGTTGGAGGGAGTCTTATAATGGGAGGTCTTATAAGGGAGGTTCCACTGTATCTCTAGACCATTTTCTCAGATGGAGTGTAACAGGTCTCTTTTAAATGTTACGATAAGAACATTGGTAATTTCTCTGTTTTCCTCTGGCAGTGAAGGGGTTAAAGTCGAATGAGCCTGATTGCACTCGTGGCCTGTTCAGCCGTTGAAGTCGAATGAGCCTGATTGGGCTTGAGGCCTGTTCAACTGTTAAAGTTGAATGAGCCTGATTGGGCTTGTGGCCTGTTCAGCCGTTGAAGTCGAATGAGCCTGATTGGGCTTGAGGCCTGTTCAACCGTTAAAGTTGAATGAGCCTGATTGGGCTTGTGGCCTGTTCAGCCGTTGAAGTCGAATGAGCCTGATTGGGCTTGAGGCCTGTTCAACCGTTAAAGTTGAATGAGCCTGATTGGGCTTGTGGCCTGTTCAACCGTTAAAGTCGAATGAGCCTGATTGGGCTTGTGGCCTGTTCAACCGTTAACGTTCAATGAACCCAATTGGGCTTGTGGCCTGTTCAACCGTTAAAGTCGAATGAGCCTGATTGGGCTTGTGGCCTGTTCAACCGTTAAAGTCGAATGAGCCTGATTGGGCTTGTGGCCTGTTCAACCGTTAAAGTCGAATGAGCCTGATTGGGCTTGTGGCCTGTTCAACCGTTAAAGTCGAATGAGCCTGATTGGGCTTGTGGCCTGTTCAACCGTTAATGTCGAATGAGCCTGATCAGGGCTATGAGAGTTTGTGAGGGATTTTCATTGCTGGCGTGTAACCAGCTTAATTAAGTGACCTTATAATTTTAAGTAGTCTGCCTTCTAATGTTAAAAGTGACTAGAGTACTGACGAGTCTACACGTTGGCAGGGTCAGTGCGTACCCCCCCTTGAAATCGTAGAGATTGTAAAGAAATCACGTCATGCTTGCATCATTTTTTCCAATGATGTTTATTTCTTCCGGATACCATTTTTCAAACGAAAGAGACCAACTTTCATGGACTTAGGAGGTAAGATCTGAATCTGCTCATTTTACTAATGGTTTCTTTTATGCACTTGGTGTGGGGTGAAAGTTACTAAGGGTTACATATACAGGGAAACCCATTTAGTACGAGTACGGTTTAAACGAGAGCCCGTGTTTAACGAGTGGTTTCAAAATTCCTGACCACAAGCCTTCTTTTTTCCTTGTTAAATAATTCTGCATGCAACGAGCTCGCTACAACGAGCAACTTGCATATAACGTACAATTTATTGACTCCCAAAGTCAAGCTTTTATGCAAAAACTACGCGGTTAGAACGAGAACGCACTTACAACCACACCGCCATCCCAAAGTCAAGCTTTCTTGCACAACTACCTGGCTAGAACGAGTACACACTGACAACAACATCGCCATCTTGACTGACCCCTCGATATGTAAGCGGCATTCTGATTGGCCGATATAACAACTTGGGTGTCTGCAGCGCAAGCAGACGACACTGGACTCACTCTTTGCGCACTGATCTTGTGACTTCCGGGAAATTTTAACTTTCTCTTAAAGCGCGTGTGTGGATTTTATGTTTTTGATGTTATCGTGTGTTAATAAACTGTTTTAAAGTGTATGTAATCGGCATTAAAAACCCTATGGATACAGGATACTGGGCTTACAACCATGCTTTGTTGGGTAAGTGTGTTGTTTCCGTTTTTCTGTCTTTTTCACACTTTACCAACACGCACATCACAGTAGATGTGAGGACCGATTGATAGGTTCGTCAGGGTTGCCAAAATCGATAAAATGGTTTGAACGAGCAATGCTTACAACGAGTAAATTGGCCCTCTCCCCTGGAATTCGTACTAAACGGGTTTCACTGTAAGTGTATATAGATAAAACTGCAGCACCCCTATGTACGGTGCGCACTGACCCGTACCGGTACGCAATGATCAATTTGTCAGTCTTCAGAAATCTGTTTGCTTCTAGAAAACGGTTTCAGTTACAAACCAGAGCGTTGATACAGTGGAAGCAGAAACATGTTAACACACGCTGGTGATCTGAATCTTTTCCAATATCGAACTGGAGATCCACAAATTGAAGTCATATTACGATAATGCCTTAAGGGGTACGCAACCTCTTTCAGTACTCTATGCGTTAGCAAAAGCAGCTTGTTTTTCTGACCTGGGGTCAGCGATTGTACAGCCGAATCTGAGGGATGCATAAATCAAATTAGCATTTATTCAGCACTGGCTGTTTTTTCCGGGTAGTAGTAGGGCGTTTATAGTTGGGGCGGGTGAGGCCGGAATAAATGCAAGAGGGTTAAGGGACTGTATAGGAATACTTCTATACCATTTTGAACCGCGCGCGGCTGTTGACCTATGAACTATGATTTTTTTAAGTTCACCTGCGATATCCCGTCACCTTAGTAACGAAGCGTTGTGCGCATGTCCTGCGATCTTGTCGCAGGTTAGCATGGAAAGAGTTTAACCCTTTTGCCGCCAGCCATTTTTCATCCAAAACTTTCTCTCAAACTTACCTAGGTAACGAAAAGTTGGCATCTGCAGTACTGTGAATCCCCCAATGACATGCATCAAATAAACCCTTTCCTTATCTCCTAAAATTAACAACATAAGGATATTGGATAACTGTTCCAACTTTTATGCCTTTTAGTAGCGTGGGTGTTGAATCAGTGTGGTGCTAAAATGCGACATTGGCGGTGAAAGGGTTAAGGCTTGGGGGTGGTGGTGTGTGCAGGTCCAAGCTGCGCCACTTGCTGCAGATGTCCAGCCTGTACCGCGTGCAGCTCATCCTGGGCAAGGCCAAGGAGACCGACATGCACGCCGAGTGCGCCATCCTTTACGGCAAGGTCAGGACCAGTTTCTTCTCTCCCCCGCTCTTTCCAGCAACAGGCATCAGAACGGTCCGCGGTTTTGGTAGCCACTGGCCGCGGTTTTGGCACTGCCGGCCGCGGTTTGTACTTCATGAGGCAGCGCGATCTTATTCTCAAATGGTATTCCTAAACGGTTTGTTTTCATACTGCGCCTTCGGAAACGAAAAATCGCGGCCATGTTTGTTTTTTCTTCCGAGTTTAGAGCTCTCTAGACTCTTGCTTTCACTGTTTCAGAGTTTGTTTTGATGACAGTGATTGTGATTTGGGTTTTAAATGAGTCGATTTAGAGGATATGATCGCGGGAGACTACGGTGATGTGAGAACTTTGAACTTTTCCACGAGAAATTGGGTAGCGAATGATCACAATGATGCCGAGTTTTGTGGGGTCTGACTCGATGTCGACTCTGAGTCATGGCGAGTGTTGTTTGTCCGCGGATTGGACTCTGGAGTATTCTGATGCCTGCAGCAAAAATACATAAAGAAAGAAAAAGAGCACTTGGTATTGGCTCTGTGAACAGAAATACTTTGTGTTAATGGATGAAGATTCTAAATGTTTTGTACAGATTTTCTGTTCAAATGAAATGGCTGATATTTACCATATTTTTCAGACTATGTTAATGGATGAAGATTCTAAAGCGTTTTGTACAGCTTTTCTGTTGAAATGTGTTGAAAACTCAAAGAACAATAACTGTGGAGAAACTTTAGAAAAACTCAAAGAACAATAACTGTGAAGAAACTTTACAAAAACTCAAAAAACAATGCTGAAATATGGCTGGCGGTGAAAGGGTTAAGGGCAACTCAAAGAACAATGACTGAAGAAACTTTAGGGAAACTCAAGGAACAGTAACTCTGTTGAAACTTTAGGGAAACTTAATGACTGGAGAATCTTTAGGAAAACTCAAAGAATAATGACTCTGGAGAATCTTTAGGAAAACTCAGAAGAAAACTAACTTTGGAGAAACCTTTAACCCTTTCACCGCCAGCTATATTTCATCCAAAAAATTGCACTAAATTTACCTGGGTAGGGAACAAAATCCATCTGCAGTATTGGGGATTCTTCTGTGACGTATATAAAATAAGGTCTATCCTTCCCGCCCAAACTAAGACAATTGGGTCTTTGGATAATAGACCCCCCCCCATTCGATGCCTTTTAGTGACATAGGCGTTAAATCATTGTGGTGCTAAAATGGGACTTTGGCAGTGAAAGGGTTAAGGGAAACTCGAAGAACAATGACTGGAGAAACTTTAGGGAAACTTAAGGAACAGTAACTCTGTTTGGGAAACTCAAGGAACAGTAACTCTGTTGAAACTTTAGGGAAACTCAACAATGACTGGAGAATCTTTAGGAAAACTCAAAGAACATTGACTCTGAAGAAACTTTATACGAAAACTCAAAAGAAAAATAACTTTGGAGAAAGAAACCTTTAAGGGAAACTTTAGGGAGACGCAAAGAACCGTAACTGTGGAGCTGGCGTTTGGTCCCACAGCTGGAGGAGCACGACAAGGCCCTGCGGATCCTGGTGCACCGCCTGAAGGACTTTGGGGCGGCGGAGAACTACTGCCTGGTGAACTCCCACAACAAGGACCCTGCCTACCGCAAACGACTCTTCCACATCCTGCTCAGCGTCTACCTCGACCCCTCCTACGAGTCGGTTCATCCCTTCTCTGTTGTCTTTGTCTTTCTTTCTTCTTCTTCTTCTTCTTCTTCTTCTTCACCTTTTTCTTCTTCTTCTCTTTCTGGTTCTTTTACTGGTTCTTCGTCTTCTTCGCTTTCTCCTTTTTTTTCTTCTTCTTCTCTTTCTGGTTCTTTTTCTCTTTCTTCTGCTGCTGCTTCTTCTTCTTCTTCTTCTTCTTTTTCTTCATCGTCTTCTCCTTTTTCTTCTGCTTCTTCTTCTTTGTTGTCTTCTCCGTTTTCTTCTGCTTCTCTTTCTGCTTCTTCTTCGTTGTTGTCTTCTCCGTTTTCTTCTGCTTCTCTTTCTGCTTCTTCTTCGTTGTCTTCTCCGTTTTCTTCTGCTTCTCTTTCTGCTTCTTCTTCGTTGTTGTCTTCTCCGTTTTCTTCTGCTTCTCTTTCTGCTTCTTCTTCGTTGTCTTCTCCGTTTTCTTCTGCTTCTCTTTCTGCTTCTTCTTCGTTGTCTTCTCCGTTTTGTTCTGCTTCTCTTTCTGCTTCTTCTTCGTTGTCTTCTCCGTTTTGTTCTGCTTCTCTTTCTGCTTCTTCTTCGTTGTCTTCTCCGTTTTCTTCTGCTTCTCTTTCTGCTTCTTCTTCTTCGCCTTCTCCTCTTTCTTCTTCTTCTCCTTTTTCTTCTGCTTCTCTTTCTTCTTCTTCTCCTTTTTCTTCTGCTTCTCTTTCTGCTTCTTCTTCTTCTTCTTTGTTGTCTTCTCTTTCTTCTTCTTCTTCTTCTTTGTTGTCTTCTCCTTTTTCTTCTTCTTCTTCTTCTTCATTGTCTTCTGCTGGTATTTGCAAACTTTGATCAACAAAACATGTCTTTGTATTATTTTTCAAATATGTAATAAGTCAGTGTTTAAATGTTTATATTGATGTAACAAAAAATATATGATTAGTTCAAGAATTATGTAGCATGTGAGAAGAAGAGGAGTGAGAAAGTTAGAGAGAGAGAGAGAAAGAGAGAGAGTGTGTGTGTGTGTGTGTGTGTGAGAGAGAGAGAGAGAGAGAGAGAGAGAGAGAGAGAGAGAGAGAATGTGAAAGAGAAAGAGAGAGAGAGTATGTTTGTGTGCATGTGTGACCATTGGGCCACTCCTGTTGTTTGTTTACATTGTCACTAATTTTTGTCTGTCGCTTTTTTTAAGCTAAGCCTATCTATGCTGATTTTGCGTGTAGTTGTCTGACATTTATTCTTAGTCTTCAGGAGATGAACTGTGTGGTGTTTATCATGCTCGTCTTGTTTCCCTGAATATGTATGTTGAGGTGTGTGTGTGTGCGTGTTCTCAGGAAGAGGGACACGCTCATCACCCCAGCTATCGCCTTGCTCAACAGCAGTGTGGCAGAGTTCGACACTATCAAGGTAACGCTGAGCACTTCTGACCTTCAGTCTCTTCTCTTCGTCATGTCTTTCCTCTTTTTTTTCCGATTGGGGATGTTTATCCTGCCCCTACCCCATGCCCAAAGTCTTCGTTTAAACTGCTTTGGGCGCACACAGGCATGATAATTGTCAGAGGATAAGCTAATTTCAGAGGATTGAGAATTTCTGACAGAGGATTGGTCTCTTCTGTCAGAGGTTTTGCCGTTTTATTTAGATATCTTTTTTTTCTGAAATAGCATTTTATAGTGATTCCTCCCTGCATACAGCCCTTTTGGTCATGTTGGGAATAGATTTGTGTGTTGTCCCACTATAGTCTGGGGCCTTGATGGTCCTTGTACCGCTGTTTTCAGAGGATTGCACTTCAGACTGTTCTGATGCCTGGCACATGATGCATGCTTTGTGAGTTTGTGTCATCCATTCCACCGGCACACACGGCCTACTCTTACTGAATAATGGAATGGGCTTTAACGTGTGCGCAAGATCTTGTGCGTGCGAAGCCTCGCTTTTTCGGTCTCATCCGAAGGACCAGGAAATAGGAGTAAAGTATCTTTCCCAAGGATGCAACACCGTGACCAGCTGGGTTCGAACCAGCGCACTCGCAAACCCGTTAGATTACGAGCGGCGACTCTAACCAACCGGCCATGGTGCCTCCTGTTTCTATTGTTTTTCCTCATATCTTTCCTCTTGTGTTTTTTTTTCCAGAGTATGTTTATGAGCTGGGGGATAGCTGTGCACAATTTGCAAACAAAAAGATGATTTGCCCTCTCATTTCTGTGATGCCTCCTCCATCAAGGAAAAGGCAGAGTCAAAGAGAGTGACAGATCAGAGGAAGTTACAAGCACAGAACTTTCAGAAGGTGGGGGTACTATTTATACAAAAGAATCCCCGGGATCCCCACGGGGGGGGAACTAAATTTGCCCGCTCATTTCTGTGACGCCGCCTCCATCAAGGAAAAGGCAGAGTCAAAGAGAGGAAGATACAAGCACAGAACTTTCAGAAGGGTACTATTTATGCAAAAGAACCCCCCGGTATCCCCACGGGGGGGGGGGGGGGGGGTGTTCTTCGCCCCCCTCTCATTTCCGTGACGCCTCCTCCAGGTGCTGCAGTTGCTGCCAGACAACTGGTCGGTGGGCCTGCTGAGCCAGTTCCTGACGCGCGCCATGCGGAGCAGCATGCACGAGAGCCGCATGACGCGCATCGAGCGCATGATGTCCCGCGTGGAGAACCTCCGCTGCAAGGAGACCCGCATCGAGCTGCAGCGGGACCCCGTCGTCATGAACGAGGAGAGGTGGGTGGAGGGGGTGGGGGGGTAATGGGGGAAGGAGGAAGGGATGGCGGGGTAGGGGAAGGGAGAGGGGGTGGTGATGGTGTGTATGTGTTGGAGACCTGCATCGAGCTGCAGTGAGACCCTGTCGTCATGAATGAGGAGAGGTTGGTGTTGGGGGGAGGGGGGGGGGTAATGGGGGAAGGAGGAGGGATGCAGTGGAGTGGGGAGGGAGGGTAAGGGAGAGGGGGTGGTGATGGTGTGTGTGTGTGAAACCTGCATCTGCAGCTGCAGTGAGACCCTGTCGTCATGAACAAGGAGAGGTGGGTATGGGGGAGGAGGAGGGGAAGGGAGAGGGGGTGGGGATGGTGTGTGTGTGTGTGAAACCAGCATCGAGCTTCAGAGGGACCCCATCGTCATGAATGAGGAGAGGTTGGTGGGGGTGGGAGTGGGGGGGATGCAGTGGAAGGGAGAGGGGGTGGTGATGGTGTGTGTGTGTGTGAAACCAGCATCGAGCTGCAGAGGGGCCCTGTCATGAACGAGGAGAGGTGGGTATTGGGGTGGGTGGGGTGGAGGGGAAGGGAGAGGGGGGGTGTTGGTGTGTGTGACCCACATCGAGCTGCAGAGGGACCCTGTCGTCATGAACGAGGAGAGGTGGGTGTTGGGGGGGGGGGGGATGCAGGGGAAGGAAGAGGGGGTGGTGATGGTGTGTGTGTGTGAATATCCTTGAAAGTGTTCATCGTGTTAGTAACTCCAGTTGATATACAGTCAGTGAGAAAGGTAAACTTTTGTGTTGTGAAAAAAAGAAAAATATGTATATCATGTGTGTGTGTGTGACCTGCAGAGAGGTCAGTGTGTGTGTGGAGGGTGGGGGTTGGATTGGGGTGGTTTGTTGGATGGTAGGTTGGGGGTGAGTAGGGGGGTGGAGGCTATGGAGTGATGGTGGTGGAGTTTAGTCTATGTGTGTGGGTGTGTGTTGGTGACCTGCATTGAGCTATTTACAAACAAAATATGGTTGTGTAGTTGATCATTACCTTTTGCAAATCATTGATCATAATTATTATAAGGCGCAGGGGTCTCATTAAGGGTGAAAACGGTCTTGTATGGATACTTATTTTTGTTTCTAGCATGTTGATTTTTTTTAAACACCCAACCCTGTTTTAGGCCGTGCGCGGTGTGCAAGCGCGCCTTCAACGACCCGACGTTCGTGCGTTACCCCAACGGGGTGGTGACCCACGTGCACTGCGCCAAGAACAAGTTCATCTGCCCCATCACAGGGCGCCTGTTTGGGTCTGCCGCCGCCTCCACCACCACTCCCTCCAGTTGACCCCGACTCCTTGTGAGGCACACCATGGACGCATTCATGTTGTTTTTTATTATAATACCAGCGGTGGATCAAGTACTCAAAGGGGGTGGCGGGTGGATTGGGGGGAGCAAACCCACACGAAGGCTGATAATTTCAGCATAAAAGACACGTTGAGAAAGGTGGCAGAGTGGTACGTTCACATACATCTGCATCGTTAAAAAATTGGGACTTTCCTGGAGTTGCATTGCCTCCGGGCATTGCCTCCAGGATCGTTCCCACCATCTGTATATATACTAATGTCCCGTATGTGTCTGTTTCAGACCAGAGGACGTTAAACGGATTTTCATTCCGTGGCAGAGTGGTTAAGACGTTTGCCTGCCAAATGTAATGCGTGACTGCAGCGTGAATGACCCGGGTTCGAATCCCGGCCTCACCCTTTATTTCCAGTTTGACAGGAAAATCGAACTGAACGTCGAGCCCTTCGGATGGAGACTTAAAGCTAGTCTGACCCGTGCGCTTTACTCACGTAAAAAAATCCCACAGCAGTTTTAAAGTCGGTAAGAGCAGGGAGAAATCATGCTGCCTGGTATGGCCAAATTGATAGCTAGGTTTTCCAAGTGTGCCCATACCCCCTCCTCACCCTGTGCCCCCCACCCCCCACCCCAAAAAAAAGGGTAGGCGCTGCACTTGTGGCGACGCGCACCGGGGGAGAGCAGCCCGAATTTCACAGAGATAAGTCTCTGTGACTAGAATGTACCAAATACCAAAACACCAATTTTTCGACATTGGTCGTGATCCTCGAGTTATTTTCCATTGCTAAAATCTGGTGTGGAATCATGCGAGGTACATGGAATCAAAGGTGATGGCATGGTAGTCGTGACCCCCCCCCCCTCCCTTTCCCCCTTTTTGTAAAGAAAGAGAAGTGTGTGTATGTTCCAGAATCCCACCCCCCCACCCCCCCACCGCCTCTGAGTAGAGCCCCCTATTTACCATCTGTGTACGGCCAGCTTTGAAATTCCTGTTCAACAGACATTTGTTTCAATGGTAGGAAGGTTGTGTGTATTCTTCAAATGCCCTTGCATGGATTCCTTGTGAGGATTAAGATTGGTGGGACCTGTTGTCATTTGTTTTTAATAATTGTAGTGCTCCCATCTCCCATGTATACAGCCAGCTTGCAAACTCTTTTTGCATTGGAAGGGAAGTTCTGTGTGTTACTAAAATGTCATTGCATGAACTCTTAAGTGTTGGTAAAACAGGATGCAAAGTTATTTCATTTTATTTATTGTAGTGCTCCCATCTCCCATGTATACAGCCAGCTTGCAAACTCTTTTTGCATTGGAAGGGAAGTTCTGTGTGTTACTAAAATGTCATTGCATGAACTCTTAAGTGTTGGTAAAACAGGATGCAAAGTTATTTCATTTTATTTATTGTAGTGCTCTCGTACCTCGTGTCTATGTTTCACTTGCAAACTCCTTTAAGGGGCACCCTGACGGATGAGTTTTTGCAAGAAACACGTAGAGATCACCAGGAAAACACCCTTTGCAGAGATCGCAACACTCACTTTGCTCTGGTTTCCTAGAAATCAAACCATCGATTCCTCCTTGGCGGAGGTGCTGGAAGTCAGATTCTTTCAGTGAAAGAGAAGGCATGTGCCTTATCTTTTCTAATGGCCGCCTGAGTTGCTTAGACCAAATCACGAAATTTCCACAATACAAGCCTTTTTATTTACAGTTTACCAAAAGGAGTTTCGCTCACAATTTTTTTTTTTACTGCACTACAAAGAAGAAAAAGCTTCATCCACTCTTGAGTGTCCTCCACCCACCCCGTCCAAAATGGCTTCTCTCTCCGGCAGCTCTGCCAAGGAGGAATCGCCGTTTTGACTTATAGGAAACCAGAGCAAAGTGAGTGTTCCGATCCTTGAAAAGGCTGTCTTTCTGGTGATCTCGACGCGTTTCTTGCAAAAACTCATCCGTCAGGGTGTCCCTTTAACAGACTTAATTGTATTGGAAGGGAGCAACACCCCATCATTGAGAAAAATCCACACCAAAGTCACAGTTCTGTTAGTCGCTAGATTCAGAGGTGCCAGTATTTGAGAAGAAAAAAACCAAAGCTCCAAAGGAAAATGTTGATGAGGAAGTGTGCCTGATATGTAAACAGGAGTTCTTTATAGAATAATTAGGTATTAGGTAAATTATAGTCACTGAGGCGTCTCTGTGAAATTCGGGTTGCTCCCTCCTGCAGCCAGAGGTGTGCCACACCCAATTTAAAAAAAAAAATTCATGCGATTTTTGTGATTGATGAGGAAAGAAAGGGGGGGTGGGGTAAATTTTTTGACCAAATGACAACTTTTTCGTTGCCACTGGGCTTAACGTTTAACGTAATGGGCCAGAAATTGTAATTTAGACACCCCCCATCAAATTTGAGCGTTGAAAATTTGTCACTGAGATGCAACATTTTACCATTCGCTGGAAAGGGATGGTGCTATTAGGATCAGCCTAGGGTTATTGTCATGAAGCTGAAAGAACCAGAAAGGTGGCAGAGTGGTTAAGACGTTCACCTGCCAAATGTAATGCATGACTGCAACGTGAGTGACACGGGCTCAAATCCCGGCCTCACCCTTTCTAGTTCGACAGGAAAATCAAACTGAAGTCAGTAAGAGCAGGGATAAATCCCGCTGCCTGGTATGGACAAATTGATAGCTAGGTTTCCCAATTCTGCCCCCCCCCCCTCTTCTCCCTGCTCCCCCCCCCCCAAAAAAAAAAAGAAGCAGTCCCATGTTACTTGCCCAGAGTTCATCCACACTTTCTTGGCCATTGGAACTTGAGGACAAGTGGAATTGGGGAAGGTAGTTTTCTAGCACACCGATACAATACAATCCCAACATTTATGTGACATTAGACGACTTAATGATTCCAGGGCTGATTCTTGTGTGAATGATAGTGTGATATATACATTTGTTGTTGTAGAAAGGTGGTTGTGCCATGTTCTTGTGATGCAATATCCCCCCTTAGAGAGAGTGAGTTTCATTGATCTGGGTTGGGCATATGCCTGTATTAATAGGGCACACAGAGGGAGGGAGTTACCGCGTTACACATCTGTATCGTTACATATTATCGGGACTTTCCTGGTGTTGTACTGCCTCCGGGCATTGCCTCCAGGATTGTTCCCACCATCTTTATATCTACTAATAATAATAATAATAATGAATATTTAGGGCGCTTAATCTTAACAAAAGCCCTAAGCGCTTACAATCATGATAAAAACAATACTAACAAAATGAAAAGCTGGACAACACACAAAACACTCACACGAACTTAAGGTCAAACACACACACACACACACACACACACACACACACACACACACACCAACAAAACACACACACACACGCACGCACTAATGTCCCATATGTGTCTGTTCCAGACCGGAGGACGTTAAACAGATTTTCATTCAGGGAGAGTGGGAGAGAGAGTGAGAGATGAAAATGTTTGCTCCTCCGAAATTGGAATGTCGGTTGAATGCAGCGGGGAGACCAGTGAAAACTGAAAACCGGCCATGTTGGCTAGGGATGCAGAAGATTTTTGAATGGGCAGGCTTCTTCTTCTTCTTGACTGTACGTGGCTCGACTTATTGTATAGAAATCAACATTGATGGAAACAGATTATGATAAAGATATTGGAGTCAGCACATTCATTTTTCTTTTACCCTTTGACATGTTTTGATCATGAAGGTGATCAGCCCTTAATTTGATAAAGTTCTACTAAAGCTTAAGTGGGAAACTAAATGTTGTTACTTTCTAAATTAAGTAAACCGATTTACTTAAAAAGAAAGTAACGTTTAGTTTCCAACTTAAGCTTTAGTATAACTTCATAAAATTAAGCACAGGTTACTGTTGTACAGTCTGAAAGAGCTTGTTTGAGAATGATTTGAGTTTATGTGTGTGTGTGTGTGTATTTTTTAATGATTCAATTATGTGGATGATATTTTTTAACTCCATGAAAGCAATGCTACATACTGTGCTGAGATAGTGCAATACTGTGACTACGGCAATTTGAGTTTCTACAACCAGTGTGAGCGGACAATAAAGGTGAAACAGGATTTAAATTCCTCCCAAACATTAACCCTTTCGCCGCCAGCCATTTTTGAGCCTACGTTTTCCATTCAACTTACATGGGTAGAAAAACGATTTTGTCTGCAATATTGGGAATTCCTCTGTGACATGTTTAAAACAAGGCCTATTGTTACATAAGAACACAAGATCATTGGATAACAGATCCAGATTTCAAGGCTTTTTATGACATGGGTATTAATTAACCCTTTCGCCGCCAGCCATTTTTCAGCCAAAAAATACCATTAAACTTAACTGAGTAGAGAAAATAAAATATCTACAATAGTGTGAATTCCTCTGTGACATGCATAACATTAAGCCTATCCATACCTCCCAAAATTAAGAAATAGGGTCTTTGAATAACAGGTACTGGTTTGATGCCTTTTAGTGACATAGGTGTTAAACCACTGTGGTGCTAAAATGCGACATTGGCGGTGAAAGGGTTAAATCTTTATGATGCAAAAATGCGACATCGGCGGTGAAATGGTTAAAGTTTAAATTATCTGAATATGCCACGTTAGTGTATCGGGCTCATCAGCTATTGTAAACTTTATCAGGACACCCCCTCCACCCCCTTCACTGATGTTTATTTCCACTTTTCTCTTGGCAATGCAAGTTCAGCTTTTTTAACAGCATAAGCTATACTGGTCTCCCAAAGTTAAGGGCCGGCTTCTGTTTTCAGTAGCTTGATATCTATTTATTGTACACTAAGACAACAATGAAGAAAATGGCAAAACTTAGGCTACTCAATAACTTTCCTTCCTGTTGCACATGCCTGAACCAGTTTGGCAGACATTGCAGTACAGCAACAGCGTTTTCAGGTACGCTTAAAATGTGGCAAATTCACGAGAATTTCACGAATGTTTGGTCTCTTTTCGCTGAAGAATCAGGGCTGATGCAGGTTTCTTGCCTATTGCACGTGCAAGGCATGACTGTAGTGAACACTGCTGAGCAAAAGTTAGACATGAATGTGTATTTAAGGGCGGCAACCAGAGCTCTCAATAAGCATGCCTCCAAGATCGTTCTTCCGGCCCTTAAATTTTGGAGACCAGTATATGTTAAATGAAAGCAATCTATACTGTCCATTATCATAAATGCGTGATAGATAGCATAGTGCAGTGATGCAAACTGTTGGAAACATTCCCTGTGGAATATAAAAACTGAAAAATAGACCCTGTAAATATGGCCTCATGTTGTTGCATGACATGTGCTGCATGAAAGATTACTTGCATTTCAATAACATTCACCATAAACGTTTTCAATTATACATTTATCTTGGCAAATGAGGCGTGCAAGTAGGTGGACATGTATGTCTTGTCCTTTCAGTTTTTCTAAAAAAACAATTTCGGATTCACAATCACGAAAGCTTTGACTGGATCAGGCCGTGTACTCAAGAGTGCGTCTAAAAAACTTAATCCGGGATGTTAAATGCAAATTAGACTGAACTGCCATTCGTTTTGTCTAATTTACATTTAGTTTTAGACGCACTCATGACCACAGTGACAGGTGTGGTGTGATAGGGTAAACCACAGCTTCTCTATTGAATTCAGACTTTTATGTGTTTGTAGTGTCACATTGTCCTGTACAAGTTACAAGTGTAGAAACAAATCCATGGCTTCCATACCAAGCGTCTGCTTTTGCTTGCTTTAAAGACCCACCACGTCACGTGTCAAAATCACGGTTTTCACGCGTTTTCCCTCTTATAGCTGGTAAAAAACCTTAAGAAATCTTCCTTGCATAAGAGGGAATATTACACACATGACGTGGGGGGTCTTTAACTTTTTAAGTCTGTGTTTACCCAAGGTACATCCCCAAGTTCTCAGCCTAGAGGGCTTGAGCACGGTCAAGAATGGGGACGATCCTAGGCAACTGTTAAGTTGAAGACCCTGTTCCTTCACGCTCACCAGAAAATGTCTATAGCGCTTATTCATCAAATCTTTAAGCGCTTTACAATTTTTACTAAAGAATATCTATTAGAAACGTATATGAACAAACATTCCTATCCCTCATCTACCCACCCCAATGCCCCATCTCTCATTATCGAACACAGCCACGCAAAAAGGTAAAGCATAATCATTGTAAACAACATAATATACAATGTAGTATCAGAGAGAGAGAGAGTGAGAGTGAGTGAGTGAGAGTGTGAGTGAGTGTGAGAGAGAGAGTGTGAGTGAGAGAGTGAGAGAGAGAGTGAGTGTGTAATAGCCGTTTAATAATTAAAACCTGTCAAAAATGAAACCTCAGTCATTGTAACGATCACAAAATGCCAACATTCACTCACAGTAGTCGCCAACGGCAGGAGTCTGGCTTTGCAATATTTAATCTGATTTATCTGTCAACAAAAAGTGAATGAATAGTATATGGAATGCAGCGTCAAAAAGGTTACAATCATTTGGCGGTTATGCGTCAAATTTCCGATAATTATCAACACAACTCGGCTCAATTCCGATTTCCTCCCTCCCATCCCTCTTCCATATAAATACATGCCCATCAAAACATGGCAGAATACACAATCATAGTCAATTGTTTTCCATTTTCAAAAATACTTTATTAAAATAAACTATATGATACTATGGAAGCTACAGGCCAAAAAATAAAAGTTGGCAGAAAATGTAGTGAACAAAAACTTGCCAGTTCTTCACTGTTTGGAGGGACGGGACCTAGAGGAACTCGACGTCAGGAGGCATTTATTATCCGTTTTAACATTTAAGGGCACCAAGGATTGGTTTATATATCGTCGGTGAAATTAAAAAACCTTGTATCTCGATTTTTTTAAATTTTTAGTTAGATACATAGCTCTAATTTTCCCCGCCACCTTCCACCAAAACTGAGGTTGAGGAAATAGAAGAAAACCTCGTAAGTCCCAAATTCAGATCTTAAGGACAAAAACCTCGTATCTTCGTTTTTTTCAAGTCTAATTTTTTTAAAAAGAAGTAATTTTAGCGAAATGCAGGACTAAACTCGCAATGTCTTTAACAACATATTCATCATAGTTAATCAATTGTGGTCAACGCGGTTAATTTTAAAACGGTTCTTTTCATTTTTCTCAAAACTACCAAAATTGAGATACAAGGTTTTTGAATTTCACCGACAATATGCACATTTATCACAACCTCATATATGCAGATGCAAACCCGTCATTTATCAAAATCTAAAAATACCAGGCAAGATGCGAATAGGTCTACCGAGTAATCTTTCGCAATTGTACAAGTTGTGTTAACTCAAAAGTTGCTGAAACTGTTTTCCCGTGATCAAATAAAGAGGTGAGCGAGGTGTACGGTTTTTTTTAAAAAATGGGAGCAAAACTGCATACACGATAACCAACTGTGTTCCGTTCTGGACAAGGACATTTATCCACTAGACAGGTAAGTGTTGGTTGGGGGGTGAGAAGAGAGAAGGGAGCTACAGGCTATAAACTGAAGACAGCCTCTTACATGTACATTGGCTGTTCAATTGTTTCTTCTTCTCTTCAGGCCCACCATGTTGACCATTCTGGCTCCTTTGGGGGAAAAAAAAGACTGAAAAATGGGGGGGCCGGTCTGTTCTTTACAGACCTGTTTACCCCCTACACAAGTCTTGAGTAGTCTGGATGGCTGAAACGAGTAGTTTTGGTGCAAAATGTGTAGTTTTATTCATTAAACCATCAAACAAGGTTCACTGAAAATGAGTAATTAGAGCATTATTTTCAATTTTGAAGAGTAGTAGCAGTCCAAATTGAGTAGAATACTACTCGAAAAGAGTAGAGTAAACAGGTCTGTCTTTACTAAGGACGTGCCTGCTTAGCTAATATTGAAGGGACTAAGAAGGTAGAGGGGGAGGGGCGCTTGATAGATTACTGTCGACCCTGCACCACTGATGCATGGGGGGGCGTCAGCAGTGAATGTGTCGAGGGTGTCCTGCCACAGGTCGTTCCACTCCCTGATGGTCCTTGGGAGAAAAGAGTTTGACCGATATTTGGTGCGGCACTGGATACGTTGGAACTGGAGATGGTGTCCACGCCGTTGCCAATGTGGAAGTGGTACCAGCTTTGCATGCTTTCTTAACACTGAAAGCAAAGCCCTTTAAGGGCTCAGCACTTTTATCAACTCCCCCTCCCCTAACCCTAACCCTTTCCCCTATAAGTTGTTTATTTTTATTTTTTAAATACCACACCCTTCCCTCCCAAAAAAAAAGAAGCCAAAATAGTATATTCCTTAAATATAATTTTTTTTTTTACAATTTGAAGACGACAAAACCTGACCAGGTCAAAAATCATTAAATGACTTGCTGTACCCTCAAAAAGAATGTTCTAGTTAAAGAAAAATTGGACACTTGGTATCTGGAAGAAACCAAAACAATATAACTTAACTCGTTTCATGTTTTTAAAAATACACACCGACACTCAGGCATGTTTCCAAATACAAATAGATTTTGTTATGCAATGGAATCTTTCCACAAGCATAAACGGACAACAAAGTGGCATTTACTTCACATGAAGATGTAAGTCGGTAGGATTCGGGGACAGTCAGTCAGAAATCTAATTTACCAGGCTTAAATAAATAATTCCAAATGAGATAAATACAAAACCTGTCCTTAGACAGGTACCACAAGACTGACTTGATGTTGCTTACAAAAACTGACCTTTTATTATGAATAATGAAACAGTAAAAAAAAATCAAAAAAATCCCAATCAAATAGATTGTAATAAGCATGTCAACAAAAACTGGATGTATATATTATCAGAAAAATAAACTTAACCTTCCCAGATGAAAGATGAAAAGTCCAACGAAATCTCACATTGCCTTTGTTTTCATTTCCGTTTGCTTTGCTTTACACTCTGCAATGGAATGCAATAACGACGCGACATGCTTCAAAGAAAAAAAGATAACATATTCATTCATTCAAGCTAGCAGAAATCTTTACGTAAAGCAACAGCTGTGCTTAATGGCTAATATTTTTTTCAAATTCATGCTAAAAAAAAAAGTGAAAACTTGATTTTCCCCCCCTAATGTTTGTTCTACCACAATTGGCAGTTGAAGGCTCCTGGGTACAACACAAGAGACAAATAAATGCAGAGTTATTATTTTTATGAGAACGCACCCCTTCTACTCACCACTCCCTCCCTTCAAATGTAGGCTATAAAGACAAATCAATAGAAAGAGACAAACTACGCCTAATTAGACGTTAAACCAACCCTTCAGAGAGAGAGAAAAGTCAGAAATGGCATACCGTATTTTTCGGATCATTAGGCGCTGCTGTGTATAAGGCGAATAGGGCAATTTTAAAGACAATTCTGAAAAAAATTAAAGCAAAAGGCGCCCTCGTTTATAAGGCGATACACACCTCGCAAAAGAAAGTCAAACTTCGAAGCCTGTATGCGTCCTGTAAACACTTACCGACCACATTACTGCTGTCATAAACGAGAGTTGGCTCCCCTTTTAAATAATCGAACTTCCGTTTGTGCTGCTTCCTGTTGATGTGTTTGGACAATTCTTCGCGAAAACGGATAGAATTATGGCATTTTAAGCTCTACAACGATGCTTTTTACATCCAATGAAGGGTTATGGCATCTGTTTGGATGGTATCTCGGATGATAGTGATTTTGAAGCATTTTAATGTGAGTATTCATCGAATCGGTGACTCGTGACCACTTTCGATGTCTGACTCACAGTAGACTGAACTGAACACGGCAATCGTTGCCTCTCTTCTCATGATTATGTTCACTAATAGGGCGCCCTCGTTTATTAGGCGCATAGGTCGAAATTGGAGAAAAACATATCGCCTTATAACCCGAAAATTACTGACCATTTATTAGTTTAGAATCTATCCTGGCTTCACCCTAATCGAACAATGACTCTTTTTAGTTTTTATCATCACTAACACACACACACACACACACACACACACACAACCCTTGCCACTTCAGCAAAACTTGGAGAAAGAAAATCGGAGTAACTGTACACTATTTCTTGCTGGTCTAACAAAGAGCATTTGCGACAGAGAACAATAACATGTATAATCATGATGTGAAGTAGGCACAATGACAAGGAAAAACGGAATGTATCGGAAGTTTTTAAAGACAGGATTCAAATCTGTCCATAGAAGAAAAACAGCATAGAACACTAACAAAACTAGCCAGATAATCATTTGTCTCCAGTTACATACATGCATAATAATAATGATGATAATAGTTGCACCAATAATAGTATAGAAATGACGTCAAATGACAAGGAAAAACACAATTGGCGTGAGAAATTTTCATTCTACGAAAAAGGATGGAAGCAAGCCATGTGAAAAACGTGTCAAAAAGCAAAAGCAAGCGCATACCTGTTCTGCATCTAGCACTACGGCTGCAATATTATTCATCATATAGGTTGATATTTCATACATAGGTTTTATTTACACACACACAACTGGCATATCCACTTCGGTTACAATTTTCCACCATTCCACAAAATGCATAATCGTGGTGTATATTATAAGAATATGAGAATAAACCTTGCAAACTAACTAACACACACAAGGCTACATGTTCAACAAGTGATAAGAATCTGAATTCCCTGCACAATGTATATTTATTAAAAAAAAGATGAAAAACAATCACCTATATGTGTTTTCACAGTCAACTGGTGAGCAGGGTGCACGACCCAGAACAAACAAATGACAAAACACGCCAACACACATGAGAGAGAGACACAGAGAGAGAGCGTCAGCGAGAGAGAGACACAGAGAGAGAGAGACAGAGACACAGAGAGAGAGCGTCAGCGAGAGAGAGACACAGAGAGAGAGAGACAGAGAGAGAGAGAGCGTCAGCGAGAGAGAGAGACACAGAGAGAGAGAGACATAGACAGAGAGAGAGAGACACAGAGAGAGAGAGACATACAGAGAGAGAGAGAGCGTCAGCGAGAGAGAGACACAGAGAGAGACATAGACAGAGAGAGCGTCAGCGAGAGAGAGACACAGAGAGAGAGAGACAGAGACACAGAGAGAGAGCGTCAGCGAGAGAGAGACACAGAGAGAGAGAGACAGAGAGAGAGAGAGCGTCAGCGAGAGAGAGACACAGAGAGAGAGAGAGACATAGACACAGAGAGAGAGCGTCAGCGAGAGAGAGACACGGAGAGAGAGAGAGACATAGACAGAGAGAGAGAGAGCGTCAGCGAGAGAGAGACACGGAGAGAGAGAGAGACAGAGAGAGAGAGAGCGTCAGCGAGAGAGAGACACAGAGAGAGAGAGACATAGACAGAGAGAGAGAGAGAGCGTCAGCGAGAGAGAGACACAGAGAGAGAGAGACAGACACAGAGAGAGAGAGCGTCAGCGAGAGAGAGAGAATGCTGATGCTTTATTCAACAGTTTGTATCTTGTATTGTGTTTCTGGGTGGGGTGATTGTGGTGATGGTAATGGTGTGTGTGTGTGTGTGCCTGTGTGTGTGTGATGTATGTGTATGCCTATTTGTATACTGTGTGAGCGATTATATGTCCTTGTTGAATTTCTTGCTTTTAATTTTTGTCGTTGTTGTTAAGCGCATAGAGCTCCACATTTGGTGGAGGAATGCGCTATATAAATGCTTCATTATTATTATTCAAATTATTGTTAAGTACCAGAGAAAAAACTGCTCCATACAAATCATAGCAAACCAAGCCTGAAGGATAGACAGTCCACCCCCCCCATATATCATACAAAATTTTAGCAACAATCAATTAAGAGCCAAGACCTTTCAATGAATTCACACCAAGGGATGAAGAAAGAACGATACAGAAGACATTGCAAACAAGGGAAAATAAAACCTGCTGCAGATAATAACATAAGATTCTTTTAACCAAAAAAGATTTCAAAAACAGGCTCAAGGATTTAATCAAATAGGTTCAAGAATTTAATCAATCTAATTTCCAAAATGATTCATAATTCTTTAGTGTACAACAAGGTCACAGATCTATATACTCAAGAGATGAGAGATTGGCGATCCCCAATATATAGCTCAACAATGTTTTCCTTTACAATAATCAGAAATCCCCCAAACATGAAATGCATTGGTCAAACATTGAGTTCCAGTCAGCAATCCTCAATTTTGAAATCAAGAATTTACTTTCATGGTATGACATTGTCCCAAGATCAATATAATTTCTACCTTGATTTTTCATTTGTTCATAGAAAAATACTTTTTCTTTAGTTCATAGAAAGTTTCTAGTTAGGCTGTAGACAAAGTATGTTCAGATCCTGTTATGAAATAAATTTATGTTGAATAGATTTTCAGATCATATCACTTGTAAAAGAATCAGATCTTTAGTAGGAGCTAATGGAGCAGAAAAAGAGGAAGATTAAGCCTTTCTCAGCCAAAAAAATATACAACTTTAGTTTGGCCAATTCTTGCAGTAGTGACATACAACAGTATATATATGCCTTGGTTAATATGCTTGCAACACTTCCATTGACAACCTAATACAAGTTTTCAGCGTTTATGCAAATTTCTGTTACAAAAAGAAAGAAAACAACAAAAATTAAAAGTAGATTCTGAACATGTTCAACCTGCTTCTTCTTCTTCTTCTTCTTCTCTGGTGGTGGCCAACTTCTTTAGAAGACAACATTCACACTTGAGCTTGGTCTGCTTAAATAGACCTTAGCTAATATGTAGGTAGAACAACACAGTCACACTGATGCCAATCTATTCAGCATAAATATACCCAATATCAACCATTACACTACTCAATCAATGCTTACAAACTATCGGTAGACCACTGTTGCCTATTTCCACTGCAAAACCAATCAGATCAACCCTTGCAACGTACTGGCTTAGCTCAAAATGCAAATTTACATAAACACTATGGTATAAAAGAAGAGGCATCACAATGCTTTAAATATATATTTATCACAAAGCTTATTTACTAAACAATTTATCTCTACAGAGAATTAAAAAAAACTACACTGTACAGCATTAACACATTGTCGACGGGCCGCAACTACATTCGTAGCAGCCAAGCATCTTGCATAGCCGGGCAGCGACTACACTCGTATCACGGTATAAGGTACAAAACTTGTGTGTAACTTTCAACCACAGATTGCTTTCATCCTGTGAGTTGTTTCCCTTATTAAATCACTTCCATTTACTGCAATTTCTTTTGTCGTCGTTCGGCAATTTGACGGCAGATTCGAATGAAAAATGCCAAATTATCGCGGTCTAACAAGAGAGGAGATTCTCCATCTTGACAAATCTGATGATAGGGATGGAGAATATACAATTTCTGAAGTCAGAAAGCGATGACGAATGTGAAAATGAAGATACTGAATGAAAATGGATGATCACAAAATATGAATAAGAACAGGTAGGTTTGTAAACAAAGTGTGTGTAAACAATGAATTATTCCCCATTTTTCAAGGTGGGCATGTAAAAAGCATGAAACCTATCAACTTAAAAAGACCACAGATAAACTTTGCAGCCTTCTTTCAGTAAGTTTGCAAAATGTCTTGATACGACATCATTCAGCTTAGCTAGATAGATACGCTTGTTAACAAGCACACAGTTTCTATGAGCTGCCTGAAGGCAGGCTCATGCCAGCACTGAGAATAGGCAGAGGCAGCATCAGTCACAATAGTGTTAACTGACTGCAAAGTATACGGCTATTGAAAAAAACCAAGAGACAAAATCTGGTAGTTTCTTTTTGATAATCATCAAACCTTTCCCCAAATTATACAACTACTTGAATCAATATACTAATATGAGTTCAAGATGCTATAGATGGACCCCTTTAATAATACACTATCAATCACCAGCAGTACTGAAAAAAGGTTCTACAACAATTTATTTACAAATAAAATGCTTTTATTTTAAACTTGATATTCCAATCAAACACAGTTGAGCTGGCAAGCCAAAAGTCCAAAACTGAAATAGTATTAACTTTCCTAAAAGGCTGAGCATGATCTGATATCGCATCTGCCTTAACATACATTTTCAAGACAAGAGCAATAGGGCATTTGCCACGACTGACCGTACTCTATACTAGACTACTAAATTGCCCACGCTCGTTCTGCCCGAGTTACGCTGACCTCTCTAGTTCAACTCTCTAAATTCAACTCAGTGAAACTGAAGGTCGCCAGCACGCGGCAAATGGCTTATTGCAAAAAACTTTCAGAATGTACTATTTTATTTATAAAAAAGAAAGAAAATCTTGACTCAAAAATCGAAGAGAAAAGGTTATACAGAAGTATAATCACTGTAAAGAAGGTCAAATGAGCACACAAGGTCAAATGAGCACACACATTTACAAACTGACACACACACACAGACAAATAGAAAAGAAACTCCACCACACATCATAACTTTCTCGACACACATCAGACACAATGGGACAAAATGGAAACTCCACCACTCAGTAAAGTCCTAACCACGCCTCCTATCACAACTTTCTTTCCTTCCGTAACCAACTAAACATTGGTGTTGAAAAAATTAACAAAATCAAGCAGATAGAAAAACAATGTCATGATCTTTACACCTTCTGCATACAAAGCAAGTATTTATACGAGACAAAATAAATAGCCTCCTAGTCAGGCAGAAAGACGATAAACTAACAAACCACCCAATGCCCAACACTTTGTTCCATGAGAGACGTTTGAAAAGTGAAAGATGGATGAAATTGAACAAAGGGGGAATACTCTCTTTCTAATTAACTCCCATCCACCAAAGTTGATTTCGTTATCTCCTCTCTGGACCTCACTATTCCATTATTTGAAAGATGGATGGTTTGGTTTCTGTGAATGCTATAAACAACTAAACGGACTGTGTGCGTGTGTTGTGTTTGTGCGCACGGGTGTGCGCATGCTTGCGTGTGTGAGAAATGCATAGGTACATGAAGTTGTAGATCTCTCAGTGACCCTGCAATACACAAGTTTCCAAATATGCGACAGTGCAAACTTGTGTGCACATCAAGAACAGGTGCTAAGGATCTTGAATACAAGAAGGAAATGGTAATCTCTTTATAAACTAATGTGCGCATGCATTCCATCAGACAAACAACATCAATTGTCAACAAAATCATGTCTCAAACAAATCAGTGAAACCCAAAACAGAAAGGTTTTCAGGGCTCCCAGGGACCCCCATTTGGGGGTCTATGAAGCACTCAAATTCTACAGGACCCTCTAAAAGAATGTGCAGGGGGTCCCAGGGATGCACTAAAAAAATTCTTTTTACCATTCACTATGCCACTGGGACCCTCTATCCCGCCTCTAGGACCCTCTATACTATAAGTGAAGGAGTCCCTGGGACCCCTTGTTTTGCAGGATGATTGGGAGCCCTGGGTTTTGAAAAATAAAAAAGCTTTGAGTGTGCAAACTTTCATTTTAGTCACCACACAAACTACCGTATTTTTCGGACTATAAGGCGATACTTTTTAACCCAGACTGAGACCCCTGCGCCTTACACCGTGGCTATCAAAATAGCAAGAAAATATAATAACAAAATCTGAATTTTGTGTAAATTTTCGGGGATGCGCCTTATAATAAGGTGAGCCTAATACAGGGTTCCCAGGGCTTTCAGCTATCCCCAAGTAAGGACCTTGTAAGGACCTGTAGGCCTAATATAAGGATAATCTCCATCTTTTACTTTAGCCAACGATCTTGAAAGGAACACTTTCCCAGCATTGTGAACAATGTCTAAGCCGATAGAAAAACTATGGCTGACACAGATATACAAGTTTTCTCGCAAAACGACACAAGGATAAAGAACGAGATTTCAGTCCAATTTCTCTTGACAACTCGCGGTGCATCGTTCGTCTGCTAAGCGGTCAGTTGAAACGGGAAGGTGGGGGAGGGGGGTAAGGTGGAGTAGGTGCTGAGCGATGTTTCTCAAGTGTAAAATCGCTGCTTCTGCAATCTATTTTGAGTATGGTTTTGCTGCTCAGGGCAGTTTTTTGCAGCTGTCAGGACTTGTAAGGACCTTGAGGTGAATGTAAGCACTTGTAAGGCCTTACTTGGAGATTTCAATTTGTCAAGACTTATAAGGACTGGTAAGGCCCCTATGAACCCTGCAATAGTTAAAAAAAACCCCTCAAAATGACATGATTTCTCTATAATCTCCACGATTAGAAAGGGTGGGGGTGGGGTACGTGTGTACCCAACCAACAAGCAGACCTGTTAGTACTCCATGTCCATCTTCTTAGACAATATTCTGCTCTGGCGCTTTTGCTGGAAACATTCTGAGAGCCAACGAAACCTGTTCAGATCAAACCAAACTTCATTCTGCGAAAGTCTGTACCTATACCAAAGACATTCTAAAAGGGTAAGATGGACTACTTAAGAGCTCGGCGAACCGGGCTGATAGTTATCGTTAGTGGGGCCAGTACACTATTCACAGTGCAGGCTATCCAAAAACTCAGACTGGAACTTGAACGGAGAATTCAACTGGCCTATCGACGTGCAAAATGTGTACTGTTTCAAAGGGACATAACCAGTGTTTCTGTCCTCACTACTCATATAGGGAAAAGAGACCGGATGTTTATCTTCCCCTGTACAGTCTTTGCCTATACCCCCTGCAGTGGGTGTTTTGACACTGCTAAATCTGCAGATAATCTGCCTTGAAGAGTGGAATAACCGCATCACTTTCCAACCAGGGAGCTTAGGAAGGCTGAAACCTTCAAATCTTCAGACCTCTCTATCCATCCGGCATCGCATTAATAGACAATTTTCTGAAAAAACTAGGGGAGAGCACTTCGTGAAATTTAGAGTTGCTTACCTCCATTACTCGGTCAAATACCATAGTAACAATGGCTTTGAAGCTTGAAACCGCAGGATGCGAGTCAGTGACTTGCAAAGAAAAATTAGGGGTGGCCAGTGGCCACAAACTGATAAAACTTGCAAAATGTGACTTAAAAATATAAATGACATACATTTTTAGAATGACGCACGGTGTTCTAAGTGCTGTATGTCTGCTCAAACACACGAGTCGATAGGCTACGAGAGCTGATGGTAGAGTGACTTCCCCTGTTTGACCGATTGAATTAGGCAAGATCACTCCCACACACCATGAAATTACTCCCCTTAATTATTTCCGAACAATTCCTATTGCCTAGCAAACTTGAAAGAAAATAAACGACTGCATAAGTTCAGCAGTCTTTGCTCTGAGACCACTTTGCCCGTGTACCTCAAGAACAAGCTTTACAAAAAATATCAAACACAAAAATGTTCAGCATTACACATTTGAGTGCATACATGTTGAAGTGAATCGCCTTACAAGCAGCATCAGGCATTTACACAACATTTTTGCCTCGCGCTCATTTTTCTTTTCTCTCTCCTCATTTGAACCTCTGTGCACCACGCACATTTATGTATGCGCTCGAAGGCTTTTGTAAGTTTGAAAAAATAATTTACATATAATATAGAAAAAATAATTTACATAAAATATAGATTTTTTTTCTCATCATCATCATACTGAAAAAAAAAACCCAGAACAAAAACAATGAGACGAACAATAAACGGGGGGTGGGGGGGGGAGGAGAACAAACAAAAGCAGGCAACATTAAATGTATAAGCAAATGATTACGGGTTACATTCATCATACAGAGACTCTTCCAAACGTGACGCCCAAAAAAAACCACCCAACAAAATAAACCTGGAATGATTTGAGACAAATGACATCTAAATCAAGGAAAGTAAAAAAAAAGAAAGAAGGTAAAATGACAAGAAACGGCAGCAAGCCAATACAAGGAAGAGACAAACAGACAGGGAAGCCGGTTGAGGGCAGAGCCAAGTCCAGACGGCGCGACATAAACTCCGCTCCGCATTCAGTCTCTTCCCCCTGCAGAGCTTAAACCCAAGAGACAGGAACTCTCTTCCACCATAGCGAAGGAAGACCCAAGGGCCCTAAAAGAACCCTGGCAAGCAAGCTCTCGTCATCAGTGTGCCCATCCATCGACGCACGCTCTCTCTCTCTTTTACATCTTCTCGAACATCTTGTACTTGCTCTCGAAGCTGGTCTTGCTGTGGCGCGGGTCCTGCTTCTTGCGCGCCTTGAGGCGCTCCTTCATTTCAGCAGCAGACAGGTTCAGGTTGAGGTCGCCAGCGGCGGCGGCAGGCGTGGGGGTGGGGGTGGTGGTGGCAGCGTAGGTGGTGGTGGAGGTGGTTGTGGTGATGACGGCGGGTTCTGGTTCCGAGAACGTCTGGCTGATGACAGCAGCGTCCTGCCAACAACGCGTCACATCATCAGTGAAGAAATTATCAGTAAAAAATACCACAACTGGTTTCAAAACATAAAATGACTATAAATTTATACACAACGGGACTTGGCAAACTTTGTGGTATCGCAAAACCACAATAATAACAAAAAACAAACAAAACTGGTAAAGGTAAAGATGCGCCCCCCCTCCTCCATTTCTCGGTTCTTTCCATTTTTTCAGTCTTGCCTTTCTTACTGCAGATTGAGTACTTCATCCTCTATGGTTTGCTACATTTAACACTAATTTTCACCCATTTACATAATTAAACACATGCATTCAATAATAGTAGAAGATAAAGGTAAGACAGAAAAAACGCAATGAACCAGGACTGTGACAAATACTCTGCGGCTGTTGTGTGTACTGGGTGGGGTCCTATTAGATAATGGCCTTTATCATGACTGCGTGCCATGACGACACCTTAGAACTCATCCCAACCCTCTTCCTCCAGACCTTCAACCGCCCCGCGGACATTCCCAAATCGACCCAGCACCAGAGAAACTTGTCCCTAAGGGCTTCCCGCCATGAGGATTAAACCTTCTACAAATAACAACAACAACGACTGCGATTAATTATTCAACAAAGATAATTTCTAAGCTCCAAAAGTTGATAAGATACAGCTTAATGTTTGGTAAGAAAGGCAGGTGTGAAATGTGGGAAGAGCTGAGAAATGTAAGGGAGGGGGGGGGGGGGGGGGGGGGGGGGCACATCTTTACCTTTACCAAAAAACTTAATAGATCAACAAACAGCAATGTAAGGTCAATAAATGACTATGATGTACAATGTAAATGTAGACCCAGAATGGTCAACATACTGACCGTGGGCCTTCAGAGCAGAAGATAAGAAGAAATGTAAGAAATGAGATCAGAGTATTTAACCCCTTCACTGCCAGAGGAAAACAGTGTGGTCCTGAAATTTTAATCATTTGCTCTTGCCAGGAGGGGTACAGCTAGAAGTTTTATTTTAATCAGACATTTTATATCAAAAGTAAAATTTTACAATATAGAGTAGTCTCGTACGAGCCATGGCTCCTAAAAATTAAACTTGACCTTTATTCAAGATAAAACATTTGTAAAAAGAAAAACAAAAATCTAAAGTAGATAGAAACTGTTTTTTCTCTGTCCCTCTCCCCCTCTCCCAATATCTAAAAGTAAAAAGTAATGTCCCATATGGCTTTGGCCGGGAGGACGTAAAGCATTAATATTTAGAGGAAAACAGAGAAATTATCGATTTTCTTATTGCAACATTTAAAAGAGACCTGTTAGACTCAACGTGAATAAATAATCTAGAGATATGTTGTTGTTGTTGTACCCTGGCTAAAAGACTCCAGGGATCACCCCAGCAGCCGAAGCACCTGAACACTATGGTACAAATGTGCCAGCCAGGGATGAGAACATTATGTGTGCGACCGTTTTTGATTACCCCACCACGTGGGCAGCCACTCCAATTTCAGGAGTCTAGAGATATAATCTTTCCTGACTTGTCTAATCCAAAAACCATTATTCGAGGGCCATGACATCATCAAACGTTATTCAATGACATCACACATCCCTTAGTAGACACAGGGGTAAAGGTCAAGATGTGCCCCCCCCCCCCCCCCTACATTTCTCGGTTAATTGTATTTTTCCGTTTTTTGCCTTTCTTACCATACATAAAGCTGTATTTTAGGAACATTTTCAGCTAATAACCTTTTTGGAATACTAACCCTATCCCTAACCCTAGCCCCCACCCTATAATACTGAAACATGCAATGAACCACAACTGTGACAAATTGCGGTGTACTGCAGTACATAGTGGGGGGTAGGGTTAGGTTTAGGGCTAGGGTTAGTATTCCAAAAAGGTTATTAGCTAAAAATGACTAAAATACAGCTTTATGTATGGTAAGAAAGGCAAAAAGGGAAAAATACAATTAACCGAGAAATGCAGGGGTGGGTGGGGGGGGCACATCTTTACCTTTACCGACACAGGACTGGGCAGAGGAGGGGTGAAGTAATGTCACATTAGCATGGGTTGAATTGAAAAAAAGATAGCCAAGACAAGGAAACGCTAGCTGATGACGATCTTACAGAAATGAAATACACGTCACTATTAACATTACTGTTTGAAACGGGACATAAATCAAGTTTGATAAGATAATATTCTTTAAAACCCCCGAAACACGGGTCTAGTTCACATGTATGAAAGCCTTCCACGGATTAAACATCCACAATCACATGCAAATAGCAGCAAACCTTCAGCATTCATACAAACTGCGTAACCACGCATGTACAAATGACAAGCGCACCCACTCACCCTCAAACATGCACAAGACACCACATATTTGCATGTTTAACAGCAAACACACCGGGAGCCTTCAGTATTGAGATAAACTTTGTTCCACCAGACTAAGTCTTAGTCTCTGTTTAGTTTATAATCTGCTTCTGCGTACATGGATAAGTGCAGATGTGTGTACTTTGTGCTCAACTGTGCATGCACACGAGCCCAAGTATTTGAACCCCTGTATATGTTAATAATTGCTGAGAAACGGCAGGTGGACATTACTGGAAGAAGAAGAAGTGCATGTATGAGTTTGCATGCATGCATATATTGATACTCTAGGTGTAGAGTGGCACAGTGGTATCGCGTTCGCTTCGTGTCAAGTAAACCCGAGTTCGAACCTGGGTACAGGGGATTTTTTCCTCTCATTTTGCAGTGTCTGAACGTGGAGTCTTTCGGATGAGACGATAAACCGAGGTCCCGTTTGCCCATGCACTTATGCTAAACCCAGTGGCAACGAAAAAGTTGCAAAATTTATTGAGTGACAAAAATCGCATGCAAAACCCCTCCAAAAAAAAACAATGGGTGGTGCGCCTCTGGCTGCGACGCGCTCTCCAGGTGGGAGCAACCCGAATTTCACAGAGACGCCTCTGTGACTATAAAGTATCTAATAATAATAATACATGCGGAAGTGTGAGTGTTTCTAATCCAGAAATGATTTGACTGATTGTCTATGCAAACACAATAATACTCTCACACATGTTTTTCATTCATACACCAGGTAAACTTAATCTGTGGATGCAAACACACACCTACACCCATACAAGTAAAGAATGGTACACATACACACGCACACAGGAGTAAAGTTCTATTGACTAAAAAGTAAAAAAAAGACAAAAAATGTATTGACTCACCCCTGTAGATCCTCCGTTGATTCCATTGGGGGCCGAGCCTGTTGGAAACAGGACAAAGAAAAAACACACACACGCAGTTAACATTTCTGTTGATTATGCTCAACGACAAAGCATGACTAGTCGGTCTACCCGTTTTGAGTAAATGTAGCTCATGATTCACATGTTTGTGCACTTGCAATCTTATGACTGATGATGGTTTGATGGAAAGACAGACACACAGGTAGACAGACGTACAGACACGCAGACGGACAGATAAGCAGACAAACTCAAGACAGACAAATAGATAATCCCGATTTTGAACTGAATTCATAACAGACAAATAAGAGGTGATGGTGGTGGTGGTGGGGGTTGAGGGTTAAAAGCAAGCTAACAAAATACTTCATTAAGATTGGCTGAATCGACTACAGAAACTGAGAAACCGCTCAGAAAACTCATAAAAATCCATTAGGCAAATCAAAAACCATGTCTGAAAAAGCAGCTAAAATGATAGAACATTTTCAGCTCACTATAAGTTGCGCATGCAATCACGAGCACACACTCACGCACACACACTGACACCACATGTTACCGTTCATACTCTTTGCAACACATTAACATTGCATGAAAACAAAGTACGTGTATATATCAGCATTTCCAATCCAATAAGCAACAATCATCTCATGGCAAGAACTCACCACCCCCTCCTCACCTTCTCCAAGCACACACTGCAGTTCACCTCAAACATTAATCCCATGACCCAGTGCATTTGCAAATTCATTCCATCACCGAAAAAGGTCCACATCAAATTTTTAAAAAAATGAAGAATTTACCTTCCAGATCACAGTAAAGATTTCAAATCACTCACAGAATATCACGCCCCTGGCTTGATACTGTTAATTAATCAATGATCAAAAATAGCAGAGAAAGTTAACTTAACGGCATAACTATAAGATTGACAGAGAAAGTTAACTTAACGGCATAACTATAAGATTGACAGTGAAATTAATACGGCAGCAGCACACTACACAACCGCAAATCACACTTTCAACACTTAAACAGTCATTGCCTTCTTCACTTCCAAACATTCACATGATGCATGGTGGCATTAACTAATACAACTCGGAGACGTAAGTACCCTGCAAAGAAGTATGATTAATACAAATATTTTTGTAGTTGTATGCCCATACATAAAATTGCCAAATCAAAAGAAAAGAAAAAGATTCCCATATACCAAGGGAATTATTACAAAAAATTGATTCAGGACGCTGAAACCGAAATCACTTCTTTAAAAAAAAATCTGCAAAAGAGAACATAAAATGGAAAAGAAACACGCGTGTTAAGGAAACGCTCAAATTAGTAAAACTTGTTCAGAAATGACATGTTACGGCAACATCGACCAAAGAATGTGCATCTTAGCAAAAAATAATCAACACAAACATTTGCATCTCCTCTCATTACTTCTCTCTCATATCATACCCCCCCCCCCCCCCCCCCTCTCTCTCTGAGACTCTCTTAATTAAGTACATGTGTAGCTAGTCTAAAAGACTGAGACTTTTTTTATTGCGGCAGTTTCATTCACAGTCAGCAAGAATCGGCAGGAAAAAAGGATAGGCAATAAAGAAAGAGGAGAATCAATTAGAGAGAGAGAGAGAGAGAGAGAGAGAGAGAGAGAGAGAGAGAGAGAGAGAGAGAGAGAGAGAGAGAGAGAGAGGCCAGCCACACGATCGAGACTGTAGATACGATTCGAGAGTCTCGAAGCGCGAATCACATTGGTTCCTAGTGACCATGTGATCGAATCACATTGTACAGTCATGCGATTTTAGTGGACGTGTGGCTGGCCAGAGAGAGAGAGAGAGAGAGAGAGAGAGAGAGAGAGAGAGAGAGAGAGAGAGAGAGAGAGAGATGCGATCTTTGTAAAGGGTGTTTTCCTAGTGATCTCAACGTGTTTCTTGCAAAAAAACCTCATCCGTCAGGGTGTCCTCTTAACAACAGTCAAGAGTCATGCAGACACTTTTTTGTTTTGTCTTACTTGCACACTGATTTGCAACTTCAAAATGCAAGAGTAGTTCTTCGCAGTTAAGTAAACTTGTGTACCCAAAAAATCCTTTCATGGCAGCCTTAGCTATAGGTTGGGTTTGTCTCCACGGCAGGGGGCTTGCACTGTGTCCGTTCTTTCTACTCCTGAGATGGTCGGTTACTTATCCCCATGCGTACCAGGCATGGTAGTGGGGGCAAAGTGGTTTTCAAGGAAAATGGGCGGGGGTCCAGGGGGCCAAAAACAATTCAATAAAATTCAATAAATTAGTGACATTTTCACTTTTTCATGCCATTTCAATGCATTTTTTAATACTTTTGTTTCAAACTGTTTCACGGATTTTCGGCTATTCGCGGAGGTCTACCATGCCTGATACCGCAACATCGCAAGGGTGTGAGCGTTTCAAGCCCCCCTGGATATCACCCAACTAATCTTCATCTTTACTCTATTTCAGTGTTTGCTGCCTGTCTCTTCATTTCCCTAGTCGTCCCCCCTACGATTGAGGAATGCACGCAGGTGAACTTCCCTCCGCCCACACTTGACAAACAGGTACACCGGTGTGAAGAGAATATTCTACCTCATGAAATAAGTACCCATTCCTCATTCGAAGTCTTTTATCGTCCGCCATTGTGAATTTTACGAAACTAAGTGGCATGGCTTTGTACATCGATTTCTCGGCAAAGATGTAGATTAACACCTTTCCGTGGTTAGGGATATGGTTAGGGTTAGGATGGTTATAGTTCGCATGCGAAGGGTACTTATTTCATGGGAGCTACTTATTTCTCGTGACACCGGTATGCCATTATAAGGAATAGTTAAGTCCCCTGAAACAAGGAACATTCTAACGGAGCAAACTTTTCATGTCTTGACAATCAGAAACGGCAAATGTTAAGAAAAGCCCCCTCCTCTGCCCCTTCCATTCATTTCAGACGGTTTCAGTTAGGGTTAGAGTTAGGAATAGGGTTTGGGATAGGGTTAGGGATAGGTTTTGGGTCAGTTAAGTGTCAATCTCATAGTATATACCATCAATTTTTATGTTTGTGCGGATTAGACGGATTCAGGTTAGGGTTAGGGATAGGGTTAGGGACAGGTTTAGGGTCAGTTTAGTGTCAAATACACACACACACACACGCACACACAAGTTGATAACTAAACTGACCCTAAACCTATCCCTAACCCTATTCCTAACCCTAACCTGAAACCGTCTGAAATGAATGAGAGGGGCAGAGGAGGGAGCTTTTCTAAACATTTGCCTCAAAAACATTTGTGTAAAACTGTTATTAGTTCATCTATTTGCATAAAATCGACGAAAATACAGTGGAGATCTGATAACTCAAAAACGGATAACTCAAAAACACTGGATAACTCACAATGTTGTTTGGGTTCCAGTATAATAATCTACGTTGAAAAGTCTTTTTAACTCAAAATATTGGCTATCTCAAAATAAAATTTGAGTCCCTTCAATTTTGACTTAAAGTGATTTTTACTGTACTATAACAACTATGAGACAGACAAGCACTTGAATGTTTTTTTCTGTGGAGATTTTGAACAAAAAGAATCCATTTCTTATTTTCACCCCTATTTCGTTTTTCAGGAGAGCAGCGTTTGCATCACTTCTCATGTTCTGAGCATGTCAAGTATCATTACTTAATTCTATGCATGAAAATTCGCTCGGTTGTGTTTTATTATATTGTTTTAGGGACTGTATTCCCACTAACGTCACACCAGCATACTACCGCTGATGAGGCGAGGGTTTTAG
Organism: Phymorhynchus buccinoides; assembly: GCA_017654935.2. Lineage (NCBI taxonomy): Eukaryota > Metazoa > Mollusca > Gastropoda > Neogastropoda > Raphitomidae > Phymorhynchus > Phymorhynchus buccinoides. The sequence continues at coordinate 34,050,466 of CM065701.1, forward strand.
AAGGAAATGTAAAAATAATGGAGAGGGGATTTATCTTAAGCTTCAACGCTGTGTGTTTGGGTACATGTGTCATTCTGTAGACCATTTAGTATGTATGTATGTATGTACGTACGTACGTGACATTGTATGCACTGTGTTGCTGTTACAGTATCTGGGAGTTTGGGAGATGTCAGATGATAAAGATATGATAAAGGTGTGTGTGTTTTGTGAGCATTTTCTGATGAATGATGTGTGTGTGTGTGTGTGTGTGCGTGTGCGTGTGCGTGTGTGTGTGTATGTTCTTCGCTTTAATATTGCGTTTTGCTTGAATGCGTTATGAATGCTAACGTGTGTGTGCACTTTGATTTGATTTCTATCCAGATTCAGCGCCGTATAAATACTGTATGTTGTTGTTGTTGTGCATACATGTGTGCGTGCATGCATGTGAGCGCACAGGTGTGCATATGCACAGGTATATAAACATGCATAAAACCTCAAAGTGTGAATGTGCATGTTTGTCGAGGTGCGATACCAGTAAACTTTCAAATTAGGTGCAAGATCAGAAGCTGAATGTTACTCATGCTTAAAACCTACACTTTATAGAAGCTACACCTGTTATTTGTAGATGCTAAGCCTGTTATTTGTAGATGCTAAACCTGTTATTTGTAGATGCTAAAACTACACTCTGTAGACGCAAAACCTAAACTTTCTAAACACGCAAAACCCGAACTTAGTACATGCTAAACCTGAACTTTTGTTGAAGGTGCTGAACTGCGTTTCCATATCATTAATTACCAGGGAAAGGCTCTCTGACCTTTCAATAAGCAATCAGTCAATATCATTGCCCCCACTCGCCCCGTCTTACCTGTCTTTATATCTATAAACATGGAAGCAGCCTGTGACGCAACACAACAGCTGCTGCCAGCACAATCAGTGAAGGAAGTTTTTTGTTCTCTCAATCTGTCTCAAATTCTCTGGAGCTTACAAGAAATGCATGTAATTTCCTTGCACAGATTTGTTTTCCCCCCTTAGTAGACACAGAATTGAGCACGCCACCTAGCACCTACATAAAGAGCCAAGAGGTACAGTGGAACCTCCCTTATAAGACCTCCCATTATAAGACCCCCTCCCACATAAGACCTACTTCTTTGAGACATTGTCCTTCTTTGTAAGTCTTAAAATTATCTCCCTTATAAGACCCCGTTTTGTATGATTTTTGGAGGTCTTATAAAGGAGGTTCCACTGGAAATTATCTGCCTCTTACTTGTCACTAGGTGGCACAATCAATTCAGTAAAAAAAAAAGTTATCGCCCTTGTGCATCGCGAAGAAGTAGTGCAAAGCCCCATTCACTGTTCCTTTTATAAATTCCTGGTACTTAAAGGTCGGTATAACAAACAAACAACAAAAAATAAATAAAGGGAAGAAATTCTAGTTTTGTTAAGTCTTAAATCGTTTCCCCGACTTGCCTCCCTGAGGCGAGATTAAAGCTAATCGCACCGAAACAATCAACAATCTTTCTGCCAATCTGCCAGCGAGGATGGTGACATCACTGACGACACGACACACCCAGGTGTTCACGGTGATCTATCTCCATTGACATCTGTGTGCCGTCTCTTAGAACAACAGGCTAAAAAAGGGGGAGGAGAAAAAAGGAAACGCAAAAGGCAGAACAAAGCAACTGGAAAGCCAACAAAATGGATGCATCCCACTCCTTTACTGTAATCTTTCCTGTGTTTGTACACCCTTAAAACCTGGAAATTCTCAAGTTTACACAATACTTATTCTCTCTTTCATCTTTACTTATTCTATTCTCACTTCGATCACACTATTTTTTTCTTCTTCAAAATAACTGAGCAAAATAGAGATGTGTGCAGAGAAGGAGGGGTACAAGGAATGAATGAAATACACAAGATGAGAGATGATAGGGAATGGAGCAACAACATAGATAACTAACAAAGACAACATACATGGTTAGTAACTGGGGTAACAACATACATAACTAACAAAGACAACATACATAGCAACAACATAGATAACTAACAAAGACAACATGCACAGTTAGTAACTGGGGTAACAACATAGATAACTAACAAAGACAACATACATGGTTAGTAACTGGGGTAACAACATAGATAACTAACAAAGACAACATACATAGTTAGTAACTGGGGTAACAACATAGATAACTAACAAAGACAACATACATAGTTAGTAACTGGGGTAACAACATAGATAACTAACAATGACAACATACATAGTTAGTAACTGGGGTAACAACATAGATAACTAACAAAGACAACATACATAGTTAGTAACTGGGGTAACAACATAGATAACTAACAAAGACAACATACATAGTTTAAGTAACTGGGGTAACAACATAGATAACTAACAAAGACAACATACATAGTTAGTAACTGGGGTAACAACATAGATAACTAACAAAGACAACATACATAGTAACTGGGGTAACAACATAGATAACTAACAAAGACAACATACATAGTTAGTAACTGGGGTAACAACATATATAACTAACAAAGACAACATACATAGTAACTGGGGTAACAACATAGATAACTAACAAAGACAACATACATAGTTAGTAACTGGGGTAACAACATAGATAACTAACAAAGACAACATACATAGTTAGTAACTGGGGTAACAACATAGATAACTAACAAAGACAACATACATAGTAACTGGGGTAACAACATAGATAACTAACAAAGACAACATACATAGTTGGGTGGTGTATGCATGTGTGTGGAGGGTGAGAGGCCGGTGATGGGAAGTGGGGGTGATGGGGAAGAGAGAAAGAAGTAGCTGATCAGAAAACAAGTTCTGTTGGTTTTTCCACCCAAGTTCACATTTAATGAGGGATAACCTTCCATTCAACTTGTTCAAGCCCTTAACAACAGCAGACCTGCCTATACCCCCAATTTCTTTTTTAGGTACTCCACAAAATAAAATTCCCTACTTTTTCTCAAAATTCCGTATTTTGCAAGGAGACCCCAAAACGGAACATTACAGAACATTAAACCGCCATGCGAAATGACGAAAAACACTCGATTTTGACTGATCTTAGAAGACCTTAAGTTAAAAATTTTGCAGTATTAATTTTCTATTTACCGTACTCAGAGCCTCAAAATCGTGTACCAAATACGGAAAAATCGTATGGGTAGGCAGGTCTGCAACAGGGATTGGACAGTTGAATAAACCATTCAATCGTGGATAGTTGAAGAAATCATGAACATAAATGGGATCTTTTATTTGTTCCACACTGACGTTTGAACTTGTCGGATCAGCCAGCCCCACATGGCTGTCTCTCTAATCATCCAACAAAGGGAAGGGGGAGGTGGGCCGGGTCATTTCGCGTTTTGCAAAACACAATGATCATGACAGATTGCGCACATTTCAGACAAAGCCCACAAATATGCATACATTATTTAAATTCCCCCTCCTTCTCTCCCCCCCCCCCCACCCCCCCCCCCCCCCCTTTCAAAAAACTGCCATCCATGCCAGCAGAAAACAGAGGCTTCATTGTAGAAAAAAATCTCATTCTTCCAACACACTGCATGCACTGTTGTGCTTTGAGGAGAAAGAGAGGTGAGAACATGTTGGAGAGTTCTGCTCCACACTCGTTAAAGCCCCAGTGTCTGAGCAACAAGGCCTTTAAGAAGAGGGACTCTGACTTTGCTTTTGTAGTGGTTTGTTGTGGGGAAACCAATCAGTGTAGAGAGTTTTTCTATATAAAGTCTACATAAACGTACAAGAATTGAAGAAGAAAAAACAACCACACCATTAAACTTTCCTCTTATATATATAGTTTGCTTTAATAAAACTTTTTTTGTGTCCAATATTTAAGTTTGTGAACCTAAGAAAGAAACTCAATAACTTTAGTTTTAACTTTACGATTTGTTCTGTGTTCTGAAAAGAATAAAAGAAAATAATGTGCTGATTTACTTTTTCTCCCAATGGGGGAGATAGACAATGCCTATGCAAAGACAGCTGTTTCGTCTTTGAGAAAGACTCTTCAGTCTGCATGTCGGCCTGCAAAAGTCTACTGATTACATACTGATCAGCGTTTTTTCTCTCTATATTTTTTAAAGAAGTCTGATCTACCACTTCCCTATGTCTAAACCTGAAGTAAAAACCCGTAATCTTCTTTCATTTCTCCTTTTGTTTATGTATATTTTGTTTGTGTGTTATGGCTGAGGTGATTTGTGAGTTTATTTTAATAATTCAAAATCGTTACGATACGAATGAGTTAATGCTTGTAACTACCTGCTTAGTCATTGGAAGTTATTTTTCAAAGATAGAGGAGACCAACCAAAAGAAAATGTCCAAATACTAGCAGCAAGGGTATGGGCCGCAAATACACTGCATGAGGTGGCAAATAAAGGGGATGACAATATCTGCGTGTCTAGCCTATCCGACAGTCATGGCAGCTTTATGTCAACTTCAACAGGAGTCTTCTGATTCAAAACAACTATCTTGACATTTAGCTCTTCCTCCCCCCCCCCCCCCCCCCCCCCCCCCCCCCCCCGTCTTCTCCATCATTACTCACTTCTAGAGCTTTAAGTCACACTTCCTCGTTCAAGTATCGCCTTAGCAACTTCCCTTCAAGCTAAACACATCGGGCTAAACACATCAGTCCCTGTTATGTCATGAGTACGAATTAGACATTCACAACGCTGATCAGTATGTAAATTAGCTAAACTCCCAAAACGATTGGCTGCTGAGCCTAATCTACATACTGATCAGCGTTTTGAATGTCTAATTCGAACTCATGACTACAGGGCCGGGAGATGACAACATTTTGTTCAGTTAAATATGCCGGTAAAGGTATTTCTCGGTTAATTCCATTTTTCCGTTTTTGCCTTTCTTACCAAACAATAAGAGCTGTATTTTATGAACCTTTTCAGCTAATTATCTTTTTGGAATAATAACCCTAACCCTATCCCTACCCCCCCCCCCCCCCCCCCCCCCCCCCTATAAGACGGAAAACCGCAATGAAGCACAACTGTGACAAATGCTGCGGTGTACTGCAGTACTTAGGGGGGGGGTTCCTATTAGATAATGGCCTTGATCATGACTGCAATTAATTATTGAAGAAAGACAATTAGCTGAAAATGTTCATAAAATACGGCTTCATGTTTGGTAAGAAAGGGAAAAACTGAAAAATGGAATTAATTAAGAAATGTAGGAGGGGCGGCACATATTGACCTATACCAGTATGCCTTTCCATTGAAAATGCTAAGTAAATGAAGAAAATTTGTTTTTTCTACCTTCTCTGAGCTTTCTGTAGAGGTAGTTTTAAATAAACCCTGTTTAACCCTTTCACCGCCAGCCATATTTCAGCCAAAAATGTCCATTACATTTACCCGGGTAGAGAACAAAATCCATCTGCGGTATTGGGGATTCTTCTGTGACATATATAATAAGGTCTACCCTTACTTCCCCAAACTAAGACAATAGGGTCTTTGGATAATAGACCACAATTTGATGCCTTTTAGTGACATAGGTGTTAAATCACTGTGGTGCTAAAATACGACTTTGGTGGTGAAAGGGTTAACTTAAAAGTGGTTAAGAAGAAGGTTGAAAAGTGGTTAAGAAGGTTGGGGCTGTGCCGGTCGGGGTTTGTCCCCGGGGGCCGCTACGGTAGCCGGATTGGCCTGACTGGAGCCATGAAACGCTGGGGAGACCTCTATTTTTAGTTCATTTCTTTTCAGTTGCTTCTTTCATTTTGTTTTATTTTTCTTCCTGTTGCTCCACACCACGCTGTATAATTATCCAGTTGGATAGCTCAGCGTTATGAGTCAGATTCAGATCTTTTACACGGTTTTATTAGTATTTCCAAGTAATTCATACTCTTGACTTCTTTCTGATTTTCCTCTATTGGCATTAGATTGAATGAGAAACATTAATTTCTTAATTATCTAATGCTGCATTTTTTAACCCTTTTCGCCGCCAGCCATTTTTCAGCCAAAACATACCATTAAACTTAACTGGGTAGAGAAAATAAGATATCTGCAATATTGGGAATTCCTCCGTGACATGTATAACATTACGCCTATCCTTGCCTCCTAACATTAAGAAAATAGGGTCTTTGGATAACAGACCCTGATTTGATGCCTTTTAGTGACATGGGTGTTAAACCATTGTGGTGCTAAAATGCGACATTGGCGGTGAAAGGGTTAAAAACACCTTGAATGACCGCATTTTCCCCTTTGTTGATAGTATGTTTTTCCTTTGTTGAAGATTACATATAAGCTAAATGACATGGAGAAAAGAAAGACGACAACGACTTTCCCAACATTTTTTTTTTCAAGCTTCCATCTAGCAGCTTCTAATGTCACGTCCATTTCTCACAAGTTGTAAAAATACTAACTTTATGAAGAATACTTGATGCGTTATTATTCTGATGTTTGATAATGACTAGCATTTTTCACCCATCTGGAATTCAGGTGTTGACATTAAACTTCTTTTTTTTCTTTTCAAATCAAAGCTTTTTTTTTTGGGGGGGGGGGAGAAAGTTTCAGGCTTGCTAGACCTTATGTTTTCAAATATGTTTTCTTAACAAGATTTTGTTTACAGTTGTAAGTTGTGATAAATGTTCCAGGCATGCGAGCCATTCTTTTGCACAATATATTTTTTGTTGTGGTGGTAAATACAGTGGAACCTCCCTTATAAGACACCCCCCCCCCCACCCCCTGTTATAAGACTCCCTCCCACTTAAGACCTACTTTTCTGAGACATTGCCCTTCTTTGTAAGTATTAAAATTACCACCCTTAAATACAACTCCCTCCCATTCAAGACCTCAGTTTGGATGATTTTTGAAGTAGTAGTAGTAGCAGTAGTAGTAGTAGTAGTAGTAGTAGTAGTAGTAGCAGTAGTAGTTGTAGTAGTAATTGGGGCTAGAAGTGGGCCTCGCGGCCCTTTTACGCCCTTTCTCGTTTGTGACTGATTTGTTTCAGGGTGGCTTGCTTTCTACAACTAAACTATAAAAATTAACAAAAATATGGAATGGACCTTTTCTTTTTTAAATTTTTTATATTCATCGAAAATGGTATAAACATTTGACACCATTGTGTCCTTTGTCCAGAAGATTTTTTTAATATATTTATGTTAGGTGTAGCCTTAAATATTAGTTAACAAATTATTCCAGTATTGAACAACTCGGTTAGAAAAGCAAAACTTGCGAATGTTAAAGAGCCCCCACGTCATGTGTCACATTCCCTCTTATGCTTGGAAGATTGCTTAAGCTTTCTTACCAGATATAAGAGGGAAAACACTTGAAAACCATGATTTTGACACGTGACGTGGTGGGTCTTTAAGGGAGGTTCCACTGTAGGTTAGAAGTGAGGGGTTTCCGTACGACAACCACTAGGCTTTCTTACATGTTTTTGTCTGGTGACAAGATAGGCTGGAGATAAAATCACAATAGTGTTCCTGAGAACACCCACTGGTCAATGACCCTCCATTTACAATGACCATGTATAGCTGTAACCCCTGGACTGAATGGTCAACGTGTCCAGACAAGGGGTGGTGGATGGGAGGTGAACAGGGGTATTAGCTGTATGTGGTAAGACGAACAAACAGGAATGCTAGCTACATTCACTGATCGGAGGACACCCCGCACAGACATTGGTAGTTGTTTCTTACAATGGTCAGGGGTGGTGGATGGGAGGTGAACAGGGGTATAGCTGTATGTGGTAAGACGAACAAACAGGAATGCTAGCTACATTCACTGATCGGAGGACACCCCGCACAGACATTGGTAGTAATGTTTCTTACAATGGTCAGGGGTGGTGGATGGGAGGTGAACAGGGGTATTACTATTAGCTGTATGTGGTAAGAGGAACAAACAGGAATGCTAGCTACATTTACTGATTGGAGGACACCCCGCACAGACATTGGTAGTTGTTTCTTACAATGGCACCCCCTCGGTTCCCTATACCAGTCTGTACTGAATCAACCCCTAAGTTCACCTGTCCCATAAAAAAACACAATCTGGTTTCGACATTTCAGTGCCCCATCTTTATCACTGGCCGGACATTATGGATGGAATTCACAATACAGTGATTAAGATTGACACCCCCCCCCCCCTTACTACCACCCCTCACTGACCAATTGTCCCTCCCTAAATCTGACTCCTTGGATGGCTACAAATGTTTGTCATGTCAAGGTGACTCACCTATGGGTCACAGGGGTGGGGTGGTGTGAAGGTGGGGACATTAAGGACTGTGAGAAGGGGAGGGAAGTGCTTGCTTTTGTTTCTGCATCAGGTTTGTTTTTACAAGGGGTTCCTCCCTTTGTGTGGATGTGGGTGTGGATGTGGGTGTGGATGTGGGTGTGTGTATGTATGAGTGGGTGCAAGGTTTTTAAAATTTTTTATCTTCGCAAAGCCCTGTGAGGATGGCATGCCATCGAACAGCACTATATAAGTTTCATTTATTATTATTATTATTATTATTATTAAAAATTAAATGAAAGAGAAACCCACATTAAGGAGCAAGTTAAAAAAACACACAGCATAACTAGGCTTCTTACACAACACTCCAAAACCCCCATAATTCACATGTTTGAAAACATAACAAAATCCCTACCCCCTCTGCTCCTACCCTAGCCAGACTCGACTCCCTCCTTCCCACTACCTCCTCTTAACCTTTTATTTCGCCCCCCCCCTCTCCCTTTCTACATTTTTGAGATTTCATTTCCCTGCCTATCGCCTAGTCGTTCCTCAGTTCCTCACGCAAAGCAAACCAGCTCCACATTAAAGTGTAAAAACAGGTTGCTTTGACGGGGTCCAATGTCACCCTATAAAAAAAATTCAACGCCTCCTCCCCCGGTAACAGTTTTCCTCCTTCCTACAAATACATACATACGCATACATGCCACACACACACATACAGGGCCCCTTACTGCAACTTCTCATGACACAGATGTGTCAAATAAAAGAAGACCCGCCATTGCCCATCCATCTTACTGACTTTAAACGCATAAAATACAACAGTTATAATAACCCTCCCCTCAACCTTTTCCCCTATTACTCATTTTGCCCTCTGTAGTATTTATCTAGTCTCCCTACCCCCCCCCCCCCCCCCCCCCCCCCCCCCCCCAACTATCCTTCCCCGACCATAAAATCTTCTGTGTACTGATACATCAAAACCTACTTTGACATCGTTTCGCTTAAAAAGGTGCAGGGAAGTCTGCATATACAGTAAAAATTGCCAAAGTCAAAATTGAAGGGACTGAAATTGTATTTTGAGATACCCAATATTTTGAGCTAAAAAGACTTTTCAACATAGAGATTATTATAATGGGACCCAAAAATTATTGTGAGTTATCCAGAGTTTTTGAGTGATCAGTTCTCCACTGAATGCTATAGTTTTCTTTAAAACTAGGTACTTTACACAAACAATATTTTGATTACTTGATGCATATATGCATTCATTGTACATAATAAAAGACTCACTTTTCATGTCTTATCATATAGTAATAAGCCAACTGTCCATGTGTGTGTGTGTGTGTGTGTGTGTGTGTGTGTGTGTGTGTGTGTGTGTGTGTGTGTGTGTGTGTGTGTCTGAAACACGAAACGGGCCTTATAACTCCGCCGTTTTTCGACCGAATCGCTTTAAATTTTCTGTGAGCCCTAACGGGCCGATGGCAACGGCAACCGAGGCAGCCGTGTCATTTGCGCGGTTCGGCAAATGCGCGAAACGCGCATCCGCCGGCCTCTCGGCGCCCGTATCTCCGGTGTTTCTGGACCGATTGCCTTCGAATTTGGCAGGAACATCACCGGGGACGGTGAATATCCGTGTACCAACCCGGAAGCGAATCGGTTCAGAAACGCGCGCGCTATACGACTCCGCTGTTTCTTAACCGAATCGCTTCAAATGTGCTGTACTCGGCGTTACCAGTACTTGGCGTTACCGTTACTAGGCGTTACTGGGACACGGCGTTGCGCTAGTAACAAATTAAAACCGAGTCGACATTCAAACCCAAAGGAAAAGGTTTAATAACAAAAACAACGCAAGTTGTTTCTTCATATATTTATAGTTTACTTAAAAAGCTAACAACACCCCTCTGCACCCCCCAAAAAAAAAAAAGAAAACAAACAAACAAACAAAAACCCACTTGAAAAAGCTAACCCAAAGCATTTCAGAATATCTTGCACGCTCTTTCAGACAATAACAACCCTAAGTATAATCCTCTTTACTTCAATGTACCACCCTCTCTCCTCATTTCCCCTTCCCACTTATTACCCTCCTCCTCCTCTTAAAAATAAAAAATAAAATAAAATCCACTTTAAAAACTGGATCTGCAACCTTTTTGAAAGCGATGGACATGTTTGTTTCTATAAATAGACATGGCCTAGATGGGGGAACGAGGACTAGGGGTGGGTGTGAGTCAGGTGGGTATTGGCCACTGCAACTAGGGTTATTAACGCCCTTGACGGCAAGAGTTAAGCCCTTGTTGGTCAGTATCCAAAAGGGCATTCACTCTGGCAAAAGGCAGCCATTCAGTGGCCTCAAATAGGGTTATTGGCGAGAGTTACTACACCCTTGCTTGGTCAGTACTCAAGCATCTTCCCCCACCCACCAAGGGCATTCACTCTTGCAAAAGGTGGTCATTGCAGTGGCCTATAGGGATGGAAATGTTTTGACGATTGATTTGAAATCGTATTTTTTTTACTGCATGCAATAAGCAAACCTGTAAAAATGAATTTCAAATGGATGGGACGTTTTATAAGCCGCGTCTCAGGCTTGAAGGCTGAAGCCTGTCCCTACCTACCTACCATGAAAAATAAATATATTAGAAAAATATTTTATTTTTAAACTTGAATTTTGCATACTTCTTAGCAATGTGAAGTCAACAAACTCATAACGCATCCATTAACACAATTTTTTAAACATAAAATGTTATCGCATCAATTAGATTTTGAGGGGGGCAGATGAAGAAATAGTCGAGACAATACAGGACAAGGTCTGCATAAACAAAAGGTGACTCCCCCCCCCCACCTCTCTCTCTCCTCACCCAACCCATTCCCTTTAGAATGACGTCAATTGATACATCATTACAAAGCCAGAGGCTAAAAAGAAAAAGTTCGGATTGTAGATTGTATCAATCATTTCGAACCTAAGTGACTCATGAAAAGAATCTGTAATTCACACAACAAAACAAAGACAGCGACAGAGCTCAGCGAGTATTATTTGGGGTGGGGTGGGGGTGGGGGGACGAGAGAGAGAGACAGAGAGACAGACAGACATATAGACAGAGAGAGAGACAGAGAGAGAGAGAGAGAGAGAGAGGGGGGGGAACAGAGAGAGAGAGAGAGAGACAGACAGACAGACAGACAATTAGAGAGAGAGAGACAGAGAGAGAGAGAGACACAGAGAGAGAGAGAGAGAGAGAGAGAGAGAGAGAGAGAGAGAGAGAGAGAGAGAGAGAGAGAGAGAGAGAGAGAGAGAGAGAGAGAGAGAGAGAGAGAGAGAGAGAGTAAAAAATACTCTGAGAGAGAGAGAGAAAGAGAGAGAGAGAGAGAGAGAGAGAGAGAGAGAGAGAGAGAGAGAGAGAGAGAGAGAGAGAGAGAAGAGAGCCCATGAGAGAGAGAGAGAGAGAGAGAGAGAGAGAGAGAGAGAGAGAGAGAGAGAGAGAGAGAGAGAGAGAGAGAGAGAGAGAGAGAGAGAGAGAGAGAGAGAGAGAGAGAGAGAGAGAGAGAGAGAGAGAGAGAGAGAGAGAGAGAGAGAGAGAGATCCATTTGCACATACATATATACTGACTTTTTCTCTCTCAGGATAATCAAAATAGCCATAGTATATTAAACTAACAACAGCACACTTAGAAAGTTAACAAGTTTTGTACACAAATCACACAGTTGTGCAACCCTTTAAAAGTTCCAAACCCAGTGCGGTGCAAACAAAGAGCAAGCAATGAACATGAAGCTGAAGTACGCAAATTTCATCAAACTGATCTAACGAAAACAATGAGACATCATATCGCTGCAATTACAAAAACTGATTTATAATTTTTAATATTTTTTTAATGATATTGATGATATGTGCATTTAGAGAATATTGAGTTTTGTATGATAGGAAAGAATATTACTGGACAAAATTACAGAACTTTATGTGTCGTGCAAGAAACTAAAAATTAGGGAGTTTTAACAAAACAAATAAACAAACATAACGTGCAAGAAAGGTATCACAGCATGTACTTGGGGTAAGAGAAACTAAACAAGGTGCAAAAATAACAAACTGGTGCAAACTAATAAGAGTTAAAATACTGGACAAAACGCAGCAAAGAAGAGAAAGGGTAATTAATTAAAGCATGCAATAAAGATAAAGGGTTTAAACTAGGGGGGGGGGGGGGGGGGGGTAAATTATATGCCCCTTGTGCAGTTGTTGAATTAGAACGGTAGAGCTGTGTGGAGAAAAATAAACTGATTTACATAATTTAGTTAATTGCTATTTCAACGTTGAAAAAGCTAATACAATCATATGCAACCAGGCTTGGATCGTGGCTTTAAAAAAAAAAAAAAAAAAAAAAAAAAAAAGTCAAGCCGTCTGAAATAGCCTGGGAAATGGGCGCGGTTTCAAAAGTTAAAATGAAGCATTGTATTAGAATGGTCATGAGTGTTAGAGCAGCTTCCTGTTTGAAGGATTAGGTTTGGTCAAACAGGGTGCGGAAGAAAACAAAAACAAAACATCATTCGTGCACGTGCACTGGGATTAGTTCTCAAGTCCCGCCCCCCAGGGACTCAACCTCCCACACGGGGACGGGAAACAGGAGAGTAAATCAAATAGGTACCAGACTGTTGGTTCTCAGCTTCTGGATTGGTGCTCCCCAAGGTCTCTTTGCTCTCCTTCGCCTCCTGCGGCTCAGGCACAGATTCCGATTCCTCAGTTTTGGCCTCAGCTGATTCTGCCTCCTCTGCTACAGCAGCAACCTGGGTTTCTGGCACAGTCTCTTCCTGATTGTCTAGAGCTGGACTGTCTTGGGCAGTCGTGCCTCCTTTTTCACCCTCTTCTTCTCTTCCCGCTCCTTCACTATCAGCCTTAGCTTCCTCTTCTTCAACTCGAACTGCCGTCGCCTCTTCTTCCGAGGCTTTCTCTTCTGTTTTCTCTGCAAAAATCAATGCCCACACCATCAACTCAAAGAAACTTGGTGGTCACCAAACCTTCTCCACCACAGCCAGGGGAACTTGGTGGCAACATGAAATGCTCTTTTCCAACAGTAGAGGGAAAGATGCTGCCTCAAGACAATATTGTGTTCAGGTGTTTTTTTCTTTCTGTGTTGCTAATAGCACACACACAGAAATACTGTGTTGTTCAGTCAGTGCCGGCCATCCAGATCAGAGCAGGTACCGTACAAACTGGACTCTAAGACGCACCTGTATATAAGCCGCATCCCTTAATTTGACAAAATATTACCGTACAAACTGGACTATAAGACGCACCTGTATATAAGCCGCATCCCTTAATTTGACAAAATATTACCGTACAAACTGGACTATAAGACGCACCTGTATATAAGCCGCATCCCTTAATTTGACAAAATATTACCGTACAAACTGGACTATAAGACGCACCTGTATATAAGCCGCATCCCTTAATTTGACAAAATAATTACCGTAAAAACTGGACTATAAGACGCACCTGTATATAAGCCGCATCCCTTAATTTGACTAAATATTACCGTAAAAACTGGACTATAAGACGCACCTGTATATAAGCCGCATCCCTTAAATTGACAGAATATTACCGTACAAAACTAAGACGGACATATAAGCCGCATACCTTAATTTGACGCACAAACTGTATAAGACGCATATATAAGCCGCATCCCTTAAATTGACAAAATATTACCGTAACAACTGGACTGGACGTACCTATATAAGACACACCTGTATATAAGCCACATTACCCTATAAGATTGTATATAAGCCGCATATTACCGTAAAAACTGGACTATAAGACGCACCTGTATATAAGCCGCATCCCTTAATTTGACAGAATATTACCGTAAAAACTGGACTATAAGACGCACCTGTATATAAGCCGCATCCCTTAATTTGACCAAATATTAGGTATTTATTCACATATAAACCGCACCAGTTTATAAGCCGCATACAAAATTAATGTGCACAAAGCAACAAATATGTAAATTCTTCTATCAGAACATGAGTGTGCAATGCTCTCAGACACTTTAAAACCCCTTTCACCGCCAAAGTCGCATTTTAGCACTACGGTGATTTAACACCCATGTCACTAAACGTCATCAAATTGGGGTCTATTACCCAAAGACCCTATTGTCTTAGTTTTGGGAAGTAAGGATAGACCTTATTTTATATATGTCACAGAAGAATCCCCAATACTGCAATGGATTCTGTTCTCTACTCAGGTAAAACAAATGTTCGTCAACAAACCCAAATGGGAGATAACTGGGAAGACACCCTTCATGAACAAACCCAAATGGGAGATAACTGGGAAGACAACCTTCATGAACAAACCCAAATGGGAGTTAACTGGGAAGACACCCTTCATGAACAAACCCAAATGTGAGTTAACTGGGAAGACAACCTTCATGAACAAACCCAAATGGGAGTTAACTGGGAAGACAACCTTCATGAACAAACCCAAATGGGAGTTAACTGGGAAGACAACCTCCATGAACAAACCCAAATGGGAGATAACTGGGAAGACAACCTTCATGAACAAACCCAAATGGGAGTTAACTGGGAAGACAACCTTCATGAACAAACCCAAATGGGAGATAACTGGGAAGACAACCTTCATGAACAAACCCAAATGTGAGTTAACTGGGAAGACAACCTTCATGAACAAACCCAAATGGGAGATAACTGGGAAGACAACCTCCATGAACAAACCCAAATGGGAGATAACTGGGAAGACACCCTTCATGAACAAACCCAAATGGGAGATAACTGGTACACCGAGCGTAGAAATTCTGTACACCTTGAACCTGGGGCTGGAAAGTTGGGGAAAGTGGGGTGAATAGGGCATTTGCCACGAGTGTTCGCTCTCTATACTTGACTACTAATTTGCCCGGCACTCGTTCTGCCCGAGTTATGCTGACCTTTCTAATTCAACTCTCTAAATTCAACTCAGTGAAATTCAAGGTCGCCGTCACGCGGCAAATGCCCTATTAGGAAATGACAAAAGCAAAGGGAAGATGTAAATTGTTTTGGGGTTTGGGAGAGGAGGGACATTTAGCAGACATATGGAGGAGATAGGTGGAATAAGGGTCTATAACACTAAACAGTGAACTCAGGCTGTCCTCAACATGTCACCTCCACAAACAGACACGGTTCAGATGTGGCCTTTCTGCTAAAGTTTATACACTGCCTGCAACTACATGCAATTTGAAATGATTTTGCATTACCATTCAGAACAGGCGTGATCACATATGTACATCAATCTTCTCCATTTTGGAACCCTTTGATGTTAAACTTCTCCTGGTCCCCAGGAGTCCCCTTTATTTTGTAACAATACTCTTTTGACATTACTCCTTTCAAATTTAACTTTCTTCTATTTAGAAACCGCAAATCTTCCTGTGTTGTCCAATTTTCTTAAGTTTAGTTCAGAATCCATATCAATGTGATCACTAATGAAGTGAATGTAGAATCCAGAAGAAGAAGGGCAATGGAATGGTGCCAATGAAAAACTCTAAAACTGCAGTCCGCAGTGTCACACACTTTTGGAACAAGGGAAACAATGAAAAACTCTAAAACTGCAGTCCGCAGTGTCACACACTTTTGGAACAGGGAAACTGAACATAAAATGGTGCCAATGAAAAACTCTAAAACTGCAGTCCGCAGTGTCACACACTTTTGGAACAAGGAAACTGAACATAAAATGGTGCCAATGAAAAACTCTAAAACTGCAGTCTGCAGTGTCACACACTTTTGGAACAGAGAAACTGGACACAAAATGGGCTAAAGGAAAAACTCTAAAACTGCAGTCCGCAGTGTCACACACTTTTGGAACACTGCAGTCTGCAGTGTCACACACTTTTGGAACAGAGAAACTGAACACAAAATGGTGCCAATGAAAAACTCTAAAACTGCAGTCTGCAGTGTCACACACTTTTGGAACAGGGAAACTGGACACAAAATGGCCTGAAGGAAAAGAAAGCTCGCTCTGACCGACGGCTGCATTTTTGTTTTCTTTGGTCAGGGAAAACCGAAACAGCAAAAACTAAAACAGCATCCCAAACAACAGGCAGGCCTGTCTGAAACCCTCTCCTCTACTCCTCTCTAGCACTCAGAGAGCCAGTCTGAAGAAGAAAACAAACAAACAAATAAACAAACAAACCAAAAAGCTGGGACAATCTGGACTACATGGGCAGGGGTGGATTTCTACCAATGATTGAGGCCTAGATCAATCATCACTATCACAGTGGTAAAACAAGCATTCATTGCATGCAGCAGGTCTTTAAAAACAGTATCTCATATAAACTTTAAAAAAAGAAAAGAAAGCCACCATCAGTTTATTCAACATGCACAGTACATCTGAAGCCTTAGACAAGGGATCAGCAGCAGATATGAGATATAGTCAGATGCATCTGATTACATTATTACAAGAATGAAAAGCATTGGGAAGCTGACAAATTAACGTAAACACACACACAAAACTTCAATTATATTCCAATACAACACGACACAAACAAGTAATTGAAAATGAAACACACACACACACACACACATACACACACACACACACACGCACACTAACATCAGTTATCAATAAAATAGTACAGCCTAAACAGCATTTCTGTGAAAATACATTTCAACTTAGCAAAGACAGCTAAACCATTTATATGCATCCAACACCTGTGTTTGAAATCAAAGATGAAAATCTCAATTCTTCCCTTATATAACAACACAATACAATTTATAACAAAACTTGCAAGGTTGGATTATATAATCAGGCATGGGATTGAAGAATTGTGGGGAAAACAAGTTGAAAAGCGTGCGTCTGGAGGCAAAGCCCCCTGAAGCTGAAGCTTGTTGTTGTTGTTATAATGCTGCAATTTGAGCCTTAAACACAGCATTAAAACTGATATATTTAGTTCATTTCTGCATTCACGTATAAGAAGTCATTCTTGCTCAGTTAGTTTCTTTTAGATCTAAAACAAAAGTCCTCTTCAGGGGCCATCAAAGAAGTTGAGATCAGCCTATTTAATAAAGGCTGAACATTCCCATGCCTGAGTTATACATACATTTTTACACCTGTATAGTTAGAAAATCGGGACTTTCTTCGAGTTGCACTGCCTCCGGGCATTGACTCTAGTATCCTTCCCACCATCTTTATATCTACTAGTGTCCCATATGTGTCTCTTTCAGACCGGAGGACGTTAAACAGATTTTCATGCCTGAATATTAATTCAATACAAAAACAATTCAAAACCAATCTTTCAAGTTGTATGTGTTTGGCTGACGATTCTTGCCATAACCTTACTTCCCCTAATTGAGCGAGTTAAGCGACTGAGAAAGGCTACTGTCTACAAACCACTCTCTCCCATTACAACCAGGAATCATGTCCTTCTCATTGGACTTCTATTACAGTGGAACCTCCCATATAAGACTCCCTCCCACATAAGACCTACTTCTCTGAGACATTGCCCTTATTTGTAAGTATTAAAATTACCTCCCTTATAAAACCCCTCCCTTATAAAGACCTCATTTTGGAGGAGGATGAAATTCTGCTTAACGTCATCCGATCTGGAACAGGACATTAGTAGATATAAAGATGGTTGGCACGATCCTGGAGGCAATGCCCAGAGGCAGTGCAACACCAGGAAAGTCCCGAATTTTTAACAATGCAGATGCGTATAAAGCAAAACTGATTTTGGATGATTTTTGAAGGTCTTATAAGGGAGGTTCCACTGTCACAGACCACATACCATGGTCCTCAAACTGAAGTGGTCGGTGAAATGATTGGAGTGGCGTAATGAGCCACTTCACTTCAGGATAACAGTCTAATACACAGGGACACGTATTACATTGTGGACATTACCCTGCTTAACCCCTTGACTGCCACCAACGTTATTACATACTGACCTGATGACATCACTGA
The DNA here is from genome assembly GCA_017654935.2 of Phymorhynchus buccinoides. Lineage (NCBI taxonomy): Eukaryota > Metazoa > Mollusca > Gastropoda > Neogastropoda > Raphitomidae > Phymorhynchus > Phymorhynchus buccinoides. The sequence continues at coordinate 34,068,557 of CM065701.1, forward strand.
TGATGCTATCAGATGAAGAGGAATGACCCTGATATGCTGGATTTTGCTCTAACACAGTCGAGAGAGTAATATCCCCAGACCATTTTGCCAGATTGGCTCTATCAGTTGTCTTTTTCATGGCATAATTTGAGCAATGATTTTTTTCCTTAGTTTTCTCTGGCAGTCGCGACGAGGGTCTAAAAAGAATTTACCGGTAACCATTGAAGGACCGCCAGAGAATTAGAGCGAAAGAAAATTGGTAGAGTCTATACTGTTTCGTTTGCTTTTTTAAAAGTGTGTGTGTGTGTGTGTGTGTGTGCATGTGCGTGTGTGCATGAGAGAGAGAGAGAGAGAGAGTGTGCGAGAGAGAGAGAGAGAGAGATGGGCAGAGAGAGAGAGAGAGAGAGAGAGAGAGAGAGAGAGAGAGAGAGAGAGAGAGAGAGAGAGAGAGAGAGGGGTAGCGGCAGGAATAGAAGATTGACAAAAAGAGACAATTGATATTTTGCTAAGACAGAGACAAGAGGTGAAAAATACAGAGAAACAAAATAACAATAACTCCCAGACAAAACGTCAAAGGGAATAAACAAATAACAGTTATATTCTATCAACAGCTAACTACTTGAATTAAGTTGAAAAAGTTTGCCAGGCCACTGAACTAAAGCAGAAAGGCATAACAAACAACAACAGGACAACAACGAAGAAAACTGTAAGAGAGGAATCCTAATAAAACAAAAGACAAAGAAAACGTTAGAGTTGTAGAAGAGCTTTGTGAGCAGAGATTTGAAAGGCTGTGCTCCATAACTAAAAACAAAACAAGCTAAAATCAAAAGGTAACACACACATGAAAGGTCTCTCTGGTTATATACAAAGCAGAAAGAAACAGAAGTTCACAAACAATCTCAACGTTTGTCAAGATATTGAGCAACAACCAACTAAATGATCATCAGAGCAGGAGGTGTTAACCTTAAAACTAGAAGTTAAGAAGAGTAAAACAAATCAGTACCTAATTAAAACAAATAAAATAAAAACTGTTCAAATCAAGAGTAACAACGCTAGAAAAAAAAGTTGACATTAGTTTAAGTCGTCATCAAAACGTTAACTCGAAACTAGACAGAGATGTACATGAATCAGTAAGTTAACAAACCAAAACATGTTGAAATAAACAGTTCATTCTATGCATGTAGATCAACTTTTAGGTCACACTGTCCTGAATACTGCCACGATTGATAAAAGTCATCGCCACGATCTACGACTGACCCCGTTAATGTCCTGAGCATAATGGAAATATGCGTGGTAATTTTGCCTATAATGAGGATGATTCAACAGTGATCGCAATACACAATACTCTCAATGATCAATCCCCAAGCCATGGGGCACAACAGTTGAAATCAGGACAGTGTGACACACGTTGAGATTCACTCAGGCGTGTTTGAAATTTGACCTCACATTGCTAATCTCTCTAATAAACCCAAAAACAAAATCTCAAGTTTCAAGTCAAAAGCGACACCACGATAGTCATTGGAAAAGAATTTAGCTGAAAAGGCGAAAAAACTGGTCCACAAAAGAGGAACCTAAGAAGCGGTGAAAAGACCAAAAGAGTCAAGGTGCATGCAGTCCACTCACTGAAGCCTGCATAGAAAGGGTGTGGCATTCTCAAAATAGATTTGTTCTCAACATGTCTGTGCATACAGTGCGAAATCGATCATGACGTACCATCAAATTTTATCTTTTGAGTGTTCGACACTAAATTGACCCTAAACGTATCTCTATCCACAAATCTTCGCACATGCGCAGACATGTTGAGAACACATCCATTTTGAGAATGCCACAGGGGTCTTAGCCGCATTAGGGCCCGACCCCTAAAGCAAGACGGCTCCAGCTAAAGAGACGGCTCCAGCTAAAGAGACGGCTCCAGCTAATTAACTAAGAGAGGAAAGAACAGAGAAAGAAGAGGAGGCTGGCTATCTAAAATAATGAACCGGGTGAAAGCCAGAAGCTACTATCCGCCTCTCTCTATTCCTTTCGTGGTAGTAACTCCTGGCTTTTACCCGTCAGTTATTATATTAGCAGTCGGGTCAGAAGAAACGGAAACACCACTGTAGAGTAAGAAGTGAAGCAAAACAAGCAGAGAGCAGAGCTGAGCGGCGTGGCAGAGTCTGATTGAAGGAGGGCGGGGAAGGTGGTTACCCAAGTCTTCTTGGTCATCACTGAGGGGGGTGGAAGACACAACGGTGGTGCTGGTGGTGGAGGTCACCTGCACCTCTTCATAAGGGTGATAATCCACATCATCTCCTTCACCTCCTACATTCTCCACCACCTCTTCCTCTTGGGGGGCCACCACCACCTTCTCCTCTTCCTCCTTCTTCTCCTCCTCCTCCTCCTCCCCCACAGACACTGGTGCTTGGAGAGCCTCTGACACCTCCTCTGTACCTAGTGGCAAGGCAGTGGAAGGCAGAGCTTAACGGTGATCGCATGCGTGCACACGCACACTCATCCACAAGTCATGTATTTGGTCAACATTCCTGCAGCAGGCAAGACCCAGTGATCGCATGCGTACGCACGCACACTCATCCACAAGTCACGCATTGATCAAATGCATGAACATCCACACTCATCCACAAGTCATGCTTTGATCAACAATCTTGCAGCAGGCAAGGCCTAACAGTGAATGCATGCATGCACATCCAAACTCATCCACAAGTCATGCATTGGTCAACAACATTCCTGAAGCAGGCAAGGCCTTACCAAAACAGAAAAAACCACCCAACAAAACGATCATGCAGACCAATAATCATTGTTATCGATCAGGCTAGAATGAGATTCGTAACACGAATAATCAAAAGATAAAGCGCATGCCAGTAATCATTTTGCAATTTCTATACATGCACCAATACGTGTTCAAAGCTTCCAATTGATTTTTTTTTCAATGTGAGGCTTATACGCGAGTTTCAAAATGTTGAGACACCGAGGTAAATTTCACAGTTGAAACTGAATCACAACACAGAGAAGAAAAACAACCACCCCATGAAACCTTAAAACTTTCATAATAAGCCAACACAGAATGAAACATGCAAATATTACATTTTTAAAAGTCACGACACAGAAAAACAGGCAATCTGTTAATACCAAAAGGCAAACATAAAAATGGGAGAGACAAATAGGCATAATATTATAGACTTTCACATCTCATAAAAGCAAAGAAAGGTGTAGATGCCACAGGAAATCAAAACTGAATCACAGACACCAACATTCAAGCTTTTTCTTTTTGTGTGGGTAATCAAGACGTAGCAAAGTTCTAGTGAATTGAAATAGGTTCGTCATGACTGTAACAGTTTTAAAAAGTACCGTTTATTTTTTGGCCAAGGTCCATACTTTTAATGTATGACAAAATGACAAAAGTATTCACCGCCATGCCTACAAATAAGCGCCAACAGTATTTAGACTGAAGCAAAAAATTTAAAAAAATGTAGAAATTCACATAATTTATTTGTTGTGGGATGCAAATGAAATATTACGAGTACTAAAGCTCTAAAAAAAAAAGAACAGTGAGACAATAAAGAAAAGAAACAAAACCAATGTATAAAAATATACAATTTATTAAACACTAGTCACAAACACAGACACACAAAAAGGCTGAATGTAAAACAGTCATAAAAATTCCGATGAAAATTGTAAAACAGACGAAGGATTTGACCAGATTATACTGTATGCAAAATATTATATTTATACATGTAGAATACATGAAGTAACACCGAATGGACAATGTTTTATAAGAGATCTGAGGCATTAATGCATCAAACTGAAAAATATGCTTGTTCTATGGACATGAGATACTTTCAATATTGTAAAATATGGTTTCCTTATACAAACTTAATAGAAAGTTAATATACTTGTCATGTTGACTTCCCCATACATCTTTGATATACATGACTACTTTTCCCCCCATGTGATTTTACATGTATGTCTATGTGCTGATACTGCATGTCTCAAATGTAATAATTCCACTGTGCTTTAAAAAAAATATTAATAACATTATATTACAAAAAATCCTATCTTTATTAAAAAAGAAAAGGATATTCATAAACAGCTTCTGAATCTTATCAGAACATGAGCCAGTAATGTGAACATAATTCAAAGATTATAAGCACTGGGTTGCCAATCTACACACTATGTGATGATTGGCTATTAAAAAACCCAAAGCATTGACTACCGGTATACATATTCCAGTGCAAAGTGTGTTGTCAAAATGGGTGTACATACTTGACTCGGAGAGAGAGAGAGAAAGAGAGAGAGAGAGGGAGAGAGAGAGAGAGAGAGAGAGAGGGGAGAGAGGAGGGGAGAGAGAGAGAGAGAGAGGGGGAGAGAGAGAGAGAGAGAGAGAGAGAGAGAGAGAGAGAGAGAGAGAGAGAGAGAGAGAGAGAGAGAGAGAAATGACTTTGTTAATGCCAACAGCAAAACTGCCATAATGACATGGGGGGTGGGGGGGGGGGGGGGGGGTGTACATCACATTTCCTGAAAAAAAATAACAATAAAACATGAACAAAATGAAACTTCATGCACAGAGAGAGAGAGAGAGAGAGAGAGAGAGAGAGAGAGAGAGAGAGAGAGAGAGAGAGAGAGAGAGAGAGAGAGAGAGAGAGAGAGAGAGAGAGAGAGAGAGAGAGAGAGAGAGAGAGAGAGAGAGAGAGAGAGAGAGAGAGAGAGAGAGAGAAACCCTGAGGCAGTAACAGACGGGACAAACAGAACACTGAAAAGAGAGAGAAACACCACACACAGACTGTATGTGTACACATGTCCATGATAGCAACATGCGTGGGCCCTCACAATTTTGTGTTTGCTTTCTCTCATCATTTTCACAGCGCAGTACCGTCTTAAACCATACACGCCCAAATGCAAATACATGTATTTCACAATGATAAAGTTACTGCTCTCAAAATTGTGACAATTGCCACACAAAGAACAGAAAAAAAGAACACAAAGATTGTTATCCTCAAAGCATTAATTCATGTGTGTGTGTGTGTATGTGTGTGTGTATGTGTGTGTTCATTCTTTAACCCCTTGACTGCCACCAACGTATTATATACTCAAACCTGATGACAAATGATTCATTGATGACGTCATCAGATGAAGAGGAATAACCCTGATATGCTGGCTTTTTCTCTAACACTGTCAGGAGAGTTATACCCCCCAGACCATTTTGCCAGATTGGCTTCTATCAGTCGTCTTTTGTATGGCATGGTTTGCCCAATTATTTTTTTCTTTAATTTTCTCTGGCAGTCAAGGGGTTAATTTAACCCTTTCACCGCCAGCCATTTTTCAGCAACAAATTTCCATTAAGCTTACCTGAGTAGAGAAAACAAATCATCTGCAATATTGGGGATTCCTCTGTGACATGTATAAAGTAAGGCCTATCCTTACCTCCCAAAATTATGAATAGGGTCTTTGGATAACAGACCCTGGTTTGAGGCCTTTTCGTGACATAGGTGTTAAATCAGTGTGGTGCTAAAATGCGACATTGGCGGTGAAAGGGTTAACGTCTATCCACCTTACAGTGATCTTAGACACACACACACAAAAAGAAAGTTAATGTTTGGTATGTGTTAGTGTAATGGGTATTTTGAATGTGCATCTAGGGAAGGGGATAGGCACAGGTGTTTGAGGGTATGCTAGTCTATGTATACATATAAATCACTTAAATAAATGGGTGGGGTGTGTGTGCGGGGTTGAGGGGTGTATTGGTCTTAATGTACATACATAACTAATGTCAGCTATAAATGTTAGTGAAACGCTTAACCTTACTTAGAATTGAATTGAACATTAAAAGAAAACAGTCAATAAAAATGTGTGTGTGTCATAGTGTGTGTGTGCGTGTGTGTGCGCGTGCGTGCGTGCGATTCTGTGTGTGCTGAAACCATTTCCCTCCCATATTTCCTCCCCAACTCTTTAACATTCCAACACTCAATAGCTCTATTCAAACAACACATAGATATCAGAGCTTAGATAACAGAGGAACAAAGTAACACCCTCCCTGTCCCTTCCCTTAACTCAATGGAGGCAGTGTCCTTCTCAATAAGGGGCTGTTCGCCTTGCAGACCTGTTTACCCCCTACACAAGTCTATGAGTAGTCTGGATGGCTGAAATGAGTAGTTTGGGTGCAAAATGTGTAGTTTTATTCATTAAATCATCAAACAAATTGTTCACTGAAAATGAGTAGTAAGAGCATTATTTTCAATTCTGAAGAGTAGTAGAGGTCCAAATTGAGTAGAATACTACTCGAAAAGAGTAGAGTAAACAGGTCTGGCCTTGGATTAAGGCTGTGCCAGATCAATAGGGCATTTGCCATGAGTGTTCGTACTCTATACTAGACTACTAGGGATTTGCCTGCGCTCGTTTTGCCCGACTTAACTCAACTCTCTAAATTCAACTCAATGAAATTCAAGGTCGCCAGCACGCGGCAAATGCCCTATAGACATAGGCAAGAACACCAAGGCTACATCAAAATGTTATTATGCTCTGCATAGTTATGCGGGAATTGTCTTTAGCCATGACAAGCTCCTAGCATAACATCATCAGTCTCCAAAATCCTCCAAAGTCGGAGTGTGGCTGCCCACGTGGCGGGGTAATCAAAAACGGTCACGCAAGTAACGTTCTCATCCCTAGCTGGTGCATTTGTACCATAGTGTTCAAGTGCTTCGGCTGTTTGGATGATCCCTGGAGTCTTTTAGCCAGGGTACAACAACAACAACAATAAGGAGCTGTAACTTATGGGGGATGGGACAGTGACTTGGGAGGGAGTTGTTTAAAGCTTGGTTGAAATAAATTCAGTGTTAATCTGTCATTATATAATTTAAGAAAAACAGTTTGAAGGCTTAATTATGCTTGAGTCTAATCATATTTCACATAAAACCAAAAACAGTCAACTTAAAGTTTACTTATTTTCATAAAGTCTGTTTGATACATTAGCAACCATCATTCTGCAACCTACAAACTGCTTCCTTTAAAAAAATTTTATAGTTAAAAGTTTTGAACAGACACCGGTTTAAGCTACTTCATTGTGATTTATACTCCATTTAGCAAGTCATTTATTAAAACGCAGCACAACTTGGAAATTAATGACATTTAAGAAATTCAAACGTTCATAAGTTTTTGTTCACTTTTAAATGGAAGCTACATGCGTTACGAAACGCAGAAACCAGAGTTTTTGACCATTATTTCTAACTCATTCAGCTGTGGTGGTTGAAACACTTGCTCTCCCCAATGCATGCAGTGACCAGCCAAGCGTCTAGTTAGTGAAATGGCCATAAGAGATATCATCTACAATGTGTGATTCACCGTCAACGTGTGTCCTGATAGTACTGATGTTATTGGCTACAAAGAACCACAGGCAAGTCACTGTCGTTGACACTATGTGAACAAATAGCACAACTGCTCTGAAGTGGCTGCCCCAGATGTGTGTGTGTGTGTGTGTGTGTGTGTGTGTGTGTGTGTGTGTGTGTGTGTGTGTGTGTGTGTGTGTGTGCGTGTGCGTGCGTGTGCGTGCGTGCGTGTGTGTGTGTGTGTGTGTGTGTGTGTGTGTGCGTGTGTGTGTGTGTGTACGTGTGCGTGCATGCGTTTAAGTTTGTGTGTTTTTCCCAGTTACTGTATTCTGATATTGAATCCATATGCACTAAGCCACATCTGCTTAGAACCTAGACGTTTATAAAATATAATGTAGAAGATGGGATGAAAAAACCCCACACCATCAAGTAACAGTAATTACAAAGAAAAGATCTATTTTTTTTTTAAAAACTCAAGGAAGAAAATTTACTTATACCTGACCTTGACAATTATCTTCTGCACTAGTGAGTGAATATTTCCATATAATTATGTGTGTATGCAAAAATATATGTATCATTTGGGGGAAAAAGAAGAAGAAAACATTATAAGGAAATTTTCCAATCAGAAAGATCAGTTAAGATATAAAAAAAAGTTCCAGACGAAAGACAGAAACACAAAACAACTCTACAAGAAAATCAAATTATACCCGCAGCCATACAATGCTCGGTATGAAATAATATCATAAGTAAAGAAAACAAAAACAAAAGCCCAGTTTTAACATGTAAGCCCAGTTTTAACATGTAAGCCCAGTTTTAACATGTAAGCCCAGTTTTAACATGTAAGCACAGTTTTAAAACATCTGAAGCTTAAACGCATACAACAGATTCACTATGAAAACAAAGCACATTAATAAAAAATGTGGTTATTTACATGAGAAATGCCATAAACATAGCACGCATTAACAACAACAAAAACTGGTTATTCTCACAAAAATGCCATATAAACATAGCACATTTAAACAACAACAAAAACTGGTTATTCTCACAAAAATGCCATAAACATAGTGTACATTAACAACAACAAAAACTGGTTATTCTCACAAAAAAGCCATAAACAAAGCACATTAACAACAAAAATGGTGGTTATTTTCACCCCCAAAATGCAATAAACATAACACATGAGTGTAGGTGTTGGATCAAAACTGAAAAGGTGACGACTTGGTATAAGCTTTAAATGACACTGACCACCGACAACACCAACAACAACCAACCGACAACACCGACAATGTACAACATTAGAATGGACACCCTCTTCTGTTCAATTGACCATCGGGACAAGAATGACGATACAGAAAACCCACAAGAACATTAAGTTAGGCTTTCTGTGTTCATCCCATAGCTTAAAGCTAGAATTCCACATACGCTATTTTTGCTGGTTAAAATTGTCGGCGCTTTTTGACGGCGACGAAAAGTATTGCTTGCAATTCAACTGGGCTAAAATTGCCAGCGATTTTCAATGGCACCATTCAAACATCGAAGAAAACCCCCAAAACAATCATGCCTATGCCGCCTTGGCTTAAGGCTGCGTCAGACCAATTGACATAGACTAGAACACCAAGGATATAACAAAATGTTGTTAAGCTCTGCATAGCTATGCGGGGATTGCCTTTAGCCATGACAAGCTCCTAGCATAACATCGTCAGTTTCCAAAATCCTCCAAAGTCGGAGTGCGGCTCCTCACGTGGCGGGGTAATCAAAAACGGTCACACACGTAATGTTCTCATCCCTAGTTGGTGCATTTGTACCATAGCGTTCAAGTGCTTCGGCTGTTGGGATGACCCCTGGAGTCTTTAAGCCAGGGTACGACAACAACATGCCTATGGAATTTCAAGCAATGCTTTTTCACCAGTTCCAAGGTTTCTTCAAGCTTTTCGAAGTCATGCCGGTTGCAGAAACAGTTTAATGTTCTACAACCTCCGCCCACTCCCAGATGAATTTCGACGGCGACAAAAATATTGTTTTGCTTCACCAGGCGATATACTAAAATTACCAACGATTTTCGACCGATGCTGCATGATTATCGCGCCTGCGAGTGTGCAGAATGACTTTACGATTGGTCGGGATAAAATGTAATTGGGGGTAATTATCGCTGTCGATTTTTGCCTTAAAAATCATGCATATATAGAATTGCTATTAAAAAGGCATCGCACATGCTGCACAAAGTCTCTTTCGCCATGGCAGCATAGTGGGCATAATTGTTTCTAGCCTGCCAATAGGACGGCTAGAAACAGTGGGCCCAACGGCTGGCTAGGTTAGGTTAGGTTAAGTTAGGTTAGGTTAGATTAGGTTAGGTTAGGTACTTTATAGTGACTATTAGTCACAGAGGCGTCTCTGTGAAATTCCGGTTGCTCCCACCTGGAGAGCGTGTCACAGCCAATTTTTTTTATTTTTTCATGCGATTTTGGTGTGACTGATGAGGAAGGAAAGGGGGAGGGTGGGGGGTTACATTTTGACCAAATGACAATTTTTTCGTTGCCACTGGGTTTAACGTGTGCTAAGTGCATGGGCACACAGGACCTCGGTTTATTGTCTCATCCGAAAGACTCCATGTTCAGACCGCAAGGCCTAGTGCAAAGTGAGAGGAAAAATCCCCTGTACCCAGGTTCGAACTCGGGTTTATTTGACACGAGGCGAACGCGATACCACTGTGCCACTCTACACTAGAAACTTATCCACTAGAAGGACAGACGACGACCTATATGCAGCATGCACGAGCCTCCGACAACTTAGCATGAGCAGAATAAGGCAAAGTTGTACCGTAGACAACCCCTCATGTTTTAAAGACCCACCAGATCACCTGTCAAAATCACGGGTTTCACGTGTTTTCCCTCTTATAGCTGGTAAGAAATCTTGTTTTGGCCAGGTTTGACTCCCATACAAATGCCCCCAAATTGAAAACGAAACATTTTAAAGAGCAGCCTCAATTTGAAGTTGGGGGAATTTGCATGTGGGTCACAGCTACCCAGAAAAAAACAAAGGACTTAATCGTGGTGGGTCAGTTGGTCTTTTTAAGACTCTCGATCTCAAAAGCCTGCTTCTTTTAGTTTCATGCCGATAATAACCCTAGGCTGATCCTAACCCTATCCATTTCCCAAGAAGGGCAGAATGTTGCTTCTCAGTTGGAATTTCCCATGTGAAAAATTGAGGAGAGTGGGGGTGGGGGCGACTCTAAAGTACAACTCGGCATGAACAGAATAACGATTCGGAGAACCCATCCATTCAATAATCTGCTGATGAAAAGTTGTCCCGATGTTCAATCAACACGAAAAAAAGTGATTGATCAGTACTGAGCACTTGCCATTGCAGCACAATCCACTTAGCTCCCAACAAAAGCCCACAACATCCATATGGTCACGGTGCAGAGGGGAATTGTGTATGTTGTGTGTGACTGATCAGTACAGAGCAGAACTGAGCACTTGCCATTGCAGCGCAATCCACTTAGCTCACAACAAAAGCCTACAACATCCATATGGTCACGGTGCAGAGGGGAATTGTGTACGTTGTGTGCGACTGATCAGTACAGAGCAGAACTGAGCACTTGCCATTGCAGCGCAATCCACTTAGCTCACAACAAAAGCCTACAACATCCATATGGTCACGTGCAGAGGGGAATTGTGTACGTTGTGTGCGACTGATCAGTACAGAGCAGAACTGAGCACTTGCCATTGCAGCGCAATCCACTTAGCTCCCAACAAAAGCCCACAACATCCATATGGTCACGGTGCAGAGGGAAATTGTGCGCGGTTTTTACCATTAGGGACACTCTGCGGCTGTTTGTCAGAGAACGCAGGGGGAGGGGCTGGTTGTGATGCCACGCGCGGTGCTGTGGCTGCAACTGCTGTGACACGGTTTGCTGTTTCTGACGAACAGAACACGTCGGTGTAAATGCTTTCAACACACGTGTACACAATTTGTGAAGGAAAAGAAAACCAACAACAAACACTTGACCAGCAATCTGTGATAGAAACAAACAAAAAACTACAAAGTGTATATGCTTGTGGTTACATGTATATTACACACAAAAGGAAAGAAAAACCATTAAAAATGCAAACTAACGTGTGACAAATTACTCGACATTTCAAACTCGATTCAAACTTTGTGGTTCTGCTGCTAATCTCTCATCACTCTTAAGTGAACAGCTATGCATTATGCGTGTAGCTGTATCAGTATGTACATTAAAACAAAAACTGAAGAAAAAAAAAAAAGAAGAACCCCCCCCCCCCACAAAAACCCACATCATTGAAAAGTTCAAACTCAGGTTCACAAAATATGCCGATCATCTCCCATCACTCTTTAAGTCAAAAGGAAAAAACACATGTACAATTTATGTTCTCACAAGGTAGACAAGCCGTAGTCATTTACAAAAAAGAGAAACATCATTTTCACACCATGAAAAGTCTTGTAGATCTATTTTGCGTATGAAAGAAACAACAATTCTGCACTTCTGTGTTGAGCGCAACAACAAGTAAACACCTTGCAATGCTATTTTGTGTAACAGTGGACAAACACGAATATTGCAAACCGTGATTTGTACAAACAGTTTACAGTTGCATTACTTTACATATATCAGCCTCTGTGACAGTTTGACTATTTTCTGTACAACAGTATATAAATGGCAGCCTTGCTATTCTGCTTTGTTCATAACAGTAAACAAAAAACCCCATTGACCTTATGTTTCAATTTCTGTATAAAAACGAACAAATTCCAGGGCTGCATATACGTATTGCAATGAACTACAACAACAAAAAGTCTTGTGCATTATACTTCTGTTCTGTGTATAATAGTGAACATGTTAGTCGTAAACTTCTGTTTTGTATATAACAATGAACTAAGAATAAATGTGTGTGCAAGCGGAAGTGTGCATGTGTGTGTGAGTGCTTATGAGTGTTGGTGTGCTTACGTGCCTTTGTGTGTGTGTGCGTGTGTGCGTGTGCGTGTGTGTGTGTGTGCGTGTGTGTGTGCGCGCGTGTGTGCGTCTATGTGTGTGTGTGTGTGTGTGTGTGTGTACAGAAGTGTTTATGCATGATCTGTGTGTGCGTGTGCGTGTGCACACGCATTGATATTGAATGTGCATGCGTAGTATGCGCATGTGCATGCCAACGCGCAACTGCACATGCGAATGTGCGTGCGCGAGTACATGCGTGAAGGGAACAAGATCGTTTAACGCATCAAGCACACCACAATCATGGATGCAACTACACAAAATGAAAAAAACCCTGAAAGGGCGGGGTCCAGGGGTAATGTCCCCCTGCAGCTGAAGCAAAAATTGATTGATGAAGGCATTTTAGTCTGCTTTTTTCCATAATTTATACAAATGCTTATTTTAAAGCGTTTGAAAAATGCAGTAGACACACAAAGATCTTGTTTGACATATTAAAAAAAAAAGGAAGTTCCTGTACTGGTAAAATTCAAAAACAGGAAATCCTTGTATACCACGAAGAGTTGCACCCTTGTATAATGCAACTCTCTTGCACACCATAATACCCTGTCAGCACTTTGAATGGGAAAAGGGTCACAGGGGTAGGGGTGGGGGTGAGGGGATAGGTTCGATTAAAAGTGGGATGTAAAAGACGGAGCGAGCGACAGGCTTTCAAATTCAATTTGCACATGACGCAAAGGTAAGAAAAGGGTGGGGTCTGTCGCAGTGACAAAACGTCCCTTTACCCCCCCCCCCTCCCCACCCACCCCAATGCATTCTTCTTTTGACTAACTGTTAGTACTAGATGGAGAGAAGAAGTGAGGGGTGAAGCCTCTTTCAACAGGGCATTCTGTCACTGGGGCAGACACTGAGGGGTGGGTATGTCAGATCGAACCTGGGTGTGGGGAAACGAGGGTGGGGTGGGGGGGGGGGGGGGGGGGGGGGGTCTCTCATTCTCTTTTCACAAGCAGCTGACAAGTGCAGAACAAACAGTTCAAATCAACTTGTTTGCAAGCTACCAGCCCCACACAGTAAATCCACCTATATAAATGTACCATGCTCTCACCCCTTCCCCCCCCCCCCCCCTTTCCTCTATCAACACATCCAATACCCTGTTCCTTACCCCCACACTCCCCACACCTCCAGAGCACACTTACTCCCCCCCCCCCTTCCCCCGCCTCATTTAAAATTTATCACCCCCACCCCCGCCTCATCCCCCAATCCTTAAATTTCCATTGTAATTCTTTAAGCTTCACCATTTTTTTCTCCGCCCCTGCCTCCCCACCATGCCCATCCTACCCCCTCAGACATCAACACATTTTATGTTACATACACAGTCCCCTGCAATTAAGCTGGCTAGATAACAAATTCAAAGTGTCAGTTTGCTGTGGTTTACAAAAGAAAAGAGATCACCACTTGTGAACACAAACAATCCTGTCACTGTCACTTGAAGAGTCTCAGAGAGAGAGAGAGAGAGAGGGAGAGAGAGAGAGAGAGAGAGAGAGAGAGAGAGAGAGAGAGAGAGAGAGAGAGAGAGAGAGAGAGAGAGAGAGAGAGAGAGAGAGAGAGAGAGGACACTGACACTGGTTTATTGTCATTACCACCTGGAGGGGTCTATGAGAGAAAGAGAGAGAGAGAGAGAGAGAGAGAGAGAGAGAGAGAGAGAGAGAGAGAGAGAGAGAGAGAGAGAGAGAGAGAGAGAGACGGAGACAGAGAGATAGATAGATAGAGACAGTGTCTCCATGTCTATCTGTCTCTGTGCACGGGAAGAGTGAGTGAGAGAGAGTGGCACGTGCGTGTGTGTGCGTGTGCGTGTGCGTGTGTGTGCGTGTGCGCGTGCGCGCATGCAAGACCATGCTGAGTTACAGGCTATATGTAACTAACCCTTACGAATACTGGCTACAATATCAGTAACTTTGCTATGTACAGATTTGAGAGATGCTGATATAGTTAAACACAGTCACACACGCATGCACACATACACACGCACATGTACACACACCGTTCTTTGAACACATGCCCTATTTCACAGAGGACACCAATCATCCACATTAATGCTTGACATCCAGTTGCAGTGGAGAACTGATAACTCAAAAACACTGGATGACTCAAAAACACTGGATAACTCATAATTTTTGGGTCCCAGTATAATAATCTCTATACTGAAAAGTCTTTTTAACTCAAAATAAAATTTCAGTCCCTTCAATTTTGATGTACCATATTTTTCGGACTATAAGGCGATACTTTTCCCCCAAAGTAACACCCCTGTGCCTTATAATATGACTGATAATATAGTAAGAAAATGGAATAACAAAATCTGAATTTTGTGTAAAAATTAGGGGGAGCGCCTTACACTTTTCAATTTTTATCATTACTAGCACAATGCTGAGTACCGGTAACGCCTAGTACCGGTAATGCCTAGTACCGGTAACGCCTAGTACCAGTAACGCCTAGTACCGGTAACGCCTAGTACCGGTAACGCCTAGTACCGGTAACACCTAGTACTGGTAACGCCTAGTACCGGTAACGCCTAGTACCGGTAACGCCTAGTACCGGTAACGCCAGGTACCGGTAACGCTGAGTACCGGTTTCGACAGGTCCGCAAAATATTATATTATTACTTTTGTCTCTCTCTCTCCTTCCATCTTCTTCTCTCATCCCGTTCCCCCCCCGCTGATAGCAAATTTGAAGTGATTCGGTCGAAAAACGGCGGAGTTATAAGGCCCGTTCTGTGTTCCACACGCACACACACACACACACGGACAGTTGCTTTTTTATAATATGATACAACGTTATTGTTAAAAATTTGGGACTTTACTGGTGTTGCACTGCCTCCAGGCATTGCCTCCAGGATCGTTCCCACCATCTTTACATCTAATAATGTCCCATATGTGTCTGTTCCAGACCTGAGGACGTTAAACGGATTTTCATCATCAGTCCGAAAAATACGGTAATCGATTTTTACTGTATGTAGGTGGCTGTAATTCTAACCTCAATATGACACTGCACAAACACCACCGCACACATAAGTATGCGTCAGGAAGTTTGCACGCTTGACTACCTGTTTTATATATACACACAGTCTGTCTGGCTATGTTGACATACCCCCACAGAGAGACACATACAGAGACACTCGCGGAGACTGATACAAACACACACACACACACACACACAACCTTGTACACACTGACAGTGGCACAGACACAAACTCATATACCCTCCCACCCTCTCTCTCTCCACACACACACACACACATGCACGGCACACACACGCACGCACGCACACACACACACACACACACACACACACACACACACTCACAAACACACACAGAGACAGACAGACAGACAGACACAGACACACACACACACACACACACACAGACACAGACACCAAGGGAGGTATGAATGGGAA
>CM065701.1:34089243-34106743 GCA_017654935.2 Phymorhynchus buccinoides
TGCAACCTAACTGTTCCCTGAGACACCCAGTTACCTGTTGTCGTTCCCTGGCTAAAAGACTCCAGGGATCCAACAGCTGAAGCACTTGAACACTACGGTACAAATGCACCAGCTAGGGATGAGAACATTGCGTGTGTGACCGGTTTTTTATTACCCCGCCATGTGGGCAGCCACACTCCGACTTCGGAGGATTTTGGAGACTGATGATGTTACGCTAGGAGCTTGTCATGGCTAAGGACAACCCCCGCATAACATTTTGATGTAGCCTTGGTGTTCTAGCCTATGTCAATTGGTCTGACACAGCATTAAGCCAAGGCGACAGATACCTGTGACAGCCTATCCCGTCTTTTCTGTTCTTACATCCTGGTCCACTGATCCACCCCCTAGCTCTTTATTCCCACTCAAATATTTTATTTCACCCCCCCCCCATTCTCTCTCAAAGCACACACACGTACACCCTCCTACAATCCTCCTCTCTTTCTTTTTTGCATGCTGGTAAAGGCAACCATCCAATTTACCAGCTAACTGAAGTGAAGCAAAAGTAAAATGTCTGTAACCTACATGACTCAGACACACTTGAGTGACAATGACAGTACATGATGACAGCATTTATGTAGAAAGGGTTTAAATATATCTACATCTGCATTACAGGCCAGGGCTCCCAGTAGGGACCCCCATTTGGGGGTCTATGAAGTATTAAAATTCTAAAGGACCCTCTAAAAGAATTTGCAGGGGGTTCCAGGGATGCACTAGAACAATTCTTTTTAGCATTTGCAATGCCACTGGGACCCTCTATCCTGCCTCTAGGACCCTCTATGCTGTAAGTGAAGGAGTCCCTGGGACCCCTAGTTTTGTGGGACGATTGGGAGCCCTGACAGGTACCATATTTTTCAGACTATAAAGTGAACCTTATAAGGCGACCCCCCAAAAAAACACACCACCAAAACAACAAAAAATGTTTACACAAAATTCAGATTTTATTATTACACCTTTTTACAATTTCGTTCACCAAATTATTGCAGGGCTCCCAATCGCCCCGCAAAACAAGCGGTCCCAGGGACTCCACTTACAGCATAGAGGGTCCTAGAGGAGGGATAGAGGGTTCCTAGTGGCATTGCGCATGCTAAAAGATTTTTTCTAGTGCATCCCTGGGACGGTCCCCTGCACATTCTCTTAGAGGGTCCTTTAGAATGTCAGTACTTCATAGACCCCCAAATGGGGGTCCCTGGGAGCCCTGTTATTTGGGGGCATGGGTCTCCCCAGTCTGGGGAAAAAAGTACCGCCCTATTATTTATAGTCCATAAAATACAGTACACTCTAATGTCCTAGGTAATGTTTTTACTATGTGTTACACTGTATACATTCTTTTGTATTGCCATGTACTGCATTGCATAAATAATAGGTACTGCATTGTGTCAAAGATATTCCAAAAGGGTAAGATGGATTACTTAAAAGCTTGGCGAACCGGGCTGATAGTTATCGTTAGTGCGGACGTGTACACTATTCACAGTGGAGGCTATCCAAAACCTCGGACTGGAACTTGAACGGAGAATTCAACTGGCCTATCGATGTGTAAAATGTGTCACGTTTCAAAGGAACATAACCAGTGTTTCTGTCCTCACTACTCATATAGGGAAAAGAGACCGGATGTTTATCTTCCCATGTACAGTCTTTGATTGTGTCACTTTTATCGTCAAAGGGAATCGCATGGGTGCTTCTTGGAAATTTAAAAAATCCTGCAAGGCAGGGGTCCAGGGGGCGCCCAGTTAACAACTCGACTTAAGCAATCCTAAAAATATACAGTTCCTGGTAAAGGAATGTAAATATTTATCTGTATTCGTTTCTTTTATATTCTACACATGCGAGAAACCGACAAAACGTTTGTAAATAGGAAATTAATTGCTTCTCAAATTCTCATAATCCGGCAACACGGGCTCTGGCAATAAAATAAGTCCTGCTTTCAGGACATCCATGGAAACGTCCCTATGAAATTCGGGCTGTCCTCACACCCGGACAGCAAGTCGACGCCCTTTTTAATGTGTGTGACTGAACGTAGGGAAAAGACGAAAGGGGAAGGAGAAATTTTGACAAATTGACAATTCCTTTGTTGCTACTGGGTTCTTTAAAGACCCACCAGATCACGTGTCCACGGGTTTCACGTGTTTTCCCTCTTATAGCTGGAAAGAAATCTTGTTTTGACCAGGTCTCACTACCATACAAATGCCCCCAAACTCAAAGCGATACATCATTTTAAAGAGCAGCCTCAATTTGAACATGGGGGCATTTCTATATGGGTCACAGCTACCCAGAAAAAACCAAGGGACTTAATTATGGCGCGTCTGTGTATCTTTAACAAGCACAAAGGCATAAATAGCTATGTGTTTCGTCCTGCTCTCTAATATTGCTGGTCGTTTATTACTTACAATCTAAATTACCACCACCCTTACTCTCGTTGGTATTGATAGTTCAGTGCGTGTGTATGTGTCACTCAGTGCATGCGTGCCTGCCTGCGTGCATGCGTTCTTACAAGATGCCACCATCACTAAATCAGTCAGTAATAATAATGCCAGTAATACATATAAATACACTTATAAAATCAAGCAACAAACACTACTTTCAAATTTTTAAGCTATATCAGTCAAATATGGTCAAAGTTATAACAAATCACTCCAAAAATCTGAAGAAAATTCAAACAAAAAACTTGAAAATAAGCCAAACGGACCCTCATAAAAAATATTAGTTTTGCACAAGCAGAAAGTCAGCACCAATGTAAAAAACAATTTCACACACACATACACATGAATATGTGAGAGAAAAAACCAAGATCAGACCCCATCTTTGTTCAGCATTGACGGTGCAACCGTTGGTCTAAATCAGACTCGTTTTATCACTTTGCATCACATACTCATAATACTAAAAGCAGTGTTTTCTTTGCTTTTTGGGTGGGAGTTCTAGTTGGACACAACTGAAGAATGTGTATCATATGCACACTACACTCTCACAAATATTAACCACCTACCGCTTCATCGTTCCATAATATTCCTCGCCTTTTCACTCCCTTTTCACGTGATGCATAGTTTAAAAAACACACACAAAAACTTACACAGCATGACAAAAAATGGAAGCAGACGAGGGGGGCCCTGAGCCGCAAACGAAGCTATCAACACACAAGAAACTTCCCGTTCTATTAATTATGCACTCACACACTTAACATGGGTGCACGCGGTGACCAAAGCTTTTGCCTGAACTTTCTACCACAACCCTTGAATTCAGGCATGGGAATTGGAAGAGTAAACAAAAGCTGAAAAGCGGGGGTCTAGGGGCCGCAGAAGGCCCTGAGTAGGGGTCCAGGGGGTGGCAATGCTGAAGCTTGTTTTTGTAGTTGAAACAATAAAACAGCATTAGAATGGCTAAATTTAGTTGTTTCCTTTTAGGGGGTTTTCGGCGGACAGACTTTTTGTTGGCGGAAAAGCAATGCAATTTTGGCGGAAATTTGCTGTTTGGCGGACAATTCCCATCCCTGCTTGATATAACAATCATTTCAACAGCTTGGTTCTGTAAAGAAGAGCCTCATCTTCAGGCCGACCACTGCCTGAACCTGCATCAAACTGCCTGAATTCAGGCTTCAGGCATATACCCACATGCACCCTATGCACACAAAAAGCTAAAACTGCGTTATTCAAAAATAAGAGGAAAAAAAGCAAGCATCTGAAGCCAAACTTCTAAGGAAGAGCACTGCAGACTGTGCCCCCTAAAGAATGTCCACACAGTCTGTGTATAGATTCTTTACCCTCGGAGTGTGAAACACAAACGGCAGGCTCTAGTTGCCAGGCGTCCTCTTCAACTTCTGGAGTTAATGAGACGTGCTCTTCTGTCGGTGCTGCAGGACTGAAGCAGGGTGAGGTGTGCTCCTGCGCGGCAGGAGATTCGGACCAGTGTTGGCCAGCGTCCACCTGCACTACGATGCCTTGAAGGTCCAGGTCCGAGTCCTCGACTGGGGGGAAAGAGCGGCATGACACAGCGGTCCGCGTCCAACCCAACCCCTCCCATCCCTTTCGATGTGTCCCCCTTCAGCTTGTTTGTTTTCTGACTTCATTTCTATGCATACTAACTTAAGGGCCAGCCACACACACTCAAACTCAAACAACTTTATTACCTCTTAGAGAGAAATTAAGTGTGGTGATGTCTACGATTGACACAGTTAAAACAAGAAACATTATAATATACATTAAAAACAAGAAGTGCTTCTAAAACATAAATGACAATACCATGCACCCCATGCACACACATACGATTCGGATCTGAATGCGATGCGATTTTGACGGTGTGAGTCATGATTCTTGTGAAATTCATGTATTGGGTCTACTTGAGCGTAGTGAGTGAAAATAGCAGAATTATGTTTAGACAGAAGTATTTCACATGATTCATGACTCACATCTTCGAAATCGCATCGCATTCAGATCCGAATCGTATGTGTGTGGGAGGCCCTTAACCCTTTCACCGCCAAAGTCACATTATAGCACCACAGTGAGTTAACACCTATGTCACTAAAAGGCGTCAAATTGGGGTCTAGTATCCAAATACCCTGTTGTCTTAGTTTTGAGAAGTAAGGATAGACCTTATTTTATATATGTTACAGAAGAATCCACAAAACTGCAGACGGATTTTGTTCTCTACCCAGGTAATTTTAATGGAAACTTTTGGCTGAAATATGGCTGGCGGGGAAAGGGTTAAAGCTTTGGTATTATCCCTTTACCGTCTCCCTCTGTACTTTCTCAATCTAAAATGCTACATGTCTTTTTAGGAAAAACAAACACAACGTAAACGCACACATGCATGTGTAAACACAAAACACATTAAATATATCTACACACGCACATCACCAACGAAACCAGTATAATTTTGTGTTGTTTTGTTTTTCAAACTATGTCTTGCCATCTGTAGCATTACTTACTCTTTAACAATAAGCCCAAACAGTTTTTCTTTCCCTGTATGACTTATGAAGTTGTACTTTGAAAACCACACAACAAAATCTGGATTACAAACAAAACTTAACCTACTCAACTGCCGCCCTCAAGTCAGGGCAGGTGGTAATCATGAAAGTGTAATATAACAACAAAACCTTTCGGTTGTTTTTTTGGTTTTGCCAAGAAAAAAAGAGCAAAAAACCAACAAAAATATCAGGTTAAATGCCAGCCTGGGCAGACGGTAATATTAAAATTGTGTAAAATAAAAAATATAAAAAATAAAATTAAAAAACAATTCTGGTTACCTCTACCTGCTACCCAGGGGCAGGAGGCAATAACTGTATTAAAATAGAAACAAACCACAAAACATTCGGTCACCTGGCAGCGTGGCAATAACACTAGAAATAGTGTAAATAATAAAACAAAACCTTAGGTAATAATAAACACAAAAGTGTAAAAAAAACCACAACAAAACCTTAGGTAAAAATAAACACAAATGGGTGTAAACAAAAACACACAACAAAACCTTAGGTAAAAATAAACACAAAAGAGTAAAAAAAAAACACCCACACAAAACATTAGGTTACCTGGCAGAGTGGGGCAGCGTGGTAATAACACTAGAAATAGTGTCGTAAAACAACAAAACCTTAGGTAATAACAAACACAAAAGAGTAAAAAACAACAAAACCTTAGGTAAAAATAAACAAAAGGGCTTAAAAAACAAAAAACAACTTTTTTTTGATAATAATAATAATAAACACAAAAGAGTAAAAAAACCCACAAAAAAACCTTAGGAAATTATTTAAACATAAAAAGTGTAATAACCCCCCCCCAAAAACAACAACAACAACACCCTCTGTTTACCTGCCAGCCTGGGTGGCGTGGAGATGACCATCACACTGGTCATGGAGCTGCAGATGGCCTGGCCCCGGCCCTTGAAGTGGTCGTCAGTGGCCTTGTCCACCACCAGCATGGAGGTCCTCTCCCCGTAGCTCTTGATGCGCTGGATGACCACCGTGTGCGGCTGGGTCTCAATGTTCTCCCCGTTCACCTCGATGATGCGGTCCCCCTCCTTCAGCCCGGCCAGCTCCGCGGGGGAGTCCGGGTCCACCAGGCCGATGTACTGGCCCGGCTTGTCCTTCTCCGCGTGAAGGTTGAACCCGTAGCCGTCAAAGTCGGGCCACTTGCACAGGTTGCACAGGCGGGGCGTGTACTGCGAAGCGTCGTCCTCTTCTTCATGCTGCACTACCGCCGCTGCCACAAAGGTTTGCTGGGGTTCGGGTTCGGGTTCGGGTTCGGGTTCGGTGCCGTTGGTCTCTTCGATCATGGCTGCTGCTTGAACTGTGTCTTCCATCTGTGGAATGTCTGCAACACATCAATGAAAACAAAATGATCAAGAAAAGTTTGTGGATTTTAGTATTTGGTATTTTGGTATATTCTAGTCACAGAGACTGGTAGATTTCTATTCTAAATACTTACCAACACTCAAAACAATTAGCATAAACCATCTTATCTCTGTGAATTTTGGGCTGCTCTCCCCCGGAGAGTGCGTCGCCGCAAGTGCAGCGCCTACCCATTTAAAAAAAAAATTTGTTTTTTGGGGGGCACAGGGTGAGGGGATGTGGGCACATTTGGAAAACCTAGCTATCAATTTGCCCATACCAGGCAGCAGGATTTCTCCCTGCTCTTACCGACTTTCAACTGCCGTGGGATTTTTACGTGCGTAAAGCACACGGGTCAGACTAGCTTTAAGTCCACATCCAAAGGACTCAACGTTCAGTTCGATTTTCCTGTCAAACTAGAAAGAAAGGGCGAGGAGACTGGGATTCAAACCCGGGTCACTCGCATCCCAGTCACGCATTACATTTGGCAGGCGAACGTCTTAACCACCCTGCCACCTTTCTCCCTGTAGAAACTGTAGAAGTCAGGATTTCTGTACATTCAGCATCCACACGCAATCATTACACCAGGGCCTGTATTCACATTGAGATAGTATGAGACTTATCATCATGATATTTCAGAAGTCATTCTAAAATAGTAGGATTTAATAGGACTTTGTAGAAGGACTTCTAAGATATCATGATGAAAAGTAAAGTCTCATACTATATCAATGTGAATACAGGCCCAGGTTATATAACTTGCTACTTGATAGAGGAATAATTAACCCTTTCACCGCCAATGTCGCATTTATGCACCACAATGTCAACACCCATGTCACTAAAAGGTATCAAACCAGGGCCTGTTATCTGAAGACCCTATTCTCTTAATTTTGGGAGGTAAGGATAGACCTAATGTTATACATGTTACAAACTGGAATTCTCAGTATTGCAGATTTTTTCCCCTCTCTGCTCCGTTAAGTTTAATGGTATTTTCTGGTTAAAATATGGCTGGCCGCGAATTTAGGGTTAAAGCAGCTGAGACTCTGATCTTGTCGTGTAAAGACCTGACTTTCAAATGAGTTCCATAATAGTTGAAAACTGCATTGACAATCGCACGCTGTAGAACGACAAGCGTTCCAGGTATTAGGTATTAGGTACTTTATAGTCACAGAGGCGTCTCTGTGAAATTCGGGTTGCTCCCACCTGGAGAGCGCGTCGCAGCCAGAGGCGCGCCACCCAATTTTTTTTAATTTCTTTTTGCATGCGATTTATGTGTGACTGATGAGGAAGGAAAGGGGGGTGGGTGGGTAAATTTTGACCAAATGACAACTTTTTCGTTGCCACTGGGTTTAACGTATGCTAAGTGCATGGGCACACAGGACCTCGGTTTATCGTCTCATCCGAAACACCACGTTCAGACCGTAAGGCCTAGTGCAAAGTGAGAGGAAAAAATCCCCTGTACCCAGGTTCAAACTCGGGTTTACTTGACACGAAGCGAACGCGCTACCACTGTGCCACTCTACACCACCCTTCCACACTCACGCTAAGTCATGAAGAAACCCAGACACTTCATCACCCTCATGACACATTAACCCTTTCACCGCCACTGTCGCATTTATGCGCCACAATGGTTTAACACCCATGTCACCAAAAGGCATCAAATCAAGGCCTGTTAGCCGAAGATCCTATTTTCTTAATTTGGGGAGGTAAGGATAGGTCTAACGTTATGCATGTCACAGAGGAATTCCCAATATTGAAGATACATTTGTTTCTCTTCACATTTAAGATGAATGGTATTTTTTGGCAAAACAATGGCTGGCGGCGAAAGGGTTAACTTGATTCTAAAATAAATGTCCAGACTTAGAAATCAGAAAAAAACTTGCAATATGGAAATAGGTCAACCAATACCTGAATAAAAAAGTTTGAAAAAAAAAAAAGTAGCATTGATTAGTTACTGGCCTGAACATCTCTCAACACTCTCACCTATGCACTGTGACCACCGATACACACACTGTTGCAACAACTACATGTCCTCACTACTGCTAGTGCTACAGTGACAATGAAACTGAGTCAGAAAATAACATATTTTTAAAGATCCACCAGATCACGTGTCAAAATCACGGGTTTCACGTGTTTTCCCTCTTATAGCTAGTAAGAAATCTTGTTTTGACCAGGCTTAACTCCCATACAAATGCCCCCAAATTGAAAACGAAACATCAGTTTAAAGAGCAGCCTCAATTTCAAGTTGGGGGCATTTGCATAATGGGTCACAGCTACCCAGAAAAAAAACAAGGGACTTAATCGTGGTGGGTCAGTGTATCTTTAAAACAAAGGAATGGTTCATTCTTTGTATCAAGTAAAGGTGCAAGACATGCAGTCGGATCTATTAGATGTTCCGCATACAAGTCTTTATTCAAGCAAATGTGTATATATTTGAGATTAAAAATCAGTGAAACACGGTAGAATAGGAATAGAAGACTGTAAAAGGTAGGAAGGCAAAGATGTTTGAAAGAAATAGAGGATCAATAAATAAATAGATGACAATGATATCCAATGAAATTAGACAATGATAATCCTTGCACCATAATTAACCTTGCTCCAGCCTTTTCCCAATAAACAGAGGTCAATACAGTATAACCTCCTTCATAAGACCTCCCATTATAAGACCCCTCCCACATAACACCTACTTCTCTGAGATATTGCCCTTCTTTGCAAGTCTTAAAATAACCTCTCTTATAAGACCCCTCCCTTATAAGGCCTCATTTTGGATGATTTTTAAGGTCTTATAAGGGAGGTTCCACTGTATTGATGCAATTTTCTCCATATTATTCTTTTAATTATTCTCTCCATTAAACACACTCACACTAAAGTGTAATGTTATAGAATTTAAAATCTGTTAAAGACCCCCCACGTCACGTGTCAAAATCATGGTTTTCACATGTTTTCCCTCTTATAGCTGGTAAGAAATCTTAAGAAATCTTCCAAGCATAAGAGGGAATGTGACACGTGATGTGGGGGGTCTTTAACGTCCTCCGGTCTGGAACAGACACATATGTATGGCACGTTAGCAGATATAAAGATGGTGGGAACGATCCTGGAGGCATTGTGCCCAGAGGCAGTGAAACACCAGTAAAGTCCCAAATTTGGAACAATGCTGATATACGATGCTATAGTATTGGCACTCAATCCTGCTTTTAAAACTTCTCTCATGCCTTCAAACTATACCTTGCATATAATAGAGACGCATGAGTGAAATATGTTTATTTGTCTTGTTAGTTTGTGTGAATGCCACATGCATGTTGCATGCATGCAGGCGTGCATGTACGTGTGTGTGCACGCGCACATGTGTGCGTGTGTACATGCATGCATGCATATGTCATGTGTGTGTGTGTGTGTATGTTTATTTGTGTTCATGCACATGCATGCGTACGCATGCATGTGTATATCGTGTTTGTGCATGTGCGTGCACATGAGTCCTACACATGCATGCATGCTTATGCCCATGTGCATATAATTATTTGTATCTGCTTTTTGTAAGGGGACGCTTATGCATGGAATAATTACATTGAAAGCACAGACTTAGGCCACATTCAAGACAGTTGCGTTCACAAACACTGGCGTACAGGCGTTCAACATTCTCTCCTGTAACCCTCAACACACACACACCGCCTACCACCTTGTTGAAAGCTTCTCAGATACATGTAGCTAAACCCCATGCCAAGAAATATTATCTTACAGGCCAGCCACACGTCCACTAAAATTGCACGACTGTATGATATGATTCGATCACGTTGTCTCAAAGCGCGAATCACATTTGATTGAATCGTATCGCATCGTACAGTCGTACGATTTTAGTGGCTAGGCTTGTTGTTGTAAAGGGTCAGCCACACGTCCACTAAAATCGCACGACTGTACGATACGATTCGATCACGTTGTCTCAAAGCGCGAATCACATTTGATCGAATCGTATCGCATCGTACAGTTGTACGATTTTAGTGGCTAGGCTTGTTGTTGTAAAGGGTCAGCAACACGTCCACTAAAATCGCACGACTGTTCGATACGATTCGATCATGCTGTTTCGAAGTGCGAATCACATTTGATCGAATCGTATCGCATTGCACAGTTGTACGATTTTAGTGGCTAGGCTTGTTGCTGTAAAGGGTCAGCAACACGTCCACTAAAATCGCACAACTGTATGATACGATTCGATCACGTTGTCTCAAAGTGTGAATCACATTTGATCGAATCGTATCGCATCGTACAGTCGTACGATTTTAGTGGCTAGGCTTGTTGTTGTAAAGGGTCAGCAACACGTCCACTAAAATCGCACGACTGTACGATAAGATTCGATAATGCTGTTTCGAAGCGCGAATCACATTTGATCGAATCGTATCGCATCGCACAGTTGTACGATTTTAGTGGCTGGGCTTGTTGTAAAGGGTCAGCAACACGTCCACTAAAATCGCACGACTGTACGATACGATTCGATCATGCTGTTTTGAAGCGCGAATCACATTTTGTTCTTCGAGACCACATGATCGAATCGTATCGTACAGTCGTATGATTAAAGTGAACGTGTGGCTGGCCCTTTATACTAGTCACGCTCCAACTACAATGTGTCTAGTATACATAGTACATACAGTGGAACCTCCCTTATAATACCTTCAAAAACCATATAAAATGAGGTCTTATAAGGGAGGGGTCTTATAAGGGAGGAAATGTTAATACTTACAAAGAAGGGCAATGTCTCATAGAAGTAGGTCTTATGTGGGAGGGAGTCTTATAATGGGAGGTCTTATAAGGGAGGTTCCACTGTACTACAAACACAGTGGATTGAATACCAACAGGATTGTCATGAAATGTGGTCTCATTTCAGTTACTGGCCTTTCCCACACCCTGTCGGCATTCTATGACCCCTGCTTATGTTCCCCTAATTCTCTCTCTTTACATTTACCGGTACACACACACACACACACACACACACACACATATATACACACAGACACAGGCATGCACATATGAGCATGCACATGCACGCACACGCGCATGCACACACACACACACACACACACACACACAGAAAAACACACATACATACACACACAAGCAGGCATGTTCATAAATGCACATACACATCACACTTGCACGCTCATAAACTTACATGCTCAAACACAAATACATACATACATACAGACAGACAGACAGACAGACACACACATACATACACACCTTTAGATATATATGTACGTTCCCACAAACCCCACCCTATTCTTTGATGCATCGCTTTTCCCAGTGAAACTACACACAGACTTTCAGTGTACGGGGAGGGAAAAATCGACCATTAACCACTCATGTGTGAAGCAGCCCTTACAAATTGTGAACGATTTTCAAGTTCACAGCAGGTGCTTTTCCTTTCATTTTTTTAAAATCGCCTTTCATGACATTCTTTGCTTTCTGTGGTTTAGGACAGCACAAGTGTGTTCATGCAAGCATGTGTGCGCGCTTGCACGCAGCAGGCGCGCGCACGCACACACGCACACACACACACACACACACACACACACACACACACACACATATGCAACAAGGATAGAAAAGTGACAGGACCGAATCAATAAAATCAAAATGACATGAAATGCCCTGGCTTTTGCAGACATCAAGAGAACAAAGTCAGCAAATAGGACAACTGTCCTGACAGGGACGAACACAACAAAAGGACATTTTCGGTGATGTCCTATGACCTGACCCTCGGAACATCACTGCACACTTGACATGGCACACACATGCATGGGTGGAATGATACTCTTTAATTTTTAAACTGATTTCAGTATTTTTAATTTTACCAGAAACTGAACTCTTTTTTTTATTCATAAAAAAACACGTTTTGACCACAAGCGATTTGGGGCGGTTTGAACTTAGTCTAGTTGTTCTATCTTGGAAGTTTGCAAAGGCAATACGTAATAATTTTACAAGGCTTATTAGACTCAAACTGTCTCTGTGTATCATTTTAACTGTCTCGTTATATCTCTCTCTCTCTTAAGTTGCCCCCCTGAATCGTCCCACTGGGCTCTGCCCCTGTACCGTGCCGGGGCCATGGGTCCCTGGACCCCTGCCTTTCAGTTCTTTTTTCATTTGGGGGAGTTGCACCCATGCCCATGGAAAAGCGCTGTAAAGACATCAAAGTGTACAACAGTAATGAACTGTACTTTACAGTGTCTGACACTTCGTCGACACGACACTTCGTCGAACGACACTTTGGCGAATGCGCACAATTAAAACCATGATCAGCACTCAAAAATCATACAGTTCATTGGGGGATGAATTCACTGTGGCAGTGGCTATTTGCCCTCTAGTGGAGGGAGACAGAAAGTGGAGAGAGAGATCTAGACACAGACAGAGAAAGACAGGGAGAGACTGAGAGAGAGAGGGAAATAGAGAGCGAGAGAGAGAGAGAGAGAGAGAGAGAGAGAGAGAGAGAGAGAGAGAGAGAGAGAGAGAGAGAGAGAGAGAGAGAGAGAGAGAGAGAGAGAGAGAGAATAAAAGACAGAGAGAGAGAGAGAGAGAGAGAGAGAGAGAGAGAGAGAGAGAGAGAGAGAGAGAGAGAGAGAGAGAGAAACTGTTGTGTAGATGAACTGTCGCATCAATGAACAGTCAAGTCGACGAAGTGTCATGTACCAGTACTTAGTTCCCCTTTTGTTGGGCCCAAGATATTGCGCAGCCACGATACGATGCACACTCGAATACTGTGTAGTTTATGACTTTTAAAAGTCAGTTTGGTAATCTGTCTCCTCTTAAGGGCCAGCCACACGTCAGCTACAATCGCACAAACTGTACGATACGATTCGATCACGTGAACTCGAAGCGCGAATCACATTTGTTCTTGGAGACCACATGATCGAATCGCATCGCACAGTCGTACGATTTTAGTGGACGTGTGGCTGGGCCCTTTAGCGAAAGGGCCATATCTGTGCACGGTACACTGAAGTTCTATGAACAAGAGAGCCAGTTTATGGCGTGGAAGGACTGGGGCCTGAAGTTCTATGAACAAGAGAGCCAGTTTATGGCTTGAAAGTACTGGGGCCGATCCAAAGAGTAGGCCTAAAAGAAAACTGAGTGATGATCAGATTTTCACAGGGGAGCAGGGGGGTGGGGGGGGGGGGGGGGGGGGGGGGGAGAAGAGAGAGGGAGGGAGAGAGAGAGAGAGTGGAGGCAGAGAGAGAAGAGACAGAGACAGACAGAAAAGCAGAGAGAGAGACTGGCTGAGGGAAACAAAGAAGGGGGGGGGGGGGGGTAGAGAAAGGTTTTTTTTGGGGGTTATTCTTTTCGGTGGTACCAAAAAGCATATTCAGACATTGTCTCTGTCTCTCTGCCATTCAGGACTCTGTGGAAGTTGGTTTCTTGCATGAGAGCAGTTAGATCTTCAGCAAAGTCATGTTGTTTTTGCCCTGGAGTGCGGCTAAGTATCAGGCTGACGTTAAGCTGACCATATTTGTAGGTACAAAAGGAAACGATTGCCATTTCATGTATTTTGCTTTAATTTTGTACTAAAAAAGAACACAACCAATATCATTATGGTGGTTTGGCCTTGACTGTGATCACTCCACATTTTTCTTTCTTCCCCTCCTCTTCACACGTTACTATCAATACAAAACATGACACATTATCTCCTCCTCTTCTTCACTTTACTATCAATACAAAACATGACACGTTATCTCCTCCTCTTCTTCACTTTACTATCAATACAAAACATGACACATTATCTCCTCCTCTTCTTCACTTTACTATCAATACAAAACATGACACATTATCTCCTCCTCTTCTACACTTTACTATCAATACAAAACATGACACATTATCTCCTCCTCCTCTTCACACTTTACTATCAATACAAAACATGACACATTCTTCTTCACACTTTACTATCAATACAAAACATGACACATTATCTCCTCCTCCTCTTCACACTTTACTATCAATACAAAACATGACACATTATCTCCTCCTCCTCTTCACACTTTACTATCAATACAAAACATGACACATTATCTCCTCCTCCTCTTCACACTTTACTATCAATACAAAACATGACACATTATATCTCCTCCTCTTCACACTTTACTATCAATACAAAACATGACACATTATCTCCTCCTCCTCATCACACTTTATTTTCAATACAAAACATGACACATTATCTCCTCCTCCTCTTCACACTTTATTTTCAATACAAAACATGACACGTTATCTCCTCCTCCTCTTCACACTTTACTATCAATACAAAACATGACACATTATCTCCTCCTCTTCACACGTTACTATCAATACAAAAACATGACATTATGTCATCCTCTTCACAATTTACTATCAATAGTCTTAATATCTTAGTGGACAAATGGCAAGAGAATGGACCAAAATAAGAACTGTATGTATGTACATGTATAGCAAAAGAGAGAGAGAGAGAGAGAGAGAGAGAGAGAGAGAGAGAGAGAGAGAGAGAGAGAGAGAGAGAGAGAGAGAGAGAGAGAGAGAGTAAGAGAGACTGAAAGGGTGGGGAACAATAATGGAAAGAGACAAAGGCGGGAGGGTGGGGGGTGGGGGTGAGAGAGAGAGAGAGAGAGTGGGGAGGGGAAGGGGGAGAGTGGGGAGAGAGTGTTATTTTTTCAGTAGATGATCTTCAAACTAGGAACAGGCTAACATGTGTGCCTCGTTTGCAACTCAAAATACAATCAAGCAGAGTAGTAAAAGCAAACAGAATATCTACCACTGGAGCACCCCCCTGCCCCCATTGCCCCATACCTACTATCCTTCTGCTCTATTCATGCTATAAATAGAACGTTTGCCGATCTTTTAAAGAGGAAGTGCAAAAAAGTAGTTCTACTTCTATGGAGTCTCTCTCTAGATGTAAAGGTAAAGATGCGCCCCCCCCCCCCCCCCCCCCCTCCATTTCTGGGTTGTTTCCACTTTTTGTCCGTCACCGAAGGTGAACGGGCTTTGCGATGGGCTGGTTTGTATTTTTTTTTTAAATTTTTCCTTCTGTCTGTCCCAAGGATATCTCCCGAACCGCTTGACCGAATTGCGTCAAATTTTGTGTGAAGGAGTGCCTCCTTAATCGGAAGAGATCGGCGCAAACCATTTTGCCGTGGTGACCTTGACCTTGACGTACGACCTTGAAAACCGAAAATCTATTTTTTAGCCACATCTCGTTAAGTCTTGCCTTTCTTACTACAGATTGAGTACTTCATCCTCTATCGTTTGCTATATTTAACACTAATTTTCATCCATTTACATAATTAAACAGATGCATTCAATGATAGTAGAAGATAAAGGCAAGACGGAAAAACGCAATGAACCAGGACTGTGACAAATGCTCCGCGGCTGTTGTGTGTACTGCACTACATAGGGGTGGGTGGGGTGGGTGGGGGGGGGGGGGGGGGGGGGGGTCCTATTAGATAATGGCCTTTATCATGACTGCGATTAATTATTCAACAAAGATAATTATCTGAAAAGGTTAATAAAATACAGCTTAATGTTTGGTAAGAAAGGCAATTGTGAAAATGCGGGGGTGAGATACCGAAATGTAGGGGTAGTAGGGGGGGGTGGGGGTAGGGGGGGGGGGGGGGGGGGGGGGGGGGGGGGGGGGGGGGGGGGGGGGGGGGGGGGGGGGGGGGGGGGGGGGGGGGGGGGGGGGGGGGGGGGGGGGGGGGGGGGGGGGGGGGGGGGGGAGCACATCTTACCTTTACCAAGATTTTTTTAAAAATATTTACAATAAACGTGTTTTATGTAGGTATTTTAATTGTGAGTTGTGTGAGTACGATAATGTTGCTTTTTTCATGTAAAGTGATTTTTTTCTAAATAATTTTAAGTACATGTATTTTAAATATATTTTGTGTGCGTGAGGTAAACTTACTTTTTATTTCTTAATTTTGTCATGTAAAGCGCGGTGAGTCCTGCTGTGTTAGGAGAATACCGCTATAGAAGACTTATTCATTTATTATTATTATATTATTATATCTATTTCAGTTCACTCAACTTCAACAGGATAGATGGGAGTAGTGACAACTGAGATTGAGAGGTTACAGACCTCTTTACTAAATCATATAAATAGGTAGGCCTATTCTGTTTTAGCCTCCCAAGAATAGTACTAGCAGGCTAGTGAAAGATGTGGCAATCTTGTACTTAAGTCGTCACCACCACGACTACCCCCCCCCCCCCCCCACACACACACATTTACATTGAAAATGTTCACTGAGGAGCAGCATTCTGATTGTCTTGGGGGAAAGGGATAGGGTTAGGATCAGCCTAAGATTACTTTCATAAACTAAAGAAGCAGACATTGAGATTGAGAGTCTTAAACACGAGGGATCAGGCATCAGAATAGTCTGAAGTCCAATCCTCTGAAAACCACGGTAAAAGGGCCATCTAGGCTCTAGACCGATGAGGGACTACATTGAAATGAGTTTCCAACACCACCAAAAAGGCTTAACATAGTGATAAATCACTTTAAAAATGCTATTTAACACAAAGGATAACACTCAATAAAAAGGCAAAACCTCCGACAAGAGAAGCCTCTTGTCAGAAATTCTGAATCCTCTGAAATCCTGATTCTCTGACAATTCTGATGCCTGGGGATACCTAAAGAACATCAACAGTTTAATCAACTGAGATATAAACACACCCATACACGAGAGAGAGAGAGAGAGAGAGAGAGAGAGAGAGAGAGAGAGAGAGAGAGAGAGAGAGAGAGAGAGAGAGAGAGAGAGAGAGACACCCATAGAGAGAGAGAGAGAGAGAGAGAGAGAGAGAGAGAGAGAGAGAGAGAGAGAGAGAGAGAGAGAGAGAGAGAGAGGGGGGGGGGGCAGACAGACAGACAGTCATAATTATAGTCAGATTCACTGACATTTCTGCCGACATTTCAAACACGGCTCCAATAAACAATAGCATCGCCCAAATCTTCAAAATGATGAAGTTGGGTGCCTGAAAGAAGAAGAAGAAGAAGAAGAAGACAAAACGTCCCTCGATCTACATCGAACCAGCCCCAGCCAGGCTTTCAACCTCCCACTACACCGTTGATGCACGTTACCATTAACCCCATCACTGCCTGCCCCCTGTCTACTACCGGGTGTGTGATGTTGATGATGTCATAGTCATGAAATG
>CM065701.1:34116743-34134243 GCA_017654935.2 Phymorhynchus buccinoides
CGTGATTGTTCAGTACATTTAGAACAGCAAATTGTGACGTATGGACTGTAATACACCAATAGCAGGCTTTCATTGTTTGAAAGTGAAGGCTATAATTGGAGTGGTGAGAAAAAGTTGTCACACAAGATGCTGAAACGTAGCTAGAGCAACACTCACAACCAGTCATCATAAGCCCACTAGTAAGTATTATTGATGGCAGGTGATTGAGATCTTGTTTGTTTGACTCTAGTTTTGATCTAGATCCTATGTTCAATGATGAATAAGGAGTAGATAGATATGTTATAGAAAAGAAGTGGTAAACATTCTATTCTATTTATGTGCACTGATTATTTGTGTGTGTGTGTTTTTGACTTGAACACTTTTGGTACCAGAACCGGAGTTTATGCCTACTAACCCTTTTGTCTATTTTTAGTAGGAAACCTATGGGCCGCAATCTTGCACTATTTTTAGTAGGAAACCTATGGGCCGCAATCTTGCACTTTATGATACCATTCCTTTCCAGGTGTTGGATGGAGAGTGATGTTGGATTGATCACCTTTTATGTTTTACTGATCTCAGTTTGTTAACTGAAATTCAGTTTATTTATTAACTACATGTAGTGCTATTGTACAAGGGAAGCCTTCAAGCCGGTTGGGATTCACTAATTCCCTGCCGACTGAAGCCCCTTGTCTCTAAGCCATAGAGATCTACATCCACCTTCTCCTGTGATTATCAGCAGGGCATCGTGGGCCGGATGCTTACCCCGGACTCCACCAAGCACCAAGACGGGTCCGTCGCCAAGACAACCTGCACCCAGAATCCGCGAGGAGACCACGCCTGAACCGTGCCATCCCGCGAAGCCGTAATAGGAACGACTGGGAGCTACTCTCACCTGACGAGCAAGCCCAGAACTTCAAACAGCTAAGTCTACCTGACTGCGCCAATCATTTGAACTTTCCTACGGACACCGAAGATAATTAGTAACCCTTCCGGCATGGGGCGAACCTTATAGAAAGACAAAAGTCTTGTGAATCCTTTCGGATTTCATTGTGTTTTATCCATATTTTGTTTTGGCGCCATTGAGCTGCTTTATTATTATTGTTGCATAATCTTATGCAGATTTTGGGAGTAAATAAAATACAAGTGTCAAATAATCCTGAACCCTTTGGTCAGACTGATGAGAGTGGGAGTCTTGTAATTTCATGTAAAACCCTACTTCTCTCTGTCTGCCATTTAGAGCAAATTCAACCACTTGTATTTCTTACAACCATCTGACGAGCCAGAACCCGGGCACAAATATAAATTTATTAGATGAAAAGGGGCCGGGAAAGTTGCTCATCTCCCATACCCTAGAGAAGTGGGCTAAAGGCAAATTTTCTAAAGTCTTCCCTAGAGACTTAGCCTTTTAACCCATTACCTCGTCACATCTAATTGGGGGCTCGCGTCCGGGATATTTTTTTTTTCATAAAGTCTAACAAATTTCAATTCAAACGGTAGTTCCTTTTCAAAACTTATCTTGTGTCCACTGGGAAAGTTATTGTGATTTGGTTCACTGTGTTTTGATTTGATTTGTTTGAATGCTATTTATGACTTTATTTTGATGTGCATGCTATTTCTGTTTATGCTGAAATAGTTAAGTGTTGTTTGATACATTCAACTCAGCAGCTTTGTTTTTATTTTGAATAGTTGTATTTACAACCATGGCTGAGATTGTTAAACTTAGGAGGGAACTTAAAGAATGGGGAGAATCTCTAGGATTGTCAGGCCAAGAGTTAGCCAATTTTGTCATATCTGAATATGACAAAGAGAAAACTCGCGAGGCTCAAGAGGCTGATAAAGCTCGCGAGGAGGCCGAGAAAGACAAACAGAGAGCTCATGAGGCTCAAGAGGCTGATAAAGCTCGGGAGGAGGCTGAGAAAGACAAACAAAGAGCTCATGAGGCTCAAGAGGCTGATAAAGCTCGCGAGGACGCTGAGAAAGACAAGCAGAGAGCAGAGCAAGAGCAAATCCGTACTCATGAGTTAAGGCAGAGACAACTAGTGCAGGATGCCAAAAATAAAGAACTCGAACTTGAGGCCACTGAGCGAGAAAAAGCACGAGACCATGAACTAGCTATGAAGCAGCTTGAAAACTCAGCAGACTCCGAGACTGCTGCCCCTCAAAATTTTCCCCCTCCCATTCATACCTCAGCCATGACCTTCACATTGGAGGCATTCAATGAGGCAACAGAGTCTATCGATGCATTCCTCGATAGATTTGAAAGACTGGCCCAGGAATTTGAGCTTGCTCCGGAAAAGTTCAACCTCAAGCTTGCCCAAAGTCTCAGGGGTGTGGCTTATGAGGTGTACAGCAAACTTCCATCAAGCCAAATTACCGACTACCCAGCTTTGAAAGAAGCCCTGCTCAACAGATACGAGTTGACAGCGGACGCCTACCGGAAAAAGTTCCGGTCAACCAGAAAAGGTAGGGGAGAGTCCTATGCCCAATTTTCAGATAGACTGGGGAACTATCTGACTAAATGGGTGTCCCTTTCTGCCAAATCAGAGTCCTATGAGGATCTCCGTGAACTGATGGTTGGCGAGCAACTGCGCGAAACCATGTCCCCAGAGTTACGCACCTTTACTGCCGAACAAGGTGCCACAACTCTGGCTGACCTCATCCAGCTAAGTGATAGGTACACTCTAGCCCATGATGAACCTAGCGCCCCTAAAAGGCCAAAACTACAGCAAGTAGTTGGGTCCACTGCTTCACAGCAGAGCAGGTTTAACCCCAACTCCAACAGTGGGTCCCACGGTTCTACCCATGAACGACAACCACTGGGGCAACCCTTATTCTGCTCATACTGCAAGTCGAACACCCACAATCGGGATGACTGCAGGAAACTTGCTTACAAGCGGCAAAATGTTGCAACTATGCAAGTCGTCTCGACTTCGCAGAATTGCACAAACCCCTCCCCAGTACAGTGTCCAGGCACACCGTCAGTCGTTGGACAGGCGACTGTCAACAACATCCCTGTTCAGTGTCTCTATGACACTGGACTGTCATGCGACGCAATTGTCTGCGGATCCTTAGTCCCCGCGTCAGCATACACGGGAGACTTCATCTCTCTGCAAGGCCCTGATGCTGCAATCCCCCCTTCCACTTTGCCAGTCGCCATAATCAATGTCGACACCAGATATGTTAAGGGACCCATCAAGGCAGTGCTCATGGACAGTCCTGTCTATGACCTCATACTGGGATCACAGTATGTGTTTTTAGGGCACCCCTCTCAACCTGCCCTAGTTTCAGCAGCATTCCCTTCTCCCCAATCCACAAACCAACTCCCTCCCTCCTTCCCAAAGAGCAAATCTCCCTCAGCAGGGAAGAAACCTCTCAACGCGGCAAACCAAATTGCCGCGCGAGCCAATCCAGATTGTCCCAAGTCCCCAAGTCCGCCACAACTTGGAAAATCCTTCCCAAGGAATGTCCGCCTAACGACCCAAGACCACTCGCCACAGGTACCTCAGGTGAAAGGCAGCACTGTACCCGCAAACACCCACCGAAGGTACTATCGGGACAGGCCGCCGCACGTACAGCCGTCACCTACCCCTCCCTTTCAGCGAGTGGCAGTCGACTTGGTCGGGCCTCTACCTCAACGGAAGAAGAAATTCCGGTACATAGTCACCGTGGTCGACATATGTACCATGCAGTGCGATGCCGCCCCAATCTCCTCACTTGATGCTAGTCAGATAGCTGCGGCACTCAAAGCCATTTTCGCCCGAATCGGCCTACCAAACCACATCATCAGCAATGATGAATCCAGGCTAAAGGGGAAACTCAGGCAAGAGGTGTTTGCTATTCTGCAATCAACCTTGGGACAACTCAACACAGGATTGCCGCACCAACCTCAGTCGGAATCCATTCCACTGATCTCTAACCCACCTGCTCCTTTGAACTCTGTGTTGCGACCAGATGTTCCACCATTCCAGCCGACCCAGTCTCCCCACTAATTTGTCCCTGTCGCCCAAGTCGAAAGTGGAGTCGGCGTTCCACAGGAAGATTCCGGTACCAGAATCTTTTCTTCGGGGGGCCTCTGTGACGTAAGTGTCCCGCGCGACCCACTTTCTTTATTTCTTATCTACACCCCCCCCCCCCCTTCCCCTCCCCTCCCCCCCCTCGCCTTTTCATTTCTCTGTCCAGCCGCCACGTTAATTGCCCCGCTGCTTCAAACGAACGCCGCGGAAGGGCGTTATCTCTTTCTCCCTGGTCGGCACGTACCATCTACCGAGGTTATCTCCCTTCGGCTCCCCCCCCCCCCCCCCCCCTTTCTACCGGCTCATCACAAGAAAGTGACAACCGAGGTTATCTCCCTTTGAACACGGTTTTTCCTTTTCAATCACAAGGTTAGGAATGTCAGGAATGTGATAAGGATGGAATAGGCGCGTGATTGTTCAGTACATTTAGAACAGCAAATTGTGACGTGTGGACTGTAATACACCAATAGCAGGCTTTCATTGTTTGAAAGTGAAGGCTATAATTGGAGTGGTGAGAAAAAGTTGTCACACAAGATGCTGAAACGTAGCTAGAGCAACACTCACAACCAGTCATCATAAGCCCACTAGTAAGTATTATTGATGGCAGGTGATTGAGATCTTGTGTGTTTGACTCTAGTTTTGATCTAGATCCTATGTTCAATGATGAATAAGGAGTAGATAGATATGTTATAGAAAAGAAGTGGTAAACATTCTATTCTATTTATGTGCACTGATTATTTGTGTGTGTGTGTTTTTGACTTGAACACTTTTGGTACCAGAACCGGAGTTTATGCCTACTAACCCTTTTGTCTATTTTTAGTAGGAAACCTATGGGCCGCAATCTTGCACTATTTTTAGTAGGAAACCTATGGGCCGCAATCTTGCACTTTATGATACCATTCCTTTCCAGGTGTTGGATGGAGAGTGATGATGGATTGATCACCTTTTATGTTTTACTGATCTCAGTTTGTTAACTGAAATTCAGTTTATTTATTAACTACATGTAGTGCTATTGTACAAGGGAAGCCTTCAAGCCGGTTGGGATTCACTAATTCCCTGCCGACTGAAGCCCCTTGTCTCTAAGCCATAGAGATCTACATCCACCTTCTCCTGTGATTATCAGCAGGGCATCGTGGGCCGGATGCTTACCCCGGACTCCACCAAGCACCAAGACGGGTCCGTCGCCAAGACAACCTGCACCCAGAATCCGCGAGGAGACCACGCCTGAACCGTGCCATCCCGCGAAGCCGTAATAGGAACGACTGGGAGCTACTCTCACCTGACGAGCAAGCCCAGAACTTCAAACAGCTAAGTCTACCTGACTGCGCCAATCATTTGAACTTTCCTACGGACACCGAACATAATTAGTAACCCTTCCGGCATGGGGCGAACCTTATAGAAAGACAAAAGTCTTGTGAATCCTTTCGGATTTCATTGTGTTTTTATCCATATTTTGTTTTGGCGCCATTGAGCTGCTTTATTATTATTGTTGCATAATCTTATGCAGATTTTGTGAGTAAATAAAATACAAGTGTCAAATAATCCTGAACCCTTTGGTCAGACTGATGAGAGTGGGAGTCTTGTAATTTCATGTAAAACCTTACTTCTCTCTGTCTGCCATTTAGAGCAATTCAACCACTTGTATTTCTTACAACCATCTGACGAGCCAGAACCCGGGCACAAATATAAATTTATTAGATGAAAAGGGGCCGGGAAAGTTGCTCATCTCCCATACCCTAGAGAAGTGGGCTAAAGGCAAATTTTCTAAAGTCTTCCCTAGAGACTTAGCCTTTTAACCCATTACCTCGTCACATCATTTAATATGATAAAAGGAGAGGGAGAGAGAGAGAGAGAGAGAGAGAGAGAGAGAGAGGAGAGAGAGAGAGAGAGAGAGAGGGTGGGGGGTTACAACGTGATTGTTGAAACTATGCGAATTATACAGTTTTTGTTACGTTAAACAAAGATGCCGCTACCAGTGAGTAGGCTATAACAAGACACGCCCTTCTGAAATATGTTTTTGGAGAGAACGCTAAAGACCCCCCACGTCACGTGTCACATTCCCTCTTAGTCTTATGCTTGGAAGCTTTCTTAAGATTTCTTACCAGCTATAAGAGGGAAAACACGTGAAAAACATTATTTTGACACGTGACGTGGTGGGTCTTTAACTTTCTTATAAGGTGCAAAAAATGCGTGCGTGTGTGTGTGTGCATGTGTGTGTGTGTGCGTGCATGCATGCATGCGCGCGCGCGTGTGTGTGCGCGTGATTGCATGCATGCGTGCGTGCGTGCGTGTGTGTGTGTAAAAGAACCAACATTTGCCGCAATGCATAATGTGCATACAAACGCGTGCACGCATATGTAAAATAAATAAAAAAAAGACACATAAACAACGTTTGAAACATTAATCACATTATTGAATATTTGAATGGTTTACCAGCAAATCTGTAGTTTAGACCCCCCCTCATGTTTACAACTCTACATCTCAAAACCTGGTTCTTTCGGTTTCATAACAGTAATACCAGGCTGATCCTATCCCTATCCTTTTCCCAAGAATGTCAGAATGCTGCTTCTCAGTGAAAATTTCCAATGCCGAAATCCGATGCAGGGAGGGGGGGGGGTTGCTAAGTACAAGTTAGCCAGTTTACCCACCCATAGAACTGACAGAAAAATGTCTTGATTCTAATTTGGGCAATACATACAGCAGGCTATATTTATGTCTAATGGCTCTGGTCTTTGTTCGCGTTACCATGTCTCATTCACTACCAGACATGTTGTATGTAGGTAGGCTTAATCGTTAACAGCCTCTCTTGTTATTGTTGTAGGCTTGCTTCCCGCATTTATGATCGACCCAAATCCACCGAAATAAACTTGGTTAATTCTCTTCTAAAGGTACCAACACACGACTCGAACATTCACACAAGCCGTTTAAAGCCGCTACAGGAGTATAAAAGGAGGGAAGGCGTGATCGTTACACGTTATACACATCTGCATTGGTAATAATTCGGGACTTTCCTGGTGTTGCACTGCCTCCGGACATTGCCTCCAGGATCGTTCCCACCATCTTTAGAGATCTACTAATGTCCCGTATGTGTTTGTTCCAGACCGGAGGACGTTAAGCAGAATTTCATCAACGGCGCGATCTTACATCGTCCATAAGAGTCTACGACTGATTGGACGCTAATCTAAACTTCATTCGAGGCGCGCTCGGCTCACTACATTCTATTGTTACATCATATATCTTCAACGATCAAAAACTAGGGATTTTCCTGGTATTGCAGTACCTCCAGGATCGTCCCACTATCTTTGTAGTTATTAATGTCCCATATATGTGCCTGTTCCAGCCTGGATGACGTTAAACGAACTGTCATTCGGAGCGCTCGGCATTTGAATCGCTGCACGCCACAGAAGCGGTTTACCCTTCTTTTACCCTATTGTGCGAGGCAGCACACCTCCCACGCCGCTTCACAGGTGTCGGACTAGCGTGACCCGATTGTTGGGATCGGGTGGTAGGCCTTTAAAGCCAACACTCGGTTTGCCAAATGTGTTTGACAACACTTCCAACTAGTTTTGCATCTGAACCGCGCCAACACAATGTTGGGCAACATTATCTGCGGGGTTGGCAGGCTATATATAAAAAAACTATTCAGTTACGTGCTGTTCTGATGCGTTTTTATGCACTTACGTGCTGTTTTTATGTGTGTGCACAGCCGACACATTCCGATTTCCGAGTAGCTCGGCGATGCTGCGAGGGGACTTTGCTACCGCTCGGTGTTGCACTTT
Source organism: Phymorhynchus buccinoides (assembly GCA_017654935.2). Lineage (NCBI taxonomy): Eukaryota > Metazoa > Mollusca > Gastropoda > Neogastropoda > Raphitomidae > Phymorhynchus > Phymorhynchus buccinoides. The sequence goes on from CM065701.1 coordinate 34,124,515, forward strand.
TTTTAATATTTTACTGTTGTAACATTCAGGGCAGCATGAACGAAAGCAAAATCGTTCAAGAAAGAAGGAACCGGGTTGGAAAAAATAATATCAAAATCTCAAATTTTATGTCTGTGGATGTGTGTGTGTGTGTGTGTGTGTGGTCAGTGTGTGTGTGTGCGCGTGCGTATGTGTCCTGTGCGACACTCCTCTCTATGCAATGCCTAACATTTCCACCTCCACCCTTCCACCCCACGTGTCTCCACTCCACGCTCTCCCCCACCCCCACCCCAGACCCCTACCCCACTATCTGTGTCGTTTGTTTTTTGTGTTTTTTCCTCTTCCAAAAGATGTTTCAGCAGAAGGGTGTGTCTCATTCATTTGCCGGCAATAACACTCTGGATGACATGACAAAACTTGCTCAACTTGCGCATCCATAGAGTTTTACACTCTCTCTGTGAGAGAGACAGAGACAGAGAGAGAGAGAGAGAGAGAGAGAGAGAGAGAGAGAGAGAGAGAGAGAGAGAGAGAGAGAGAGAGGGGGGGGAGAGGGGGAGAGAGAGAGAGGGAGAGAGAGAGAGGAGAGAGAGAGAGAGAGAGGGAGGGAGAGAGAGAGGAGAGAGAGAGAGAGAGAGAGAGAGAGAGAGAGAGAGAGAGAGAGAGAGAGAGAGAGAGAGAGAGAGAGAGAGAGAGAGAGAGAGAGAGAGAGAGAGAGAGAGAGAGAGAGAGAGAGAGAGAGAGAGAGAGAGAGAGAGAGAGAGAGAGAGAGAGAGAGAGAGAGAGAGAGAGAGAGAAAGAGAGATAGAGATAGAGAGAGTTTTCACATACACCAATGCAATCAATTGAAGGGGCAAAAACACAAGTTCCAAATTTAAGGTTTTTTTGTGTGTGTTTGTTTTTCCAAATTTAAGTTAACAACACAATCCAACTGGAAAACGTTTCAGTTTAGATGCGCTTTTCTTTTTGTCTCATAGTCCTACTCTCCACATGCCTTTTGTTCTTGCTTCCCATTCCCCTCCTCCACCCTGCTGAGTCCGGTTACCATTCAATTGCGCCTACTTTAGAGTCACAGAGGCGTCTCTATGAAATTCGCGTTGTTCCCACCTGGAGAGCGCGTCGCAGCCAGAGGCGCGCCACCCATTTTTTTTTTTTGGCATGCGATTTTTGTGTGACTGATGAGGAAGGAAAGGGGGGGGGGGGTAAATTTTAACCAAATAACTTTTTCGTTGCCACTGGGATTAACGTGTGCTAAGTGCATGGGCACACGGGACCTCGGCTTATCGTCTCATCCGAAAGACTCCCACGTTCAGACTGTTATAAAGCGTAGTGCAAAGTGAGAGGAAAAATCCCCTGTACCCAGGTTCGAACTCGGGTTTACTTGACACAAGGCGAACGCGTTACCTCTGTGCCACTCCACACATGTGTCTCAGAAGTTACACTTCAGATGACTATGAAATCAAAACTAGAAAAGCTATTTAAATTCAGTTTTTGTGTATCTTTATAAGGAATGTGTTAGCTCCGTCTTCTGAAACAAAAATCTCAATTCATGCAAAACATCCAATCTATTCTAACCATACTGACCAACACTCAAAAACGAGAGCAGAAACATCTCAATTTGGAAACCAATGCCCAAGCAACATAAAAAACGAAAGTAGCAAAGGACCGCAACTCCCCTTTACCGGAAGCCCGCTTACTCCCCTTAACCATTTTAACGGGCGCAATTAAGAAAGGCGCAATTGAGCATATGGGTAATTAAAATAGGCGCAATTGAGATGCACTGTTTAATCGGAGAGCGCGTGCTCAAAATATTGACAGGGCAACACCTTTCAAAACCTGTTTCGTGCAAGAGCGCCGGCTAGAGCCAATAACACCTCTGATGTTGATTCCTTATCCTAATAAGTTTTAGCTGTTGTTTTGTTTTCTTAATTGCTTATGGTTTCAAGTTAATTAAACATCAAACCTCACGAAGCGAGCAAGCCGCGTTGAAATGGCACCATTGATCTTCACGTCATATCGGATCGATTACCACCTCGAACATTTCGCTGCCTACAGCTGACAGTTATGAGTTAAACTGGGCCGTTAACTTAGTGCTCACGGATTTCAAACGGGTAAACAGTACACGGGAGATATCTTCTTTTTGCTTAACACTTAAAGACCCACCAGGTCACGTGTCAAAATCACAGGTTTCACGTGTTTTGCCTCTCATAACTGGTAAGAAATCTTGTTTTGACCAGGTTTGATTCCCATACAAATGTCCCCAAATTGAAAACGAAACATCATTTTAAAGAGCAGCCTCAATTTGAAGTTGGGGACATTTGTATGTGGGTCACAGCTACCCAGAAAAAGAACAAGGGACTTAACTGCAAACACAAAATCTTAGTTTTCATGAATTAACTCCTCTAGCACCATGAGCGAATGCATGTACAATAAAACAAATAAAATCAAAAAACATCGCTTAGTCAAAATTAAAGGGACTGAAAATTTATTTTGTATTTTGAGATAGCCAATATTTTGAGTCAAAAAGACTTTTCAACATAGAGACTATTATACTGGGACACAAAAATTATTGTGAGTTATCCAGTGTTTTTGAGTTATCAGTTCTCCACTGAATTCGCCCAGTAAATCACACTTCACTCCCACCAAATGCAAAGACATTCACTGCCAAGTGGCCTGCCCTGTATTGTTCTATTTTCAGATCTTATGTCAGTGATTTCTTCGGCACTCCAAAAAAATAGTCCCCCCCCCCCCCCCCCCCCTGTTGCGATGCAACGGACAACCAAGAACGTCAAAAATTACAATTCGCTAGAAGAATTAAGTCACAGAACCAGGCAAACTCCTTTGCTCAGAGCTGAACGGTTAGACATTACGATGGCTTGGAGTCAAAACGGACTATCTAAAAGACTATCTTCAAAGGTATTCTAAAGGGGAAGATAAGCATCCGGTCTCTTTTCCCTATATGAGTAGTGAGGACAGAAACACTGGTTATGTCCCTTTTAAACAGGACACATTTTACGCGTCGATAGGCCAGTTGAATTCTCCGTTCAAATTCCAGTCTGAGTTTTTGGATAGCCTGCACTGTGAATAGCGTACTGTTCCCACTAACGATAACTCTATCAGCCCGGTTCGCCGAGCTCTTAAGTAATCCATCTTACCCTTTTAAAATATCTTTGCTATCTTTAGATAGTCCATTGTGATTGACGTATTATTGGATTTATTACAAAAACTGATAACTTGTATCAAACAATGACTGCAGCAATATAAAAAGGTGTTTTTGCTTTTTATATTCCAGCAGGTTTTTTTTTAAATACAAGTTACAAGTTATTAGTTTTCTTAATGGGTTCAATAATATGTCAAATGGACTTACCTAAAGATAGTGATAGTCTGACTCCAAGCCATCGACTGTTATTTAGTTAAAGACATGCAGTGTTACAACGAGGATGTAAAGGAGAGAGGATAAACTATCCATGAAACATGAAAACCAATGGGACGAAATGTCCTGTCTCTTGGCTAAAACACTAGGATAAAGTCCGCCAGTGTCCGATTTTGATCGGACACTTGTCCTGACAGGGAGGGGGGGGGGGGGGGGGGGGGGGGGGGGGGGGGGGGATAGGGCATTGTCAGTTTTAATAGGACTATTTAACCCTTTCACCGCCAGCCATATTTCAGCCAAATATTTCAATTAAATGTACCTGGGTAGAGAACAAAATCCATCTGCAGTATTGGGAATCTTCTGTGACATAAAACTAGGTCTATCCTTACTTCCCAAAACTAAGACAATAGGGTCTTTGGTCTTTGGATAATAGACCCAAATTTGATGCCTTTTAGTGACATATGTATTAAATCACTGTGGTGCTAAAATGCGACTTTGGCGGTGAAAGGGTTAAATGCATATTACGCATTAATCTTTACTAACAGACAAATGATTAAAAAGAAAAGGTGGACTTACGAAAATAATCAGTATCACACACACTAACTGGAACTTTTCTCCAAAACACAATTTCACTCTTCAAACGGGAAGCATACACCACCCTTCGCTGCTGCAGTCAGCCGTCAGACAAATGAGACATGCATGTGTGGATGGAAAACAAGCAGATACAACAAAGAGGAAGAACCAACAAAAAACACCCCATCTTCTGAATCATCGCATCACCAGAGGCAACAAACACGTGGCCTTCTAAAGATCATAAAAAATAAACTTTCCTTATATCATTCCTTTTTTCTTTTCAATCATGAAAACCTTTTGCCACAGGACAAGACCCCCTTTTATGGCAGTTCAAGCCCCACACATCCATATTTTTTTTTTTTTTTAATCCAACACTATGCTCCTTACACATCTTCTTCTCTGGTGGACAAAATCCAAAGCCAGTTTCTGTCTCAGCATAATTTCTCTTTACTAATCAACCGATGAACCCTTGAAAGAAGGACAATAAAACTACTAAAGTGAAGAGTTAACTCAAAACTAAAATTGCCACATACCACAAATATATACACAGAAGGAGGGCAAGGAAGGTCAGAGACATAAAGATATATATATATACAAATGTCTGGAAGGTGGGGATAACATGGGGAGATAACACCAAAGGGAGACAATGAGTCTGGTCCTTTCTGCCCCGCAGCCAGTCAGTCAGACACCTTTCAAATAACAATGAGCCATAGCCTATTGGCCACTGCAGCTAGGGTTATTAACGCCCTTGACGGCAAGAGCTAAGCCCTTGTTGATCAGTATCCAAAAGGGCATTCACTATTGCAAAAGGCAGCCATTCAGTGGCCTCAAACAGGGTTATTGGCAGTGGCCTCAAATAGGGTTATTGGCGAGAGTTATTCCCTTGTTTAGTCAGTACTCAACAATCTTCCCCCACCCACCAAGGGCATTCACTCTTGCAAAAGGTGTTCTTTTCAGTGGCCAAAAGATACACAAACGTTTTTGTACATGAATGTATGAAAGTGTTGAGTTTTCAACAGTGAGAAAGAGGGACATTGTCACATGAAAGTTCTGTAAACAGTAAAGTGAACAAGCAGGTTTCAATTTGATTTTTGTAATGACAATCCTGAACAAGAGTGCACAATCACAAACCAGTCAAAAAAGATGGAAATACAAAAATATTAATGCATCCATGGGAGAGTGTGTATGTATGTGTGCATGTGTGTGTGTGTGTGTGTGTGTGTGTGTGTGAGAGAGAGAGAGAGAGAGAGAGAGAGAGAGAGAGAGAGAGAGGGGGGGAGAGAGAGAGAGAGAGAGAGAGAGAGAGAGAGAGAGAGAGAGAGAGAGAGAGAGAGAGAGAGAGAGAGAGAGAGAGAGAGAGAGAGAGAGAGAGAGAGAGAGAGAGAGAGAGAGAGAGAGACTCAGAGAGAGAGAGAGAGATGGGGGGAGAAGCATATTTTTTACTGGCATAATATATTGAATAATTAATTTGAGACATGCTTGTTTGCAACAACTATTTTCTATTTTGCAGGAAAGGATATTTAGGCAGGAAAGAATGTCAATGTTTGTGGGGGAGGAGGTTTGCAACACCAGTGTGCATGCAGTTTATCAAAAGATATCTATTCCAACCAATGCATAATAAAATGGCATGCTTTCCCACATAGCCCTTTCCAATATTGTAAACCTTCCTTGCACCCTGATAAAAAAAGAAAGACAAATATTTTAATGCACACATTTTGTTTTTCCTTGAGAAAACTAAATTCTAACTTCAGCGAGTCAGCGACTAACTATACACAGCAACTATAGATCCTTGATGTTTTATTATTGAAATGCTGGGGCCTAGTCTGAATAAACAGCACTTACTTTTGCTAAGCAAACACTGCAGTTTAGTTTTCCCTTTCCAACAGGCACGTGAAATTCAAATTTATTGGTCATTTTCCAACACACCTGTCTGCCAATAGAAATTGTTCGGAAATAATTAAGGTGAGTAATTTCGCTGACTCGCATCCTGCGGTTTCAAGCTTCGACACCATTGTTGCATTGTCGCTATGGTATTTGACAGAGTAATGGAGGTAAACAACTCTAATTTTCACGAAGTGCTCTCCCCTAGTTTTTTCCCCCGAAAATCGTCTATTGCATAACTCAACATTTCCCTGAAATTTCCATCACTATGCATGATTTAGCATCATGCATTTTATCCGATGTTCTGTCCATGATGTAAACATTAACCTTTTTTTCCTTAAATATTGGAAATCGGGTGAAAACTAAGAAAAATGAATGGGCATTTTTTATTTGCATACAGACACATAACACAGACGGACATTGCAGTGGCTCATGTTCCAATACTAAAGCACCTGCAACACTTACAGAACAGGGAACAGAGGGAGAAAGGGAAGAAACCAAACCAGGGCTCCCACTCGTCCCGCAAAACAAAGGGTCCCAGGGACTTCTTCACTTCAGGTTTTAGAGGGTCCTAGAGGAGGGTTAGAGGGTCCCAATGACATTGCGAATGCTAAAAATAATATTTATTTCAAGTGTTCTTGATGCGTAGCTTGACATAAGTTTTCAGAATGTCAGCGTGTGCTCGTATGAACGCATGCGCGCACGCACACACACACACTTACATGTATGGTGTGCTCACACACACACACTTATAGGTATGCACTCACACACACACACTTACATGTATGGTGTGCTCACACACACACACTTATAGGTATTCACTCACACACACACACTTATATGCATGCGCTCACACACACACACTTATAGGTATGCACTCACACACACACACTTATAGGTATGCACTCACACACACACACTTATATGTATGCACTCACACACACTTATATGTATGCGCTCACACACACACACTTATAGGTATGCACTCACACACACACACTTATAGGTAAGCACTCACACACACACACACTTATATGTATGCACTCACACACACTTATATGTATGCGCTCACACACACACACTTATAGGTATGCACTCACACACACACACTTATATGTATGCGCTCACACACACACTTATATGTATGCGCTCACACACACACACTTATAGGTATGCGCTCACACACACACACACACACACACACACACACACACACGTAAGAAAAGAATAGGTCTATGACAGTCAGGAAGAGAGAAGAGACTGAAAAAAAGGGAAATTAGTTCAATGAATTAAACCAAGTATTGAAAACAATGGATGCTGAAAGTTCCTTCATAGGTCACAACTTGGAATGCAAAGACTATGGCTTGTTATTTTGCCTTTTTTTTATATATATAGTGCATCCCTGGGACCCCCTACACATTCTTTTAGAGGGTCCTTTAGGATAATAGTACTTCATAGACCCCCAAAATGGGAGTCCCTGGGAGAGGCTCATTTTTCTTTTTTAGTAAGCTTAAATATTGGTCTGGTTGGAGAAAAAATTGGTTATTTGCTTGGTGAAGGTTGGGGCTGTGCCGGTCGGGGATAGTCCTCGGGGACCGCTACGCGCAGCCGGATTGGCCTGACCGGAGTCACGAAACGCTGGGGACAACCTCTATTTTTTAGTTTCTTTACTTTCTGTTGATTTTTTAGTTCTGTGTATAAAAATTTTCTTCCTGTCGCAACGCACAATGCTGTCTGGAGGGACAGCTCAGCATCATATATCAGAAAGAAAGAAAAAAATATAAAATAAAGCCAGCCAGCCTGTGCAGCGCCTATGGGGATGTACACCTGAATGGTTGACTTGATACGACAGAGACCTGTACAATCGCTGTGATCCCCATACCCACAAGGAGTGGCAAGGGTCAGGTTAATACTACTATCAAGTATGTAAGGGGGGATGATTTATGGAGCGACAAGGGCATGACGATTGTCTGTGTACACACATACCGGATCTTACTTGAGATTTGTTGTATAACTTGACCTCAATGTTTCCTCCTTGTCTTGCCTCTCCCCTATCCACAAACATACCGGCCTACACAATGTATCCAGTTGAAAACTAGGCCCACTGACAGTGAGTGACAGGACTTACACTTTCTTATGTGCCCGGGTTGTCAGGGAATGGATGAGAGGGAGACGAACAGAGAGAGAGACAGACAGACAGACACACACACACAGAGACAGACAGACATGCACAGAGACAGACAGACACACACACACACACACACACACACATATATTCACCTCAGGCTAAGAGTCTTAAAACTAAAGACATAATTTTCATTAGAAAAATACATTTGAAATCAGCTCATGTACTTGTATGCATATGGAAAAAAAGAAGTGGAAATGTGCAGATGAAAAAAAAGAAGTAGAAATGTTCTTTTCAACTTCAAGAGCTCTGAAAGGGCAGTGAATTCTAAGTAAGAAAATCTTCAATGCAACTTGTTAGTCATTTGTGTCAAACACTTCCTTTCTGTCTGCGTTGTTTACAACGCCAAGACCTGACTCGCTTTTGAACCTCACATTCATGGATTCAATTAAAGCCACAATAAAAGACAAACACAGTGGCACAGAATTTAAACAAATGACCCTCAACTAAACAGGCGTGTTGAACATTGTGAACTTAACCCCTTGACTGCCAGAGAAAATTAAAGAACAAATCATTGGGCAAATCATGTCATAAAAAAGACAACTGATAGAGCCAATCTGACAAAATGGTTTGGGGATGTAACTCTCTTGACAGTGTTAGAGCAAAAACCAGCATAGCAGGGTTATTCCTCTTCATCTGATGACATCATCAGTGATGTCATCAGGTCAGTACGTAATACGTTGGTGGCAGTCAAGGGGTTAACTAGTAAACATCTCACTAATGTCATTTGAGTGATACAGTGGAACCTCCCTTGTATAAGACCTCCCATTATAAGACTCCCTCCCACATAAGACCTACTTCTCCGAGACATTACCCTTCTTTGTAAGTATAAAAATTACCTCCCTTATATTAGACTCCCTCCCACATAAGACCTACTTCTCTGAGACATTACCCTTCTTTGTAAGTATAAAAATTACCTCCCTTATATTAGACCTCCCATTATAAGACTCCCTCCCACATAAGACCTACTTCTCTGAGACATAAATGTCCCCCTTCTTTCTAAGTTTAAAAATTACCTCCCTTATAAGACCCCTCCCCGATTTTTGAAGGTCTTATAAGGGAGGTTCCAAGGTACCACAACATGTATTAATGTAAAATAAATGTCCCTTTCCTTCTGTTTTCTTCTTCTTAAAGTTTTAACTTGACAGATCAGATGTTTTGGGGTGAAAACTGAAATTGAGGTGAAAAAGGAGGAAACTTCAAAGTGGAGCAGGTCAGACTATTATGGGCCATAACGTTTTCTTGTGCAAACGCGAAGTTCTTGAAGAGCAAACATTCAGGCTTGCATACACATACAATGATACATGAAATACAAGTTGAACATGTGAGTGTGTACATTGTACATAGTGTTGACACATTTTAATTGATCAAGAAACAAGTTTAATGTTCTTACAAAAACAAGGAAACTGTCTTGCAGTCAATCATAATGTACACAATTTGACACAACAGACAAATTGAGAAAGTTAATTTTAAAATTATAGTAAATCAAATAGAATAAAAATCAAATGCAATTATAATAATAAAACAAAAACATGTGTACACACACACAGACTGACACATGCACACACACTCATACACACACTTGTATGTATAGCAGTGGTCATTCAAGTGCATACATTTAGTGTGTGTGTGTGTTTGTGTGTGTGTGTGTGTGTGTGTCACTGTGTGTGTGTGTGTGTGTGTGTGTGTGTGTGTGTGTGTGTGTGTGTGTGTGTGTGTGTGTCACTGTCACAATATGTGT
>CM065701.1:34144243-34149243 GCA_017654935.2 Phymorhynchus buccinoides
CAAACAGAGAGAGAGAGAGAGAGAGAGAGAGAGGAGGGAGAGAGAGAGAGAGAGAGAGAGAGAGAGAGAGAGAGAGAGAGAGAGAGAGAGAGAGAGAGGGGGGGGGGGGTAGTTCTGATTCTGGCAAAATACCTCAAGAACAATCACAAAGTCCGAGAAAATTTGAAGATAGTCTCCACAAAACATGAATTAAACAAGACAGGCAAGTATTTTTTCCCCTCAAAACAAAAGTCTATAAACTTTTCCCCACAAGACATGAATAAAACAAAACATAAGTTATGAAATCTTTCCACTAGACAAGCTATAACTCTTTCCACACAGACATCAATAAAGTAAAACAGGCTATAGCGCATAGAGCTTAAATGCTAAGTGCTATATACATTTTCTTAATACATAAAAAAAGCTTTTTCCAAAGGCATCAAGTAAGAAAGACCGTCTATAACTCTTTCCACAAGACATGAACAAAGCATATAAAAATTATGCTACAACTCTTTCCACAAGACATGAACAAAGCATATAAAAATTATGCTACAACTCTTTCCACAAGACATGAACAAAGCATATAAAAATTATGCTACAACTATTTCCACAAGACATGAACAAAGCACATAAGCTATAACTCTTTCCACAAGACATGAACTAATTATGCTACAACTCTTTTCACAAGCATCATGAACAAAGCACATAGGCTATAACTCTTTCCACAAGACATGAACAAAGCACATAAGCTATAACTCTTTCCACAAGACATCATGAACAAAGCACATAAGCAATAACTCTTTCCACATCATGAACAAAGCACACAGGCTATAACTATTTCCACAAGACATGAACAAAGCATATAAACATTATGCTATAACTCTTTCCACAAGACATGAACAAAGCACATAAGCAATAACTCTTTCCACAAGACATGAACAAAGCACATAAGCAATAACTCTTTCCACAAGACATGAACAAAGTATATAAAAATTATGCTACAACTCTTTTCACAAGACATCATGAACAAAGCACATAGGCTATGACTCTTTCCACAAGACATCATGAACAAAGCACATAGGCTATGACTCTTTCCACAAGGCATCATGAACAAAGCACATAGGCTATGACTTTCCACAAGGCATCATGAACAAAGCACATAGGCTATAACTCTTTCCACAAGACATCATGAACAAAGCACATAGGCTATGACTCTTTCCACAAGACATCATGAACAAAGCACATAGGCTATGACTCTTTCCACAAGACATCATGAACAAAGCACATAGGCTATGACTCTTTCCACAAGACATCATGAACAAAGCACATAGGCTATGACTCTTTCCACAAGGCATCATGAACAAAGCACATAGGCTATGACTCTTTCCACAAGGCATCATGAACAAAGCACATAGGCTATAACTCTTTCCACAAGACATCATGAACAAAGCACATAGGCTATAACTCTTTCCACAAGACATCATGAACAAAGCACATAAGCTATAACTCTTTCCACATCATGAACAAAGCACACAGGCTATGACTTTCCACAAGACATGAACAAAGCATATACAAATTATGCTATAACTCTTTCCACAAGACACCAACAAAGCACACAGGCTATAACTCTTTCCACAAGACATGAACAAAGCATATACAAATTATGCTATAACTCTTTCCACAAGACACGAACAAAGCACACAGGCTATAACTCTTTCCACAAGACATGAACAAAGCACATAGGCTATGACTCTTTCCACAAGACATGAACAAAGCATATACAAATTATGCTATGACCCTTTCCACAAGACATCATGAACAAAGCACACAGGCTATAGCTCTTTCCACAAGACATGAACAAAGACCACATGCTATAACTCTGTCCAGAAGACATGAACAAAGCATATACAAATTATGCTACAACTCTTTCCACAAGACACGAACAAAGCACATAGGCTATAACTCTTTCCACAAGACATGAACAAAGCACACAGGCTATAACTCTTTCCACAAGACACGAACAAAGCACATAGGCTATAACTCTTTCCACAAGACATGAACAAAGCACATAGGCTATAACTCTTTCCACAAGACACGAACAAAGCACACAGGCTATAACTCTTTCCACAAGACATGAACAAAGCACATAGGCTACAACTCTTTCCACAAGACATCATGAACAAAGCACATAGGCTATAACTCTTTCCACAAGACACGAACAAAGCACATAGGCTATAACTCTTTCCATAAGACACGAACAAAGCACATAGGCTATAACTCTTTCCACAAGACACGAACAAAGCACATAGGCTATAACTCTTTCCACAAGACATGAACAAAGCACACAGGCTATAACTCTTTCCACAAGACATGAACAAAGCACATAGGCTATAACTCTTTCCACAAGACATGAACAAAGCACATAGGCTATAACTCTTTCCACAAGACACGAACAAAGCACATAGGCTATAACTCTTTCCACAAGACACATGAACAAAGCACATAGGCTATAACTCTTTCCACAAGACATGAACAAAGCACATAGGCTATAACTCTTTCCACAAGACACATGAACAAAGCACATAGGCTATAACTCTTTCCACAAGACATCATGAACAAAGCACACAGGCTATAACTCTTTCCACAAGACACGAACAAAGCACATAGGCTATAACTCTTTCCACAAGACATGAACAAAGCACATAGGCTACAACTCTTTCCACAAGACATGAACAAAGCACATAGGCTATAACTCTTTCCACAAGACATCATGAACAAAGCACATAGGCTATGACTCTTTCCACAAGACATCATGAACAAAGCACATAGGCTATGACTCTTTCCACAAGACATCATGAACAAAGCACATAAGCTATGACTCTGTCCACAAGACATCATGAACAAAGCACATAGGCTATGACTCTTTCTACAAGACACATGAACAAAGCACACAGGCTATAACTCTTTCCACAAGACACCATGAACAAAGCACACAGGCTATAACTCTGTCCACAAGACATCATGAACAAAGCACACAGGCTATAACTCTGTCCACAAGACATCATGAACAAAGCACACAGGCTATACCTCTTTCCACAAGACATGAACAAAGCACACAGGCTATAACTCTGTCCACAAGACATCATGAACAAAGCACACAGGCTATAGCTCTTTCCACAAGACATGAACAAAGCACACAGGCTATAACTCTTTCCACAAGACATGAACAAAGCACATAGGCTATAACTCTTTCCACAAGACATGAACAAAGCACACAGGCTATACCTCTTTCCACAAGACATGAACAAAGCACACAGGCTATAACTCTTTCCACAAGACATGAACAAAGCACACAGGCTATAACTCTTTCCACAAGACATGAACAAAGCACACAGGCTATAACTCTTTCCACAAGACATGAACAAAGCACACAGGCTATGCCTCTTTCCACAAGACATGAACAAAGCACACAGGCTATAGCTCTTTCCACAAGACATGAACAAAGCACACAGGCTATAACTCTTTCCACAAGACATGAACAAAGCACACAGGCTATACCTCTTTCCACAAGACATGAACAAAGCACACAGGCTATAACTCTTTCCACAAGACATGAACAAAGCACACAGGCTATAACTCTTTCCACAAGACATGAACAAAGACAGGCTATAACTCTTTCCACAAGACATGAACAAAGCACACAGGCTATAACTCTTTCCACAAGACATGAACAAAGACGGGCTATACCTCTTTCCACAAGACATCATGAACAAAGCACACAGGCTATAACTCTTTCCACAAGACACGAACAAAGACAGGCTATAACTCTTTCCACAACACATGAACAAAGACAGGCTATAACTCTTTCCACAAGACATGAACAAAGCACATAGGCTATAACTCTTTCCACAAGACACGAACAAAGACAGGCTATAACTCTTTCCACAAGACATGAACAAAGACAGGCTATAACTCTTTCCACAAGACATGAACAAAGTAAGACAGGCTATAACTTTCAACAAGATATGAATAAAACATGGTAGTGCATTATTCTGTCCACCGAGCATGATTAAAACAAGACATGCTATGACTCTTTCCATGAGACATATATACAATAAGACACATTATAACTGTTTTCATATGACATGAATAAAAAATAGTTCGACTCCCTTTCCCAAAAATATAAATAAAACAAAATACAACTCTTTCCACAAGGTACCACGAATAAAACTTGACAGTCCTATAAACTCTTTCCCAAAAACACGAACGAAACAAGACTGGCCATATAACTCTAATCCACAAAACACGACCAAGACAGACCTTAACTCTAATCCACAAAACACGACCAAGACAGACCTTAACTCTAATCCACAAAACACGACCAAGACAGACCTTAACTCTAATCCACAAAACACGACCAAGACAGACCTTAACTCTAATCCACAAAACACGACCAAGACAGACCTTAACTCTAATCCACAAAAAACGACCAAGACAGACCTTAACTCTAATCCACAAAACACGACCAAGACAGACCTTAACTCTAATCCACAAAACACGACCAAGACAGACCTTAACTTTAATCCACAAAACACGACCAAGACAGACCTTAACTCTAATCCACAAAACACGACCAAGACAGACCTTAACTATAATCCACAAAACACGACCAAGACAGACCTTAACTCTAATCCACAAAACACGACCAAGACAGACCTTAACTCTAATCCACAAAACACGACCAAGACAGACCTTAACTCTAATCCACAAAACACGACCAAGACAGACCTTAACTCTAATCCACAAAAAACGACCAAGACAGACCTTAACTCTAATCCACAAAACACGACCAAGACAGACCTTAACTTTAATCCACAAAACACGACCAAGACAGACCTTAACTCTAATCCACAAAACACGACCAAGACAGACCTTAACTCTAATCCACAAAACACGACCAAGACAGACCTTAACTCTAATCCACAAAACACGACCAAGACAGACCTTAACTCTAATCCACA
>CM065701.1:34154243-34161743 GCA_017654935.2 Phymorhynchus buccinoides
CATAAACACATTTGTGATTTATTTGCAAACACAAACACATGCACAGAATCGCCTTGGCTTAAGGCTATGTCAGACCAATTGACATAAGCCAGAACACCAAGGCTGCATCAAAATGTTGTTATGCTATGCATAGTTATGCAGAGATTGTCTTTAGCCATGACAAGCTCCTAGCATAACATCATCAGTCTCCAGCACCCCTCGAAGACAGAGTGTGGCTGCTCACGTGGCGGGGTAGTAAAAAACGGTCACACACGTGATGTTCTCATCCCTAGTCGATGCATTTGTACCAGTGTTCAAATGCTTCGGCTGTTGGGATGATCCCTGGAGTCTATTAGCCAGGGTACGTCAACAACAACAGCATGTACAGAAGAGAGAGAGAGAGAGAGAGAGAGAGAGAGAGAGAGAGAGAGAGAGAGAGAGAGAGAGAGAGAGAGAGAGAGCACTGAACACTGAACACTGAAATGTTTTAATGTACATTGGCCATGGGCCACAATACATCATGAGGAAGGGGCAACTCAGTACTATCAAACATAAGAGTTAAAGCTAAGCGACATATCCAAATCTCATTCACCCTTCATTCGCAACAACATTAACAGATTAAATATCAAATTACTTGTGCTAACAAACATAATCAAAACTAGCCTAAGGATCCAAATCTCATTCATACATCGTTCACATTGACATTAATAGCTTAACGTTTAAGAAATAACCTGGAGAGAGAGAGAGAGAGAGAGAGAGAGAGAGAGAGAGAGAGAGAGAGAGAGAGAGAGAGAGAGAGAGAGAGAGAGAGAGAGAGAGAGAGAGAGAGAGAGAGAGAGAGAGAGAGAGAGAGAGAGAGAGAGAGAGAGAGAGAGAGAGAGAGAGAGAGGAGAGAGGAAGGGGAAGGAAGAAGAAGAAGGACAACTTATTCAAAGATGGAGGAGACAGGCAATATAACACGTTTAACTGAATGGAAAAAAATACGAGAATTCCCAGTTGCACAATTGGCATGAACTTTACGTTTTGCCCAAATAGATACAGATAGACAAAAAACAAAATAAAACCAGACAAACAAACAAACAACAACGAACAAACAAACAAACGAAAAAGAACTGTTAAAATGGGTGCTTAAAGGGGGTTTAGTATGTGGTGTCCAGAACGGGCTCCACTGAACTCCACTGAGGTGACTCGGCAGCAGTGCAGTGTCTCCTCTGGTAGTGGTTGCCTCCTGACGTCCTAATTAACCCACAACGATTCGCTTCCCCCGGACTGTTGATTTCGGATTCTGCGACCTCACAACTGAAACCAGGCTGTGACTGCGAGTTGGGACTCGGAATGAGCGTCGTGGGAGCAACGCCACAGAAGATGGGGCAGAAAAAAAAAAGAACAGGAAAGCGGAAAGTCAAGTCCTTCCTCTCTCGCATTCTTCAGCCTAGTATGAGGTCACCTAACTTACCTCATGGCACGGCTGAGCTTCTCGTACGTCATGTTCTCGTTGTTCTTGCGCGAGCCCCACAACTGGGCCACAGCCTCGCTCTGGACAAACCGGAAGACACCCTCCCTTTGGTTCTCCCAGCGAAGATACTGGGGGTTGTAGAGAGGATTCAGCAACGTTTCGTAGATAAACTCCCACAAGTGTTGGTTCTTGGCTAAGTGAAGGAAAACACACAACGGTCAAGCTACAAATTGGGCACACCCTTCCATTAAAGGGCCACCCTGACGGATGAGTTTTTGTAAGAAACACGTCCAGATAACCAGAAAAACACCCTTTACAGAGATTGCAACACTCACTTTGCTCTGGCTTCCTAGAAATCAAACCGTCAAATCGGCGATTCCTCCTTGGCGGAGGTGCTGGAAGTCAAATTATTTCACCCAAAGAGAAGGCGTGTGCTCTTTTCTAATGGCCGCCTGCGTTTAGACTAAATCGTTTGCACGAAATTTTCGCAATACAAGCCTTTTTTCTCTTTTTTATATATTTTGTATACAGACGATCTAAAGGAGTTTTGCTCATACAAAAGAAACAGCTCCAATGTGGTTATTTTTTACTGCACCACAAAAAAAGAAAACGCTTCAACCACAATAAGTGACCTTCACCCACCCCATCCAAAATGGCTACTCTCTCCGGCATCTCCGCCAAGGAGGAATCGCTGTTTTGACGGTTTAGTTTCTAGGAAACCAGAGCAAAGTGAGTGTTCCGATCCTTGAAAAGGCTGTCTTTCTGGTGACCTCGACGTGTTTCTTGCAAAAAAATCTCATCCGTCAGGGTCCACCTTTAACAAATTATCAAAATGATTGAAAGATATTACACACAAGCAAAAAACATTAATCATAATACAAGACTGAGGGGTGTAGATAGGATTCAACCATGTTTCGTAGATACATTCTTATACGTGCTGGTTCTTGGCTGAGTGAAAAAAGAAAATACAACGGTCAAGCTAGAAATTGGGCACACCCTTCCCGCAACAACTCATCAAATGATTGAAAGACACTACACCCAAGCATGTAAATCATAATAGGCCTACAAGACCGAGGGTGTAAATAGGATTCAGCAACGTTTCGTTGATAAACTCCCATAATTAAGTGTTGGTTCTTTGCTGAGTGAAATCACACAGTGGTCAAGCTACAAATTGGGCACATCCTTCCATTAACAAATCAACAAATGATTGAAATATGCTACACACAAGCAAAAATCATGTACAAGATTAAAAATCAATTCGATTCAGGATGCATACATTCGATAGATTACATGTACACATGTTAACATGAAAACCCTGCTAATTATTATTAGTAAGTAAAAAAAAAAGCTGTTACAATTTACAAACGGGGACTTTTCTGCATTAATATCAAGCATTAGTTTACTGCTTGTAACTCAAATTCTTCTACTTTTAAAAGACAAAGGGACATAATGAAACCAATTCAGAGAGAGAGAGAGAGAGAGAGAGAGAGAGAGAGAGAGAGAGAGAGAGAGAGAGAGAGAGAGAGAGAGAGAGAGAGAGAGAGAGAGAGAGAGAGAGAGAGAGAGAGAGAGAGAGAGAGAGAGATGCAGAGAAACAAACACAGAGACATGAAAACAGAAAACAAAGACAGACATACAGACAGACAGACAGACAGACAGACAGACAGACAGACACACACACACACACACACACACACACACACACACACACACACACACAAAACACACACACCATACCACCCTCTTCCCCAACACACACACACATACACACAGATACAGACACAGACACAGACACACACACACACACACACACAACGCACACACACCATACTACCCCCTAACACCCCACACACACGGACACGCACACATACGCATGCACACACACACACACACACAAACACACACACACACACACACACTTCCCAACACACACACACACACACACACACACACACACACACACACACACACACACACACACAGAAACACACACACACACACTCACACACACACACACAGACACACAGACACACACACACACACACACACACACACACACACACACACACACACACACACACACACACACACACACACAATTCCACCGACCTTTCTTGTCCTTTGACCTCTCGTCATCCTCCGGTAAACTTTTGACCCTAGGTCTCCCGGGTCGTCTCCTAGGCAACGCAGGGGGGTAAGGGTAAGGGGTGAAGTAGCAGGGGTTCCTCATGGGATTTGAACCCGGCAAGTAACTTGGGGAGAACAGATCATAGTCTGTAGGACCACACGGCTCTGTGGGCAAACACAACATTAAGAAAGTGAAAATAGACGAATGTTATGTATTGTCTAGAAATAATAAAAGACCAGGCATCAGAATTGTCCGAAGTCCAATCCTCTGAAAACCGCCGTTTAAAGGGTCATCAAGGCCACATACTATTGGCCACTGCAACGACCACCTTTTGCAAGAGTGAATGCCCGTGGTGGGTGGTGGGGGAAGATGCTTGAGTACTGACCAAACAAGGGTATAACTCTCGCCAATAACCACTTTTGAGGCCACTAAATGGCTGCCTTTTGCAAGAATGAATGCCCCCCTTTCCGATACTGACCAACAAGGGCTTAACTCTTCCCATCAAGGGCGTTAATAACCCTAGTAGCAATGGCCAATAGAGGGACAACACTGAAATCAGTTCCCAACAACATGACCAACAAGCCACAATGCTGTACGAGATCAATTAAAATTATTATTTGGCACTGGAGATTAGATATGCTCAGAAACTGAAGCCAAAACCTCTGGCACCAGAAACGAATCCCCTGCCAGCAGTGGTCAATCATCTGGAGTGTGCAAACCTGACAATGCTGATGCCTCCTCCTCCGATATCGGAATGTGTCAGCTGAATGCAACGAGGACACCAGTGAAAGCTGGAAAACGGACACATACGTACCCATTGTGGTCTTATGGCCCAGGAACGCAGAAGAAGAAGAAGAAGAAGAAGAAGAAGAAGAAGAAGAAGCTGATGCCTGAATGATTAATTTAAACCACAATAGACAAATCTAGATTACTCCCCATTAAAGGGATACAACTCCCCACCACCAAAACGCTGCCTATGACAACTCCCGCCACGCCCTGCTTGAATGAAGAGATAGAGGAACAAACCTAACTTCTGTTTAAATATTAAAAAAAGGAAGCAGGAGACCCGCCCCCAAACCCCTCAACCCTCATCCAAACAGAACACGGCAAACTGTGGTAGAGAGAATTGTGTACAACCAAATCAAGGTTAATTCACTCCATAGCATCATCATCATCATAGTGATCCGCCTCATTCTCATATCAATCATCAAAAAGAAAAAACAAGTCTCTAATTCTGTGGCCTTGCATGCCCTGCTCTCATGGTGACCCAAGTTTCGATTTCCAATCCAGTCTATATCCTTGGTGCGTTTGGGTCAAATTTATGGGGATCAGTATGTTTCGGGGAGCTGTCGGTGTACGGTCGTGGTGGCGCCCTTGGAGAAGGACATCACTCACGTCAGTAGGTGGGGGCTTAGTAGGTGGTGTCCTGTGTATGTTAGCTCAGAACAGGCTCCACTGAATTCCACCGAAGTGACTCAGCAGCAGTGCAGTGTCTCCTCGGCTGGTTGCCTCCTGACGGTCTAACATAGATTCGCTCCCCTTGGACTGCTGGCTTTGGATATTGCGACCTGACAAACCAGGGTGTGGCTGCGAGTTGGAGTTCCGAATGAGCGGCATGGGAGCAACGCCGCTGTACGGGCCGCTGTACGGCCCAGAAGATGGGACAGCCAAACAAATAATCAAAGATAATTCAAGACTGGCATCAACAAACAAAACACAACATACGGAACAAACCGGTATGCCTCGAACATTAAGAAAGCAATTGTAGTAGGCTACGTGATGAGTGACCGAGGGATAGGTGGAAAGAGAAAAGTGAAAGAGAAATGGAGGAAGACAGAGACACTGAGAGACAGAGAGATAGAGATCAACAGAGATAAAGAGAGAGAGAGAGAGAGAGAGAGAGAGAGAGAGAGAGAGGGAGGGAGAGAGAGAGAGAGAGAGAGAGAGAGAGAGAGAGAGACAAAGAGACAGATAGAGAGAGCTACAGTGACAGAGACAGAAATATAGCAACAGAGACAGAGAGAGAGAGAGAGAGAGAGAGAGAGAGAGAGAGAGAGAGAGAGAGAGAGAGAGAGAGAGAGAGAGAGAGCAACAGAGAGACAGAGACAGAGACAGAGACAGACAGCGAAACAGTGAGAGAGAGAGAGAGAGAGAGAGAGACAGAGACAGAGACAGAGACAGAGACAGACAGACAAACAGAGAAAGAAAGACAGAGGCAATTCATGAAGACCAATTGCATGTAAGGTGACATTAAAAGTCGTGGATATTAAAAGAACTAAAAGAACGATACGTGCGATACTGTTAATAAGGCATTTGCCACGAGCGTTCGTTCTCTATACTAGACTACTAATTTGCCCGCACTCGTTCTGCCCGAGCTACGCTGACCTTTCTAATTCAATTATCTAAATTCAACTCAGTGAATTTCAAGGTCGTCCTCACTTGGCGAATGCCCTATTGGGTACGTATTTCACGGCACTGACCATAAAGAAGACACTACAAAGACACCACAAACAGCAGCAAAACACACACACGCATGTATCTGATGCAAAAGCATGTTGCATGCCTCAATTAGCTCCTGACCTGGTTGCGGTGGGAGACGAGAGGGGTCAGGGAGGTCAAAGTGGTAGGGTTCAATGTCAAGGACTGACGAAGGTTGCTGGGGTTCGCAAGGCTCCGTTTTCCATTCCCTCCTTTCCTGTTTCCAGTACATGTCGGCCGGAGGCACAATTTCTGAAAAAAACACCCAAAAACGTACACGGATGAAAAGTTAAGAACATGCCGAAAGCAACATATATAATGAAACCTTCAAAGATTCTAAAAGGGTATACAGTCTTTGAAACCTTTCTACTTTTTGCAATAACATAATGAAAATGTTACATTCTCTGGGACAAACAAAACGGCATCTTTCTGCTTTCTGTAATAACAGGTGTAAAGTATTTGGTATTTGGTATATAATATTCTAGTCACAGAGACTGATCTCTGTGAAATTCGGGCTGCTCTCTCCTGAAGAGCGCGTCGCCGCAAGTGCAGCGCCTACCCAATTGTTTTTCATTCCTGCATTCCTGGGAGAAACATAACGTCAATTTTCTGCTTTCTGAAAGTTGCATTTCTGGGAGATAAAAAACATAGCGTAAATGTTCTGCTTTCTGTAATAACAGGTGTAAAGTTGCATTCCTGGGAGAAACAAAGCGTCAATTTTATGCTTTCTGTAGGATGCATTCCTGAGAGAAACAACATAACGTCGATTTTCTGCTTTCTGTAATAGCAGGTGTAAAGTTGCATTCCTGGGTGTAAAGTTGCATTCCTGGGTGTAAAGTTACATTCCTGGGTGTAAAGTTGCATTCCTGGGTGTAAAGTTGCATTCCTGGGTGTAAAGTTACATTCCTGGGTGTAAAGTTGCATTCCTGGGTGTAAAGTTGCATTCCTGGGTGCAAAGTTGCATTCCTGGGTGTAAGGTTACATTCCTGGGAGAAACATAACGTCAATTTTCTGCTTTCTGTAATAGCAGGTGTAAAGTTGCATTCCTGGGTGTAAAGTTACATTCCTGGGTGTAAAGTTGCATTCCTGGGTGTAAAGTTGCATTCCAAAGTTGCATTCCTGGGTGGTTACATTCCTGGGTGTAAAGTTGCATTCCTGGGTGTAAAGTTACATTCCTGGGAGAAACATAACGTCAATTTTCTGCTTTCTGTAATAGCAGGTGTAAAGTTGCATTCCTGGGTGTAAAGTTGCATTCCTGGGTGTAAAGTTACATTCCTGGGAGAAACATAACGTCAATTTTCTGCTTTCTGTAATAGCAGGTGTAAAGTTGCATTCCTGGGTGTAAAGTTGCATTCCTGGGTGTAAAGTTGCATTCCTGGGTGTAAAGTTACATTCCTGGGTGTAAAGTTACATTCCTGGGTGTAAAGTTGCATTCCTGGGTGTAAAGTTGCATTCCTGG
>CM065701.1:34166743-34174243 GCA_017654935.2 Phymorhynchus buccinoides
CCTGATGACGTTTCATGTGACGTCACTCGATGTGTCGACGATGACGTCATATGCGGCGATGACGTCAGACGGGCGTGGGGGTGGGGAGCGGAGGAGGAGTAGTACAGCTGCTGGTGGGGGGACATGGCGGAGTGGGGAGGAGGAGGAGGAGGACCGAGCAGGAAGTGGGGGTGTGACACGCTCGTGCTGACCCCGGAAACGGATGTACAGGAGAGTGGTGGTGCCTGTTGCGCATGCTCGTGGGACAGGAAGTTCCCCGTCAGGCACTGCTCTGTCATGGCGGACAGGAACTTGAACGGGTCGTAGTCGGTGGGGAATTTGAACTCGGAGGAAGAGGAGGAGGCGGAGGAGGAGGAATAAGAGGAAGAAGAGGAAGAGGAGGATGGGAGAGTGTGGGCGGGGACGTCAGGTTGGGAGGTGGAGCAGGGAGGGGGGTAACGATAGGGGTACTCAGAGTCAGATACAGTGTTGGGAAACTGCTGCAACAGAAACGTTTGAAAAAACCCCGCAATTTATATATATATGTTTATACAGACTCACACTTAGATATGCAGTCAGGCAGACAAACAGACGAACAGACAGACACACACGCTCGTGCATATACACATACTCGCACATAATACTGATAAGCTTACTCCGTGTGTGCGTGCACGCGTGCGTACAAAAGCTTGCACGAGCGTGCGCATGCATAAGTGTGAGTTGTGATCGTATGAAGGCCTACATGACTATTGCAGACACGTAACTGCACACGCTATGCGAAGGTAGCTGTAGTATGTATGGGCCATGGGGGAAAAATGAGATTAATTCTAACATTTAACCCTTTCACCGCCAATGTCGCATTTATGCACCACAATGGTTTAACACCCATGTTACTAAAAGGCGTCAAGTCAGGGCCTGTTATCTGAAGACCCTATTTTCTTAATTTTGGGAGGCAAGGATAGGTCTAATGTTACGCATGTCACAAAGGAATTCCCAATATTGCAGATAATGTTTTGTCTCTACCCAGTTACGTTTAATGGTATTTTTTGGCTGAAAAATGGCTGGCGGCGAAAGGGTTAAATAGAATATTGATACGATGATTACCCGAATTTTGGAACATGTTAAAATTTTAGTAAAGTTAAAAACGTTAGAATGACATGAAAAGTTAACCGAGTGTGCCTAGGAAGATACAAAAATATGACAACAAAGAAAGAAAGAAACAAAGCAACAACAACAACAACAACAACAACAACAACAACAACAACAACAACAACAACAACAACAACAACAACCAAACAAATAAACCAAACAAAACCCCCCACTGTTTTTGACTTTTAAATAAAGTTGCCCACCCACAAGACAGACAAGCAGCCAACAAAAAAAGGACTGACAAACTACAAACTAAAACTAAGGCGCCCCCTCCTTAAAGGGACACCCTGACGGATGAGGTTTTGCAAGAAACACGTCGAGATCACCAGAGAGACATCCTTTTCAAGGATCACTCACTTTGCTCTGGTTTCCTAAAAATCAAACCGTCAAAACGGCGATTCCTCCATGGCGGAGCTGCCGGAGAGAGAAGCCATTTTGGACAGGGTGGGTGGAGGACACTCAGAGTGGTTGAAGCTTTTTCTTCTTTGTAGTGCAGTAAAACAAAACACAACCTGGAGCTATTTCCTTTGTTACGAGCGAAACCCCTTTTGGTAAACTGTAACTAAAAGCTTGTATTGTGGACATTTCGTGATTTGGCCTAAGCGACTCAGGCGGCCATTAGAAAAGAGAAGGCTTCTCTTTCACTGAAATAATCTGACTACCAGCACCTCCACCAAGGAGGAATCGCCGATTTGACGGTTTGATTTCTAGGAAACCAGAGCAAAGTGAGTGTT
The DNA here is from genome assembly GCA_017654935.2 of Phymorhynchus buccinoides. Classification (NCBI taxonomy): domain Eukaryota; kingdom Metazoa; phylum Mollusca; class Gastropoda; order Neogastropoda; family Raphitomidae; genus Phymorhynchus; species Phymorhynchus buccinoides. Next base: position 34,168,606 of record CM065701.1, read on the forward strand.
GCGATCTCTGTAAAGAGTATTTTCCTGGTGATCTCCTCGACGTGTTTCTTGCAAAACTTATCCGTCAGGGTGCCTCTTTAACGGAGGTTGGTTCAGTTTCTGAGTCTATCTACTTCTTCTTCTTCGTTTCCAAACCATATATATATAAACTGAAAAGCGAGACACATACGTATTTCACCCATTATGGCAAAAGGCCGAGAAGCGATCAGTTACTAAGTTGTGTCGGTTCGAATTTGGGGCCATTTATATTGGAGTCAAACAGGATTTCTTTCCAGTTATAAGAGGGAAAACACGTGAAACCCGTGATTTTGACACGTGATCTGGTGGATCTTTAAGGAGAACATTATCTGGAAGATTTCCCCTCGTGGGGATCCCGGGGTGTGTGGGTGTGGATGTTGTCTTTTGTAAAATAGTTCCCGCACCTTCTGGAAGTTCTGTGTCAAAATGGGCCAATGAGGCGGGAGAATGAGCCAATGAGGCAGGAAAATGGGCCCATGAGGCAGGAAAATGGGCCAATGATGCAGGAAAATGGGCCAACGAGGCAGGAAAATGGGCTAATGAGGCAGGAAAATGGTCCAATGAGTCAGGAGAATGGGCCAAAGAGGCCGGAAAATGGGCCAATGAGGCAGGAGAATGGGCCAATGAGGCCGGAAAATGGGCCAACGAGACAGGAAAATGGGCCAACGAGGCAGGAAAATTGGCCATCGAGGCAGGAGAATGGGCCACATGAGGTAGAAAAATGGGCCAATGAGGCATGAAAATAGGCCCAAAAGGCAGAGATAAGTATATGTGACTAGAATATACGAAATACCAAAATACCAACAACAACAACAAAACAATCTCTGTACTAACGTTCAGGAGGGGACTGGCAGCCGGCATGGTGCGACCCTGGGGGTGGGGGTGGAGGTCTGGTGCACTGAGGGGCTGGTGGTGGTAGTAGTAGTAGTCGCTGTAGTTGTTGTAGTAGCAGTTGGTGTCCCCTTCCGGAGACGAGGATAACGTGCAATGGTATTGGTCCTCTGCAAAAAACCCGCCAAAGAACGGTTAGGTCTATTTCTTCCTTTCTTCCATCCTTCCTTCCTTTCTTTCTTTCTTTCTTTCTTTCTTTCTTTCTTTCTTTCTTTCTTTCTTTCTTCCTTCCTTTCTTTCTTTCTTTCTTTCCTTCTTTCTTTCTTTATCTGTTCAAGAGTTTTGTAACAGCGCGTAATCCTAAAGCTGCACGCGCCTGTACAACACCACAGTCAGCAGACATCATCCCTGATAATCTATGGATAGTTGGTCGCGATATTTTGTTGACTTATGATTCATGCACATGTTTGAATGACTTCTGAAAAACCCGCTTAAGAAAAACAGTTCTGATTAATGAGAAAAAAGTACTGTTGGTTGCTTGAATTTTGAAAGAAAGGGTATGGCCTAAAATAAGTGAGATCTGGGAGAAACCTGGTCTAGTTAAGACCTACATCGATAAACCAAAAGATTGAAAAAGTTAAGATGAGCTTTACAGCGAGGGCTTAGGATATATATATATATATATATATATATATATATATATATATATATATATATATATATATATATATATATATATATATATATATATATATATATATATATATATATTGATGCTTTATTGATATATATTGATGCTTTATATATATATATATATATATATATATATATATATATATATATATATATATATATATATATATATATATATATATATATATATATATATATATATATTGATGCTTTATTGATATATATTGATGCTTTATATATATATATATATATATATATATAAAGCATCAATGTTCATAGATTAACATGTCATTGGAAGCAGTGTTTGATTCTGCGGCCCTAATATGGTCAACTCGAGATTTTGAGGATGAATTCCCTTTCACTAATTTGTTTTTTAATGTCTTAGCATATGATTATCCCCTGACTTGATCCATTCATCAAATCACATTATTTTTATTCATTTATTTTGTTGTTGTTGGTATGAACAGCGACAGGTTTTTGATTCAGAAACAAGGACTTAGATCCACCGGTTTAATTGACTGATTATCTCTGCAGACGACACCATAATTCTTTCAATTATGGCAGCCACAGCTTCCACTGTCTCTTCCTTTTCCTGCTCACGTTTACATCCCGTCTAACGAGATCTTTAACGAGACTAGCTAAAGCTTCGTATTCATCCAACTGGGATGAGGCTTGCTGTTAACTAACTAACTAAGGCGATTAATTTGTTTTTATCAGTACTGAATACGGATAATTCAAACCTAAGCGGGCAAATTACTGGACTAACTTTCTATTTTGGTGACATCAGCTTCTGTCTACCTGCACTGATTAAACGGTTCAAACGCCGATTACGCCCATCAGATTTTGATGACTAATGGTAGTTTCCATATTCCATCGTTTCAGCGGCATGTCTTTTACTACCGCCACCATTTTGGACGGGGAATGTTCCAGTCAGTACTTCAAAACAACTGCGCCCATAAGGAAACACCCCCCCCCCCCTCTTGCATTGACACGAGAAAGGAGGAAGGGAAAGGGAAGGGGAAGAAAAGAGGAGGTATCGCTGCAGTCACTAAAAACGAGCTGCTTGAAAGAGCCATTGGTGTGAATCTCTCCAGATTCTTTTACAGCCTACAACGTTCTTTGAAACATTGCAACACGCAAACGTGTTGGGAAATAATGAGCAGTCGTCATTATAGCTACTGTACTTTATGACAGAGTGCAATGACTACCCCCCTCCCCCCCTCCCAGGTCTTCTTTGTTTCCTTGTACGGTAGTCACTGTAACGCAACATTCCCTTGTTAATTATGTGTAACTTAATACCCACCCGATCCCCCTTCTTCATTCTGTCCAATTTTGACGAGAAAAACAGGTCGAAAGTGTCCCACCACTTACGTAAAAAATTAAAATGTTCAGCAGAAGTTTACATTAACGAGGCTTACAACCCATTTCTGTCCACTTCATTGGCCCGTCTGGAATTGTCGTAAGCGTTCACATGAAACATTTTAAATGTTATATTTGCAAGATTTGCAGGAAAAGAAAGTTTATCAAGAGTCAGGGGGTGTAGCTGCGAATTGGGATTCGGAACGAGCGGCGTGGGAGCAACGCCACTGTACGGCCCAGAAGATGGGACAGCAAAAAAAAAAAAAAAAAAAAAAAAAAAAGAGTCAGGGGGTGGTGGCTTCGGTGGCTTTGATTTGCTGAAACTATGATATTTAACATCATTAGCAAACTAAAAAAACCAATATGATGTACACTGGATATTATTGAAACCATGCACCTAAATATATATTCAAGGAACTAGACTCAAACACCTGATCTCTTTAATGTAAGAAAAGAGTATAGTTTACATTTGATTTACCATATTAGCCTATTCATACTCATGAAAAATGAGGCATACAACCACAAGTCCAACCTTTTGTGTTTGAATAACATTCAGGTCTGTGTACACGTTAACATTATTCACGAGATATTTCTATTCCCCCATGGCAACACAGTGATAGCCCACTCTTAATATGACTTGCAGCTCACTGTGTTGCCATGGGGAAATAAAAGTATCTTGTGAATGGTGTTAACGTGTACAGAGACCTTTAGTAAGGGCAATTTTTGTGACCTTTTATTAAAAATGTTTTTGACAGTTTATGATGAAGACTGTTTGCATCGTTTCCTTGCAGTAAATGCTGAAGACTGTTTGCATTGCTTCCATGTTTTCTTGCAGTAAATACTGACGACTGTATGCTTCCATGTTTCCTTGCAGTAAATGCTGAAGACCGTTTCCATGTTTTCTTGCAGTAAATGCTGAAGACTGTATGCATTGCTTCCATGATTTTGTTTGCAGTAAATGCTGAAGACTGTATGCATTGTTTCCATTTTTTGCAGTAAATGCTGAAGACTGTATGCATTGTTTCCATTTTTTCTTGCAGTAAATGCTGAAGACTGTTTGCATTGTTTCCATGTTTCCTTGCAGTAAATACTGACAACTGTATGCATTGCTTCCATGTTTTTCTTGCAGTAAACACTGAAGACTGTATGCATGGCTTCCATGTTTCCTTGCAGTAAATACTGACTACTGTAGGCATTGCTTCCATGTTTCCTTGCAGTAAATACTGACTACTGTAGGCATTGCTTCCATGTTTCCTTGCAGTAAATGCCGAAGACTGTTTGCATTATTTCTATGTTTGTTTTGCAGTAAGTGCTGAAGACCGTTTGCATTGTTTCTATGTTTTTTTGCAGTAAATGCTGAAGACCGTTTGCATTGTAAATGCTGAAGACCGTTTCCATGTTTTCTTGCAGTAAATGTTGAAGACCGTGTGTAGTGTTTTCATGTTTCTTTGCAGTAAATGCTGAAAACTGTGTGCATTGTTTCTATGTTTTTTGTGTGCAGTTAACACTGAAGACTGTTCGCATTGTTTCCATGTGGTTTTGTTGCAGTAAATGCTGAAGACTGTGTGCATTGTTTCCATGTTTCCTTGAAGTAAAAGAGTAGTCTTTGCTCTTAAGGTTCATTGACCTTTTGCTTCGTGTTCAGGACAAAAACGGTATAATATATAACAGATTGCTGCATCAGGGCAAAACAGGGGGATGAAGAGAGAGAGAGAGAGAGAGAGAGAGAGAGAGAGAGAGAGAGAGAGAGAGAGAGAGAGAGAGAGAGAGAGAGAGAGAGAGAGAGAGAGAGAGAGAGAGAGAGAGAGAGAGAGAGAGAGGTGGGGGGAAGGGGGGTGGGGTGGAGAAAGATGCAGTCAGATTGAGTCGCCAACGCATTAACTTGACTTATAATTGTAACTCCAACTGATAGTCCAAATAAAATGACAAATCATAAAACCAGGATAACTAACCGCGTCAGTACAAAACGCGCATCATTAGCAAACTGTGTTAGATACGAATAGCAACGAAATCCGTGTTTTGAATGAATTCAAATCCATTCAAAATAGCTAGTCACTGAAAAATGTAAAGAAGGATGACCTACCATATATGGTAAATGCTTCCCCCGTCTTCTCCCTCCCCCTTTCCCTTCTCGCCCCTAGACCCGCCCTTGTTGCCTGTCTGGCTAGGGTTCTAAAGATGCAATATTAATTTATACTAACAAACCCGCTCGCTATGCACGCACGCACGCACGCATGCACGCACGCACACGCACGCACACGCACGCACACACACACACACACACACACACACACACACACACACACACACACACACACACACACACACACACACACACACACACACGCGCGCGCGCGCGCGCGCGCGCGCGCGCGCGCATGCACACGCACGCACACGCGCACGCACACTCTCTCTCTCTCTCTCTCTCTCTCTCTCTCTCTCTCTCTCTCTCTCTCTCTCTCTCTCTCTCTCTCTCTCTCTCTCTCTCCATCAGTCAGGTTTATAGTACAAGAGAAGTAAGCGCTGCCAACCATTCCAGCCCGTGAATTAATTCCCAGTCCATGAGTTACTACCTTTTACTGCTGCTACTACTACTACTACAGCATATACGATATGACAGAAAAGTAAGTCTTCCTCGGCGGAGATTTGTACTAGATGTTCAAACTTTATACGGGACCATCTGTGTACCACGATACACCGCAATGCAGCATTTGAAGCGACTCTGTCCACCAGTTCA
>CM065701.1:34224243-34226743 GCA_017654935.2 Phymorhynchus buccinoides
CTGCTACTACTACTACTACTACTACTACTACTACTACTACTACCTTATGATAAGTGCGTTGTTTTGTTGTTGTTTTTGCTCAGATTTTTAACTTCTTTGTGAAGCGCTTAGAGCCTCGTAAGGAGAATAAGCGCGAATGCTAAATTGTAACGCTCGTCTCATGGGCAAAATACTATTTGCTTCATTTCACTACTACTACTATTGGGGTGGGCTACTTCTTACCCGCCTGCTGCTGCTTTTTACCTACTACCCCTACTGCTGCTGCTGCTATATTGCTGCTGCTGCTCCTCCTCCTTCTACTGCTGCTACCGATGTGTTGATGCTGTAGCATTAGTAGCTACTGCTCAGATCATCATGATCATCATCATGATCATCATGATCATCATCATCATCATCATCATCATCATCATCATCATCATCACCACCATCATCATAATCCCAACCCCCACCACCACCATCATAATCGTCATCAACATAATTATCATCATCATCCTCATCATAACCACCACCACCACCATCCTCCTCCTCCTCCTCCTCCTCCTCCTCGAAACACAAAGCTTAAAAACCTAGCTAAACCTCACCTGCTCAGTGTTTTAAAAGAGACACGGGGAATATTCCTCGTCAAGTCACACGCGACGTTCATCCATGCCGTTGTAGCCTCTATTACTGATGTTCATTAATGTTCAGTGGGCGGAAAAACAACAAGAACAAGTAGGAACAACTAGAAGCTTGAACCCAAACCAGAGATGGTGGGGGGAAACAGCAACCCCGTCTGAAAGGCTTTCCAAATCTAAAGGCAGCTACATGGTTCTCTGAACATTACACCAACGTGCGTTACTTTTCGAAACAAATGTATCTTTATCCATGAGCTGATACATTCCTGGACTAAGGTCCGTCCATTCACACAAATCTTCACTGTCTCTTCAGACTTTTCGCGTCCATCCGTCAGTCAATCATACTGTCTTATAGTATGGGACCATGACCTCACATTTGGAGAAAAAGAACGTTACACTAGACAAATCTTTCCGGCTTTCGCAAGAAAACATAAAGATAGGAAGACACCCAAACTAAAAGAATACAATACAAACACTATGGGTTAAAAAAACAAATTCGAAAAAATAAAATGGTCACAGTACCATGTCTTTTACATGCAGAATCAGATGTTGCGAACTTATTATCCCTGAAAACTCTGTTAGCAAAAACAAAAAACTCTTCAAAAAGTTACACACTGTGGTATTTTGCAACAGCTCCTAGAAAATGACAAGGGGTGTAGTTGGAACGCCGGTGAAGCTTAAGGCAGGACATTAGAAGAGGAAAACGTGAGGTAGATCAAGGAGAAAGTGAAAGCTGGTAAAATACACGTGGAAAAGTAGGGGAGACGGAGAGGAGCAAAACGGAGGGAAGGGAAGGAGAGTGAAGCTTGAAGACTGAAGGGCCGACAAGGGCAAAGGGCGTAGATGTAGAAGGGGGTGGGGGTGGGGGAGGAAATGACGATGGGTCGCCGAACTGTGTCAGCGTCAGTGACTGTCACCCCCTTGACATGCTTTATCCAGTCGGACCCAGCTCGGCACACCATTGGCTGAAAAGAGAGGAAAAAGAGTCCTGGGACTAAGATAAATCTCCACGGTAGCCTGGCGCGAACAACTGGTACATTAACTTCATAGACCATATTATATTCGTCATCCGTTAAAGAGTTATCGTCTACTGGTGCCCCGCTCGTTTCAGGGCTTCAGATTTTTTGGTGTATTTTTTTAACCCCATATACAGAATTCTACAAAAATTAAAGACCCAGCACGTCACATGTCAAAATCCCGGTTTTCATGTGTTTTCCCTCTTATAGCTGGTAGGAAATCTTAAGAAATCTTCCTAGCATAAGAGGGAATGTGACACGTGACGTGGGGGGTCTTTAAGGACCACTGGTCGAACAGCTTGCTAATTTTCAAGAGCCGGGCATGTTAAAATGGTGATAATTTAGGTGGCAACACCGGTAACACGCGTTACATAAACATCTTCCACTCACCTTCTACAGTACTCAAGTGATTTGGGGTGTAACACCGGTAACACGCGTTACATACGTTACATAAACATCTTCCACTCACCTTCTACAGTACTCAAGTGATTTGGGGTGTAACACCGGTAACACGCGTTACATACGTTGCATAAACATCTTCCACTCACCTTCTACAGTACTCAAGTGATTTGGGGTGTAACGCCGGTAACACGTGTTACATACGTTACATAAACATCTTCCACTCACCTTCTGCAGTACTCAAGTGATTTGGGGTGTAACACCGGTAACACGTGTTACATACGTTACATAAACATCTTCCACTCACCTTCTAGAGTACTCAGGTGATTTGGTGGTAACACCGGTAACACGTGTTACATACGTTACATAAACATCTTCAACTCACCTTCTACAGTACTCAGGTGATTTGGAGGTAACACCGGTAACACGTGTTACATACGTTACATAAACATCTTCCACTCACCTTCTGCA
>CM065701.1:34236743-34241743 GCA_017654935.2 Phymorhynchus buccinoides
AATCCATCAAGTAGTTATTTTTTAATATTTTTTTAAACAAAGTACCCCATTTCAGGCCTAGTTTACCAACATTAATTTGGTGGTTACAGGGACTCGAGGGAGTAGAGTCGTCATTTTAATCGGGATTACAAGTGTTAATTTTTTTTAATTTTTTTTTTTTATTGTGGATGGTTTTCTGTACAGAAGTTTGAGTAAATGTGCACTTGGCCTTAGGCACCAAGAAAAACAACATAGATGAAAGGCACCCCTTGAAGTTCAATTTCAATGCGACTATTTTGATGGACTTTAACCCTTTCAGTTTCACCGCCAATGTCGCGTTTATGCACCACAATGGTTAACGTAACACCCATGTTACTAAAAGGCATCAGATCAGGAGCTGTTATCCAAAGACCCTATTTTCTTAATTGTGGGAGGTAAGGATATGTCTAATGTTATGCATGTCACAGAGGAATTCTCAATATTGCAGATAATTTGTTTCTCCACCCAGTTAACTATAATGGTATTTTTTTGGCTGAAAAATGGCTGGCAGCAAAAGGGTTAATGTTCTTTTCCTGAACCTAGTTTAGCCTGGATTTTAATGTTAGATTGTTAAAAATTGTAGCATGTTTCAGTGAACCAGGTTTTGTGCATATAATGTTGCTTTGTTCGCGTATATATATTTCATTGTATTTTGTATGTGTAAGGCGCATTGAGCTGATTTCAGGATATTGCGCCATGGATATAGGTGTCCCATAGCCTATCGGCCGTAGGGGCAGTGAACTGTCAGAGGTTCACCATGTCTAGGGCACGGCATCATGGAAGGCGGAGCCCATCCCTCTCCTTCCGCTGCCTTTAGCCTTCCCTGAACGAATCAGGTACTCATTCCCTGCTGGGAGGACAGAGAGGGTTTTCAGGCCAGAAAAATCCGACTCGAACCCGCGACCATTCGCACCGTAGCCGAGCGCTCTAACCACTCGACCACGGGCCCCTCAGCGTCATATACACTGTACATATTATTAATTATTATTATTATTATTAATATTTGTATCATGATTTCTTATAATAAAGCCTTTAAATTGCTTTTCCGCAGGGAACACAACAACACACCAGCTCTCGCCAAACAAACCGAGCGTGTTCTCCCTCACGCGGCAAAGCTCCGTTACCTTGACCTTGACCAACGTGTCTCCATCTTCGCGCTTCGTCGTCCTTCAAGTACACACCCAGCATGCTGCGCTCCTTTTGACCCAGAACTCTGTGCCGCCAGGTGGTAGAGTGAGCGGCAACAGTCTGGGCATGGTTTACGTGCTGAACGGGAGTTCTGGTGCCGGTGAGGTTAGCTGGACGGTGGGTTTAAAAACTGCAGAAGGAATAGGAGGAAGCATCGGTGGTGGTGGTGGTGATGACGGTAATTCGTCGGTGCCTGTGTTGGCTTCGGTGCAAGAATATGGAGAGAATGGTGAGACTTTTTTCGTGTTGTGATGGATTAGTTGGGGAGAGAGAGAGAGAGAGAGAGAGAGAGAGAGAGAGAGAGAGAGAGAGAGAGAGAGAAAACAAACAAACGAATGAACGAACGAACAAACCTGAGAGAGAGTGTGTGTATGTGTGTGTGAAGTCAAGTCAAATCAAGTCAAGTCAGAATGATCTTTATTGATGTGTGTGTGTCACTGTGTGTGTGTCACTGTGTGTGTGTGTTGTTGTGTCGTATTCAAGCGTTACACTTACAGTGCAGCACAATGCAGCACTGTAGTCTTATCAGTATCGCATCACGCCTTTAATATTACTCTTTTGTTCAGTACCGGTGCCGGGCGCCTGCAACCAGGTGTTTTCCTTGGAGACGGACCCCAACCTTCGACTGACCGCCGGCCAATACTACAGCCAGGTGTGGTTCCAGTGGGCCAACGTGGCCACGCCCGCGGGCCTCAGACCCCCGGACTGCGAGGCCAAGGGAGACAAGAAGCGGTTCAAGTACGAGGTCTACGTGGCCTACACGGGTCGAGCGGACCACAGCGCGAACGGTCTGTTTGAGACGGTGCGATCCGTGCTGACTGTGCGCGGGATGCAGTCCAACGCCATTAAGGTGTGTTGATTCTTTTTTTGTTTTAGTTTTTTGCTGTCCATCTTCCAGTTGCTCCCACGCCGCTCATCTCGAATCCCAATTCGCAGCCACACCCCGGCTTGTTCAGGTCGCAGAATCCGAGACCAGCAGTTTAAGGGGAGCGAATCTATGTTAGGCCGTCAGGAGGCAACCAACCGAGTAGACACACTGCACTGCTGCTTCAGTCACTTCGGTGGAGTTCAGTGGAGCCTGTTCAGGACACCACCTATTAAGCCCCCTACTGACAACACTATTCTCTTAGTCGCGGAGCCAGCATGAGTGAGGTCCTCCTCCGAGGGCGCCACCACGACCGTCCACCGACAGCTCCCCAGAACACACTGATCCCCATGACTTTGACCCGAACGCACCAAGGCATAGGCTGGATTGGAAACCGTAACTGAGGTCACCATGAGAGCAGGGCATGCAAAGCCACAGAATTTGAGACAGTTTTCTTTTTAATGCTTGATGGAAATGAGGCGGATGACTATGATGATGATGATGATGCTATGGAGTTCTCTATCGGTCTGAGACTACATGACAGGGTTGTATTCTACGCTTCCTTTCATAATGATATCCCGGCGTTAACCAGGTCCGAGAACTACAGACACCTGCAGTGTTGGTCTTGAAATTAGAGCAACACTCTCAGAATCGCATACGCTAAGCGGATGAAGCTCGACTGTGTGGTTTCAGTCTTCCCATTGAGCCCATAGCCACTCACTCTTGGTAGGAGTTGGTCCAGGACCGAAAAAACCCTCGCCTCTGATGGGATTCGAACCCGTGACCTCCCAGCCAGTAGTCCACGACAGTAACCACTACGCCTCGGCAGCTGGTAGGTGTGTTGATTCTTGAATGAACGGTTTAGGTGGAGTTATGGTCCTTAGTCCTTGATGCCAGGTGTTCCATTTGCGGCCTGTTTCTTAGCGACGACAACCTCAATCTCTCATTCTCTCTGTTTCAATCTTTCTCTCTCTCTCTCTCTCTCTCTCTCTCTCTCTCTCTCTCTCTCTCTCTCTCTCTCTCTCTCTCTCTCTCTCTCTCTCTCTCTCTCTCTCTCTCTCTCTCTCGTGCGTGCGCACGGCAAAAACAGATTATGTCTTCTAGTTGACCAAGGGAAATAGAATAAGCTATGAGAGTGATCTCCCTTCAGCCTGCCAGAAGAGCTCATATGTGGAGACTTTTTCAAGTTTTTGTGGTAAAATCATTGCGTAAATTATTAATCAGCTCAAATAAGAATTATTATTCGGTTAGTGACATGCAAAGTGCCAGTGACATGAGTTTGAGTTTGAGTGTCTTGTGTGGAAGCAAATTCCCGCTCAGTTTGTGTGAAGGATCGTTTGATTATTATTATGATATGTTTTGATTATGGAGCTTTTTGGTGGTGAAATCATTGCGTAAATAAAAATCAGCTATCCTAAGAATCACTGCACTTGTAATTTCTAAGACTAAAAAGTCTGCTGTGTAATTTCTGGAGCTTTTAAACTTTAGGTCCATTTTTCTGCAAAATGTTTGATCAGAGGTCAGGCGTAGAAACTAGAATGGAAAGGGTTAGTCATGTAACAGTCAATTTGAATATAGAATTAATTAACTCATTCAATATATATGGCCGGAATTAATATAAACCCGTCAATTTGATGAATTTGTTTCAAGGGAAGTAAATTTGTGTGCACACCACACTTTGGTCACTTCTAAACTCGCTTCGCTCCCTTAGACCACACTTTTGCCTCTTACTTGCGTTTGTAGTGGTTTGAAGTGGGGAAGCTAATTGCTGTAGAGAGTTTTTCTATATAAAGTCTATGCAAAAGTCTGATCTACCATTTCCTCATGTCTAAACCTGAAGTAAAAACCTGCAATCTTCTTTCATTTCTCTTTTTGTTTATGTCTGTTTTGGTTGTGTGTATGGCTGGAGTGATTTGTGAGGTTTGTGAGTTTTTTTTTAACCCTTTCACCGCCAGCCATTTTTCAGCCAAAAAATACCATTAAGCTTAACAGGGTAGAGATACAAATATTTCTGCAATGTTGCGAATTCATCTGTGACATATATAACGTTAGGCTTATCCTTACCTCCCAAAATTAAGAAAATAGGGTCTTTGGATAACAGGCTCTGATTTGATGCCTTTTAGTGACAATTGGGTGTTAAATCACTGTGGTGCTAAAATGCGACTTTGGCGGTGAAAGGGTTAATAATTCAAAATCATTGCGATGCGAATGAGTTAATGTATACATGTACTGCGAGTCCAGCATGCCAATTGATCAATAGGCCCTCTAAAGCATAACCTGATATTGTAAACTACGAAATTGTTCGTTTCATATTTCATTTTATATCGCAAAATTTGATAATGGGACAAAGAAGAGATGTATGGTATAGACCATCGTCGATGCAATAAATGACATGCAAATTCATGCACGTGTGTCGGCAGGTCACCACCATTGAAAATGACGGAGTTCAAAGGTCACTGGTGAAGGTGACCTCTCACCGAAGTCAGGGGTCAGTCTACGGGGTTGTCGTCACGGATACCCAAACAGGGCTGGCTGCCAGTTACGCCACTGCCGTGTCCTACTCTTGTAACTACACGGCCCACGAATGTGATTTACAGCGTGAGGATGGAGATTTTTTGTTTTTAACATTTTGAAAATTTTCTTTTTTTCTTCTGATTTTTAAGATTATATCTTTTTTTTATCTTTTTAAAAAAAAATTACAAATGTATAACATGGGGACATTGTGCAAAGTCAAATTTAATATGAAATTATTCTTGTTTTTTTTTTTAACCTCTTTACCTCAAAACACAGAAATATCTTACTGACTGCCCAACTTTCCCTCCTCCATACCTTTTTCCTTCAAGTTTCACGGACGAGTTCAAATTTAAGAGAGAAAATACAGCTCCAAAGCAACACAAACACACACACACACACACACATGCATGCACAC